>JAYESA010000004.1:348715697-349014521 GCA_036927795.1 Iris macrosiphon
GAGTATTTGCAGGAGCGCAGATTTGGATGGTTATACAAGCTTCGTGGATGTCTTCTCTTCGAGTCCGTGGATGTTAGCTGGTATTCCTATATTATGTTTGTTGTGTTATACTTATATTGTATTTACTTTTACATTCGAGTTGGTAGTGGATTTGTTTCCATCCAACTATCATCTTTAGATACTTCTTATTGAGATCTAGATTCATAGATACTGGTTATCTATTTATATTTGATTTTCATGGATGAGATTTAGATTATACCATAGGACTTGTGATAGATTTATACCACTTGTGGATTTGATATTCATATTATAGCGTATGTATGGATTTTGGTGTCCATACATTGGAGTTGCCATATCCATACGGCTGGCATGCTTACGTGTCCTAGTCCTATATATTTTGGAACTGGGGCATGACATAAAGGAAGACTTTGTAGGTAGATTCAGGGTCTGTCGAACTTGAGAAGATGCGTCGACCTCAAGGAGAATAAGCTGGCGGGTATGAAGAGCCATGATTGTCACGTATTCATAGAGAGTTTAATTCCGATTGTATTTTGGGAATTCTTACCGCAGGTCATTTGGGATTCATTGACAGACTCGACATATTCTTCAGAGATCTTTGTTGTACTAAGTTGCTCGTCGATCGTCTAAAAAATTAAGAGAAGGACATTGTGGTAATACTATGTAAGCTCGAGAAGGTATTTCCTCCTGGATTTTTTGACTCTACGGACCATTTGCCAATTTATCTTTTCTATGAGGCACGTATTGGTGGTCCTATTATTTATCGATAGATGTACTCCTTCGAGCGACATCTGAATCACCTAAAGAGAAAGGTGAAAAATAAGGCACAGGTTGAGGGCTCTATTTATGAAGCTTATATTCTCGAGGAGATTACAAACTTTTGCTCGACGTATTTCAAACCTTATGTTACTACTAATAGAACGAAAGCTTCGAAAAACGACGACAGATATCAGGAATCTAATGATACAATACTCAGAGTATTCAATGCGTCCGAAAAGCCTTCGGGGAAAATAAAGAAGAGATATTTGAATGGCGACGAGCTAAGGGCTACTCAGTTGTATATATTACTCAATTGCGACGAGGATGAATTAGAGAAGCTAGAGGGGTAAGTAATTAATATGTCCACGTTTACATCATCTCAATGTAATAGTATAAGCTACTATTATGCTACTAATCAGCAGTTGCTTTATTATTTTTTAGCACATATAATGATGAGTTGAGGTCGGTTAGACCCTACATAACATACGAAGAAGTAAAATAATAAATGAGATGCCATTTTTCTTCTTGGTTGAGCACATATGTAAGGTGCTTGGTAATTACTTTTTATTTTTGTACTTGTACCACAAATAACTTACTATCGCTACTTTGGTATTTAGGTCGATCGTCTAATAACACCCAAGACTAAATCTATTAGAACTCTAGCCAAGGGAATAATTACTGTCGTTAAAATATGGCCAAATTTCTGTGTGAATGGATTTAGGTTCAAGTCAACAAATGCTTCTATCAGAGACAGCTTTCTGGATCTTGATTCCACAAAAAATAGTTGTTTGTGTATCAAATCTTTGAACTACAAAGACATCGATCCAGGCAATGATTTCTTTGGCATCTTATGAGAGATTATGGAGTTAACATATAATTATGGCACAGAACCTACTAATATCGTGCTATTCAAGTATGAATGGTTCAATCCGATTCAAGATCAAGGTTGAAAAATTGACAAGCATGGCCTTATGGATATAAACTACAAGCGTAGATATCAAGGCTATGAATAATTTATCCTATCAAGTCAGGCTCAGCTCATGTACTTCATAACTTATCCTAGACGAAAGACAGCAAGGTCGGATTGATGGGCAGTATGCAAGACTAAAGCTAGAAATATCTTTGACATTGACGAAATAGCTTATCAGGAGGACGATCTACCTCTTGTAATAAATATTGTAGATGTGGACTCAACGAAAGTTACTCATTATATGAGTAATAATATAGAAGATGTAGAATTATCTGAAGAGGAAGACGAAGATAAAGTAGATAAAAGTAAAGACGAAGAGGAGGAAGAGGAAGAGAAAGAGGAGGACGAGGAAGGCGAACAAGATAAATTTTTTGAAGATGATTGAAAATAAAATATTTTTCCTGTAGAATGTAACTATATTTTGACTGTAGAATGTACTATTTTAATTAATATATGTATTATATTTTGACTGTAGAATGCTGTGAGATATGCGTCACATTTTGACTATAGAATGTACTATAAATTTATATTTTTCTTTATTCATCATATGTTGTTATCAGGTATGACAGGACGACACGGAGGATTCGGCAGGTCCCGAGGTAGATATAGTGCTCCTCCGGTACTGCCTACTGTTAGTTTTGGATCGTCGTCGCCCAGTACTCCAGTATATCGATCAGTCACATCTCCGACTGCGATGACGTTACGTGGCATCACTCCTGGGACGAGTAGTTCCAGGCATGATAGTACTCCCTCGTCCAGCATTCCTCCTACTGACAGAACCATAAAGACAGATGAGCATGTAGAGGAGGTCGTGTCGACGTTGTCCCAGCATCAGCAAGATCCTTCATGTGCACCTCTGGAGGAGACGAGGACAGAAATTTGGGCCGACGGTACAAAGTAAGTCAATTAGATGGTTTAGCATCATATATATCGTGTATTTCTTTATTTATCATATATTGACTTTTTTGATCAAAATAATTATCTCTGTATAGATATCGTCCATCGTTGGTTCAGAGATACCTGGGCCTATTTCTGAGGAACAACTACGGTGGCCCTTGGATCAACTACTATGAAGCTCCGGAGGAGAGGAAGGCATTCTGGTTTGCGCACTTCCAGGTAAAAGTATATTATATAAATCCTCTAATTTATGCATATTATATAACTTATCCGTGATGCTCACTTACTAAATTATTTATTGTAGTAAACGTATTTCTATCCTCCGTACCGGGCCGAGTTGATCGAGCGACTATTTTCTACCGTTGCCGCCAAGCTTATTCGTGATGCTCTGGATGACCAAAAGGCTCGTGATCATGCTAGAAAACTGATCCAAGATTGGATCACGTCTGAGCAGTGGACTGCGATGAGGGCTAAATTTGACGATCCGAGCTACAAGGAAAGGTCTAAGAAGGCCAAGGCAGCTAGGCGAAATACTGTCAAGTGGTGTGGTGGCTCGATTCCGATGACGAAATATTTCCGTCATTTGGTATATTTTTATTTAAGATATATTATTTTAATGTAAGTAAAATAAAATGGTAGTAGGAAAAAATGTTTAAGTTTAGTACTAAATAATATATTTTAACAGGTATAGAGGGGTGAGGATGCAAAAATGGTGACCGTCTTCTTGGCCACCCATCGCAAGGACGAAAATCTCATTGATAAGAGGGCCTCGCAGACCTATGTAAGTATTACTTTACTTTGTGTTAATTTTAATATAACTTAGGCAATTATCGAGTTTTCAAACTTTTCTAGACCGAGTATCTTAGGCTGCGTAAGCGGGCGACTGCTAGTGCACCTACAGCTGGAGAGGCTGGTACTTCCTCGCAGCCCGCTCCAGCTCCGTCGATGGATGACTTGTGGGTGACCGCAGCTGGTGTTCTCCAGAGGGGTATGTACTATGGTACGGAATCCTATGGCACCCTGGTTATGACGCAGTCATCTAGGGCCTCCCTGACAAGTATACATTCCCCACAGCCTTCGTAGTCGTCGTCCTGAGTCCAGGAGGTCGTTGACCATCAAATTGCGTCTCTCTGTGATGAGTTGCTACGAAGGATGGAGGAGCAGCCCCGGTCTCAGCTGCAGGCGGACGATCCGATGCTCATCGCATGATTCGATAAGCTCGACCACAGCATCACGGAGCTCCGAGATTTGATAGATGATCTTAGATCCTCGACAGAGCACAATGTGACAGAGCTGCAGGCATCACAGCTATCCATAGGCGAGAGGTTGACGATGATGCAGGATTCAATGGTTCATAGCAGTATGAGGCTGTTATCTACCATGGATTCTTACAACCTGTCATGCCCCAGTCCCAAAATACCGAGGGACCAGACACGTGGCAATGGCCAGCAGCACACACCGATGGGCAAATCCAATTTAATGGACCCATCAGGGTGTACTTAAGCTGTAAAATAATAGTAAAGGGTCTATGCTACTAATCTCATCCACAGAAATAGATACAATCAATATCAGAATAATCAAGATGAAATAATAATCAACAAGTCTCAATAAATATCATGGGGAACAACCCGATAATGAGTCTGATACAGTATTCAAGAGACAAGAAATAAAGAGTATAACAACAACAAATACTGAGTATAGATAGAGCGAATACTTAGGAGAAATTTTCAGCGATCACCTCGTCCTCTAGTAATGGTACTACTTCAATGTCTACTCCTGTCCCGTACACCTCGGGGTAGATATCCTCTGCTAAACCTGGGGACATAATCCGAATTCTAGGTCCTCAGGGGACATAGCAAGGTACAAGAATAACTCAAGCCAAAATAAATGCAGTACAATAAATCAATAGGATAAACTATATAACCAACTAAGTGATATGCAATATGAGAGCATGAATCATACTCAGGCTGAGACTGCTATAGGCTCTATGTCGGGGAAACCTATAGCAGCATTCTCTCGAAGGGACATTACATGTTCCATAGCTCTTTTCAGAGTCTAAGACACCTCCAGATAACAATATATATAATATAATCAGCCTTTGATATGATAATACTCTCCCCACCCAATGTAATCACACGTCTCATGTCCATGATACGCAAGATCATGACCTCTAACTGATGCAGCAAGTCATAAAGATAGCTAAGCATATGAATAAAGCATATGTCACAAAACTTATAACATATACAGAATCACCATGAATATCTCAGGAAGATTCTGTCTTATGAGTAGTGTCAGGTGTCCTGTGGTATGACGTACTTGATGATGCAAGCACGAGAATGTATAGGGTCGCGATATCAATCTCTAGTGACGTTACACGACTTCGCGTACGACGTTGATACCCGAATGTTATTCGAACGCTAAGCAATGTCACACGGTCCTAGGTTAAATAGATACAACATATAAATAAATCAAAGGAATATTATGTAACAAGAACTACAAGTTTGGTAAGGTACACTTTCCTGGGGTTTGAATACCAACAGTCACTCTGGTATCAGCGGGATCTGTAGGTACTCCTCCGATTGCTAAAATAAACGTTACCATCATGCTCAAAAGACATCAAATAGCTAGAATTGGCTGTCCATAAGTCTAATTTGGATACAGGGGCATAAGTGACGGTTTCTGGTCAAAGCGGAGTCCACTTGTGGCCCACTTCACACCAAAAAATGTGCCAGAGACAATATTCTCCAAATTTATCAAATTTAGTGTCTACAAGTCCAAAATAAAGATATAAACACAACAAAATGTTCGGAACTGGATTCCGATGAGCCGATCACAAAATCGTCCGTCAAGTGGAGCCGTAGTGCCCACGATACGGAATTTTGTCAACGTTCTCAGAATCAAACCAAACTTGGGTCACAGGACCAGTGTATTGCTACGAGTCTAATGGCACAAGTTTTGTTTTAAAACGACGAGCGTACACGAAGTTACAATAAGTTTTAGAATAGAGACGATACGGGACGATGTCGACGGATACGCGTTAATTTCGGTGTACACGCACATCCAAATCAACTTTTACAAAATTTTACATGTCTGTATCGACAGTGTGCACCTTTCGATAAAGTTCGCACACGATCAAGTTGTCCCGTTTAGCAGGGCGCACCTAGTTCCGAGAAAATCAGGGTATTTAAATAACCAATCTTTTGGTTATTTTCACCCTCAAATAACATGCAATCTACAGCTCAATAAATTACACTAAAATAGGGTTTAAAAACATGTTTAGGTGGTCTAAATAATTATTCAAGCCAATTTTGAAAACATTTAACAGGTTGGTCCAAAACGGTCATGAACTGGGGAGTTCGGGACGAATTCTGAATTTTTAGAAAATGGAATTTATTTTCTGATTTTGCGTCGCAGTTTGCGATCTACACAGGACTCGATACCCCGAAAGAGTTACACGGGGTTCAAGAGGGTCACGCAGGGCTCATGCACGATTCAACAGAATGGAAAATGTGGCAGCAAGGAGAGAAAACTTTACCTAAATAGGGCCTCGATATAGACTGAAATTACGCATTTTTGCGATGGCACGACGCGGCTACGGCGAGGTGGTGGTGCTCCTCGATGGCGGGGTATGGACGGGTCGACTGGGTCGAGGTCGCCGGGGTCTTCACCGAAGAGGGTCGAGGTCTCCGGGCTGCTGCGGAGAGACGGCGGCCGTCAGCAGGGTCAAAATAGGGTGCCAGCGGGTTCTGGCTAGCGGAGGGCGGCGAGGTATAGGCGGGGAGCTGGTGGTGAAGGCGGTAATAATGGAGCTCGTCGAAGTCACGGCTGGAGGAGGCGCCGGGGAAGATCAGTGTTCGTCGCAGGGCTGGGTTACTCAGAGAGGGGCGGTGGTGGCTGTGGAGTGGTGGACAATGGTGGTGCAGTGGTGATGGCGGTGGTGGCAAAGAGGAGCTCGAGTTTTTTAGGAGGAGCGGGGAGGAGAAGGGCCGGCCGGTGGGAAGTCGAGCGGTCGTGGGAAGGCGAAGCAGCGTGGAGGTGATCGGTCGCTGAACGGACGACGGGGAGGCGGTGAGTCAAGGCGGTTGAGCGAAGGCCGCGGCGGGGAGGTGAGAGGTCAGGGAGGGGAGTGGTCGGCGTCGGCTGGTGGGGATCTGAACGGAGGCGACGACGGTTACAGGAGATGGAGCAGCGCGGGTGGCTGGTTGAACGCCGGAGAAGTCGGGGGTCAGGCGTTAGGGATTCGAAACTGTGTAGAGGGATTGGATTCGGGTTTCGGGTCGAGTTCGAGTATGTGTCCGGCGCGACCCGCTAAGGTTGGTTTAGGGGTTCGATTTAATTTAGGGTTTAAACCAGTTCAGGATTAAACCGGTTGGTTCAACCCGTTTTATTTTGGTTTAATTAAAATATTAATTTTTAGGTCTTTAAAAATAGTTCTGGGGTCCAATAAAATCCAGAAAAATGATACTATGTCTAATTAATTATTTTACACCCAAAAATATTATTTTCATAATATTTTAATAATTAATAAAATTATAAAATTTCTCAATACCAGAATACATTGATTTTAATTAGTTAAAAATTACAGAAAATTCTCAAAAATTATTTTTAAATTCTAAAAAATTCTGTGGGTTTACAATCTACCCCCCTTAAGAGGATTGCGTCCTCGCAATAAAAAATAATCGGTCATAAGAGATGACACGGTTTGCAAAACAGGTTCGAAGCACGACAAAATTAAAGAATCATGATTAAGGAGAATCAAAGGATGAGGGTTAAGAAAAATACCTAGGAAAGGAATAAAATATTTCTTTAAACAATAAAAGTTAGGTAATTCAAGAGCGAAAGAAATCTGGTTAGAGCAAAGAAACTATAGCTGAGAAAAACTAGGTTATCAATTATTAACAAGTTCAAAATACCAAGGTTTAAGGTTAAGGATATGAACTAACAGGCACGTGCTAAAGCAATACTATGAATATGTAGCTTAAATCTTACGTGCATTTGCTAATCCACGAGTCTGCGCATCCTCCATTGTCATCGCAAAGGCTTGTCCGAGTCCTTGTGGTGGAGTCCTCTGTGGTTGCTGGGCCTGCTGGAAGAGTGCTGATCTGCTTGATTGCCTTGTTGAGTTGATTGACCTCTATCTTCTGGTATCACTTCATCTTCGTAGGTGACCACAGCACCTTGTGGTATTCCTACAGGAGTCTCATTACTTGCTTGTGACTCCTTTACTCTGCATCCAAAATAAACTATAAAAGGTGCACAGGGGAATCAAGGCAGGATGCAAGTCAAGAATTTTAATTCGAACCTGATATAGAGATCAAGAACGATTCAAGCAAGTGGATAAGATCCTATAACTTATCCTATCTTTGTCGCAGGCTTGCTCGATTCCTAAGTTGAAACTAAGGAAATTTAGTCGTTGACCTGCATGGGCTACCAAAAAAACCATGTCACGCCCCAGTCCCAAAATACCTAAGGACCAGACACGTGGTAATGGCTAGCAACATACACCGATGGGCAAACCCAATTTAATGGACCCATCAGGGTGTACTTAAGCTGTAAAACAATAGTAAATGGTCTATAATACTAATCTCATCCACAGAAATAGATACAATCAATATCAGAATAATCAAGATGAAATAATAATCAACAAGTCTCAATAAATATCTCGGAGAACAACCCGATAATGAGTCTGATACAACAGTCAAGAGACAAGAAATAAAGAGTATAACAATAGCAAATACTGAGTATAGATAGAGAGAATACTCAGGAGAAATCTTCAGCGATCACCTCATCCTCTAGTAATGGTACTGCTTCAATGTCTACTCATGTCCCGTACACCTCGGGGTAGATCTCCTCTGCTAAACTTGGGAACATAATCCGGATTCCAGGTCCTCAGGGGACATAACAAGGTACAAGAATAACTAAAGCCAAAATAAATGCAGTGCAATGAATCAATAGGGTAAACTATATAACCAGCTAAGTGATATGCAATATGAGAGCATGAATCATACTCAGGCTGAGACTACTATAGGCTCTGTGTCGGGGAAACCTATAGCAACATTCTCTCAAAGGGACAGTACATGTGCCATAGCTCTTTTCAGAGTCTAAGACACCTCCAGATAATAATATATAATATATAATCAGCCTTTGATATGATAATACTCTCCCCACCCAATGTAATCACATGTCTCATGTCCATGATACGCAACATCATGACCTCTAACTGATGCAGCAAGTCATAAAGATAGCTAAGCATATGAATAAAGCATATGTCACAAAACTTATAACATATACAGAATCACCATGAATATCTCAGGAAGATTCTGTCTTATGAGTAGTGTCAGGTGTCCTGTGGTATGACGTACTTGATGATGCAAGCACGAGAATGTATAGGGTCGCGATATAAATCTCTAGTGATGTTACACGACTCCGCGTACGACGTTGATACCCGAATGTTATTCGAACGCTAAGCAATGTCACACGGTCCTAGGTTAAACAGATACAACATATAAATAAATCAAAGGAATATTATGTAACAAGAACTACAAGTTTGGTAAGGTACACTTTCCTGGGGTTTGAATACCAATAGTCACTCTGGTATCAGCGGGATCTGTAGGTACTCCTCCGATTGCTAAAATAAACGTTACCATCATGCTCAGAAGACATCAAATAGCTACAATTGGCTGTCCATAAGTCTAATTTGGATACAGGGGCATAAGTGACGATTTCTGGTCAAAGTGGGGTCCACATGTGGCTCGCTTCGCACCGAAAAATGTGCCAAAGATAATGTTCTCCAAATTCATCAAACTTAGTATCTACAAGTCCAGAATGGCGATATGAATCCAACGAAATATTCGAAACTGGATTTTGATGAGCCGATCACAAAATCGTCCGTCAAGTGGAGCCGTGGGGCCCACGATACGGAATTTTGTCAACGTTCTCAGAATCGAACCAAACTTGGGTCACAGGACCTGCGTATTACTACGAGTATGATGGCATAAGTTTTGTTTCGAAATGACGAGCGTACACGAAGTTACAAGTTTTAGAACATGATCAATACGGGGCGATGTCGATGGATACGCGTTGATTTCGGTGTGCACGCACATCCAAATCAACTTTTATGAAATCTCACACGTCTGTATCGACAGTGCGCACCTTTCGGTAAAGTTTGCACATGACCAAGTCGTCCCGTTTAGCAGGGTGCACCCAGTTCCGAGAAAATTAGGGTATTTAAATAATCAATCTTTTGGTCATTTTTACCCTCAAATAACATGCAATCTACAGCTCAATAAATTATACTAAAATAGGGTTTAAAAACTTGGTTAGGTGGTCTAAATAATTGTTCAAGCCAATTTTGAAAATATTTAACAGGTTGGTCGCAAAACGGTCTCGAACTGGGGAGTTTGGGACAAATTTTGAATTTTCAAAAAAGGGAATTTATTTTCCTGATTTTGTGTCGCAGTTTGCGATTGACACATGACTCGATACCCCGAATGAGTTACATGGGGTTCGAGAGAGTCATGTAGGGCTTGTACACAATTTTACAGAACAAAAAATATGGCAGTGAGGAGAGAGAAAACCTTAGCTGAACAGGGCATCGGTATCGACTGAAATTACGCATTTTGCGATGGCGCGACGCGGCTACGGCGAGGTGGTGGTGCTCCTCGACGGCGGGGTATGGCCGGGTTGACTGGGTCGAGGTCGTCGGGGTCTTCGCCGGAGAGGGTCGAGGTCGCCGGGCTGCTACGGAGAGACGACGACCCTCGGCGGGATCAAAATGGGGTGGCAGCGGGTTCTGGCTAGCGGAAGGTGGCAAGGTGGAGGCGGGGAGCTGGTGGTGAAGGCGGTGACAGTGGGGCTCGTTGAAGTCACGGTTGGAGGAGGCATCGGGGGAGATCGGGGTTCGCCGGAGGTGTGGGTTGCTCGGAGAGGGGCGGTGGTGGTTGTGGAGTGGTGGACGATGGTGGTGCAGTGGTGATGGCGGTGGTAGCTGAGAGGAGCTCAGTTTTTATAGGAGGAGCAGGGAGGAGAAGGGCCGGCCGGTGGGAAGTCGAGCGGTCGTGCGAAGGCGAAGCAGCGGGGAGGTGATCGGTCGCTGAACGGACGGCGGGGAGGCGGTGAGTCGAGGCGATTGAGCGGCGGCCGCGGCGGGGAGGTGAGAGGTCAGGGAGGGGAGTGGTCGGCGTCGGCTGGTGAGGGATCTGAACGGAGGCGGCGGCGGTTACAGGAGATGGAGCGGTACGGGCGGCTGGTTGAACGCCGGAGAAGTCGGGGGTCGGGCATTAGGGATTCGAAACTGTGCAGAGGGATTGGATTCGGGTTTCGGGTCGAGTTCGGGTATGGGTCTGTAACCTCCGATTTCCAATTTCCAAAATAATTAGATTTTAATTTATTTTAAAATATCAAGTTTTATAAAATATTTCTCCTTGAAAATTTTTAATTGATTTTGAACGATGTTTGATTTTAGAAGGTAATTTAAAAATCTTTATAAAAATCATTTTTCCTAAATGACGATGTATTACAAAATAAATAAATAAATAATAATATATATTTCTAGTTTCAAATATTTATTGGCTTGAATCATAAAATTATTGTTTTAACTAAATAGTTATTTAAAGGACTAGTTCATAAAATAAAATAAATTTTTATTTATTGGGATAGTAAATAAATAAATGTCATGCTTTCTAGGACTTTGCAAAATGTATTAATTAGTAGCTAATTGGAAATTAGCTAGCTTTCCTAAAAACATTTTCTGAAATTATAAACTTTATTTTTATTTTTATTTTTTTCAAGTTGTCGTTCCTATTAACTAGCCAGCACACCCTCATTTTTCTCACATGAGAAGCCCCTTTTTATAATTAATTCTGGGCCATTCATTATTGGGCCAACCCGCAACCCTTTATCCCACACCCTTTCTCCCTATTTAAGTTCTCATTCTCACAATTCCCAAGAAACCCTAATCTTCAATTTATTAGCTAGCCTCCACAAATTCCCACAAGCCAAAGCCACCACCATTTTGTGTGCTCGTGTCCGTGTGTCCAGCATCACCGTGTCAGCCGTGATGGCCTCGGGTTCGACCCCGGGTGTCCCATCGTATCCATTCATTTCCTGTGTCCGGTTACAACGTTACAATCAGATTTTTTGTGTCCGACAGACCCGGACACATCCACCTCCACCAGTACACCCAACCCCGTGTCCGACACACCCGGACACGTCCCTCACAGTTCAGCGAACCCGCCGTGTCCAGCCCGGACACGAACCCGGACCCCGACACATCCCCAGAGAAACCCTAGATCTAGCCTCGCCGAGCGCCGTGGCCGACCAGAACCGCCGCCTCCTCGATCTGGCCGCCTGCCACCACCACCTGGAGTCTCTCGACTAGATCGTCGCCGGAGCCGACGTCGTCGAGTCCGCCGCTGAGTCGAGTCCGCCGCCTCGAAGTCGCTACTCTCGAGCCGCCGCCGCCGCTGGAACCGAGACCGCCGCTGGAACGAGAGCCCGCCGTCTTGATCAGAGCGCCCGCCGCTCTCGAGTCCCACGCCGCCGCAGATCTGCCGAAGCCGCCGCAGATCCCCTCCTCGCCGAGTTCGAGCAGCCCGCCACCGCCTCGCGTCGAGCCGTGGCCGCTTCCCCTCAACGTCGACCGCCCTGCCCGGCGGACCTCATCCGCCGACGCCGGAAACGAGAACCCCGTGAGCCCCTCTCTCCCTTTCCCTCTTTCCCCTTTGTATTTTTGTCTGTGTATTAGTTAGTCATTAGATTAATTATAATCAGTAGTATTATATAATCAGTAGTTAGTATTTAATCAATTTGGTTAATTTATATGTAAACAGTTAGTAATATAATTAGTTCAGTATCTATATTAGTTAAATATAATTAGTTTAAATTATAATTAGATTAATTAGTTAATAAATTTGTAATCAGTTAATTAATTCATAATCAATTAGTTAGTAATTTATGTAATTAGTTTAATAACATTTAATTTGTTTAAATTTAGTTTAGTAATAAATATATAAGGATTTAAAGTATGTAAATAAAATAATTTTGGGGTTTCTATAATTAATTAAAAAATTATAGTTTCAATAATAAAAATAAGATCTACTCGTTTAATTGGGCTGGTGACCAATTTTTTCCATGGATATAAAATTATATGATAGCTTTTACATAAATTCTAGTTTTTATAAATAAACTTTTATTTGAAATTATTGTTCAAAATAATTTCGAAATGATTTATATACGTAAATACGTATTCTAGTATATGTAATTAATTTAGTATCTATGTATATATTTTTAGTATATGTATATAATTATTTGGTATATATATATATATGTATATATGTATGTATATTTTTTGGTATAATTATACATATATTTAATTGGTAAGATTTCATGTAGCATATGTGTAATAAAACGTATTTTTAATATATGAATTTATTTGGCATCTGCATATATATATTTAGTATAAATCTGAATTGGTAATTTAATATTAGTATATTCTAATAATGATGTTGACAAAATATATGTATATTTTAAACAGTATTTTTGCATATATATGAGTATACGTATGGTTCAACTAGTATAAAAATATATATATATATATATATATATATATATATTGTAAATACATTTAAATTGGTGCATGTATAAATATAATAAGTATTAATAAGTGTAATGTGTATTATATACGTATCCCTACTAGATGACCTAGTTGACTAGAGCCATGCCTGGCAGAGCCCCTGAGTTCATGTATTTGTGATGTGTTAGTGTAGCACCTGATGCAAATGTTGTATTTGATATATTTTAGGACTGTTGGTTCCTCCAGACGATACTCTGGGACAGGACCTCGGTATATTCACCAGCTAAGGACCCAAGGCGAGTACATTCTCTGATTAGTTTCTAATTTATGATATCTCCTATGTTCACTGTAACTAGTGTAAATATCCATGATCTTGACACGATGGTTACACGGATTGGTATACACGGATCTCGTCATGAGATGTTATTCCTTATTCATGGTGTAGCTTGTACGAGACTTGTTTCCTTGATATCTTGTGCATGTACAGACACTAATTCCCGGGAAGATTTGCTACCTTCCTAGGGAATCCTGTGCCATAGCGTACCATGATTGGATCTACTATACCAGTCGGGGGTTTGGGGAGTACTTTATTGTAGATATGTGATCATACCCAACTTTATATGCACCATAGCTCACCCCACATCTCACGTCGGGTGCGGCCTGACCATTTATATGCTCCATAGCTGTTGCGTGTGATTAGCCTGATCTCTACATGCACCATAGCTAACCAACGGTTAGCCTGACTTTATATGAACCATAGCTAATCACATGTAACCAGCCTGATCAAGTTCCCAAGCCGATCACATGTTGAAGCTAGTATTCACACACTTAGTCATAGAACTCTTGCTCATTGACATATTGCTTCTTTTCCTGCATTTACTTACAGTATTTTCCAGTATTTCTTTCATTGTACATTTCTCGTACCTATACATGCATCTGCTATGTTTCCATCTAGAACTGCTACATAGCTTATGTCATTTATATAGAACTGCTATTTAGAGATGTACTTTGCTCCATCCTGACTGGAAATATTTTTCCAGACTGTGACCTTAGTAGACTGGCTCTGACATACTTGGGGATTGGAAGTAATGATTGCAGGTATGATTATTGTGTCATTAGACTTGTGTTGTATACTTTTACTTCTTCATTTTCCTATCGTGCTGTAGTTGTGATTGAGTATTTCTAGATTTATTTTATGTTATCCACGTCTCCTTATGGAGTTGGATACTAACGTGAGATTGTTTAGATAGTACTTGACCTAGACAGCGTTCTACCGCCGATGCTGCGGCGTAAGCTGGACGTACCCACGCTCTCGTGCCCCTAAACCGGGTGCGGGTCGTGACACGTTTTAGTGGTGGCCCATGCAGGTCAGACTTCGCGAGCTGTGCGATGTCGTGGTAGTGCGACGTCTTAGTTGTACTACTGCGTACCTGCTATAGAATATAGGACATAGGATACTAGGATGAGAGAGGATACTCAATCACAAACTCTTGAGAGATTCCTGGGACGACCCCTTGAGAATCTTGTTAAAATTTCCAATTTAACTTTTCCTTGTTTCCGCCCGCTCTCGCTTGTTGTTACTGAACTTGATTCTTGTTGAGCAGTTTTTAAATTAAAATCTTGGTATCATTGTTGAGTTTGATTCTTGTTGACCAGTTGTTAACTTTAATTCCTGGTATCGTTGTTGAGTTGATTTCAAATTGAGATGAATTTTTACGGACTAGGATTTATGGTATCATCTGATGACATATATTGATGAGGACAGTGAGGAAGGTAAAACGTCTACTTTGGTTATGGAACCTAGAATTTATCGCAGCCATATTAGCTGTGGTGACGAGAACGTAGGAACCTGACTTGGATGTACATACTATAGTTATGAAGCTTAGAGTCTTTCGCAGCCATACCGGTTGGCGTGGCAAAGATTCTAGACGACATGACTATGGAGTGCATACCTTAGTTACGAAACCTATCGTTTATCACATCTATGCTTACTGGCGTGGCGAGGATTCTGAGTGTCATGATTTCAGACAGACGTGTATGATTATCAGGTTGTATCCTAAATTGGTTCTTAAAATATCATCTCAAGACTTATCTATTTCTGTTATTCCAGGACTTTGTTCCACCGCTTCTTTCTTTACTAGCAGTAAAGATACCTTCTGTCCTCAATTCAGTCTTTGAGCTCCTATTCCTTGAGGATTTCTTGTTAAGTATGATAATTAGTGGCTTGTAATTTTGTTTGTGTCTTGTATTAGTATTGACTGTGTTGCTAGTGAGTTGTAAGTGTTTCTTAGTTGGGCATGTGAGCAGTAGGCTTTAATCTAGAATTAACCCATAGCATAGTACCTTGTAAACAATGGTTCTAGGATAAGGTCATTAGAGACTATGAGTAGAAGGAGAGTATAGAGTATCAGTGATAGTTCAAGAGTTAGTATCAGAGCCAACATACCCGTCCTGGATAATCATGATTATGCAATTGGATGATCTACGTGAACGATTAAGTATCCGGGAATTGTGTTAAGGATTTATGGAGCATGATGTCCAATTGGATGATTGATATCGAAAATGTTAAAGGTAAAGAAATGTATATGTATAAAGGGTTTAATGAGATGTCATAAGTAGAGAAATATCAGGATTAGTAATGGAAGTTATGAAGCGTATCACGGATTAGTTTAATAGGCTTTAAAGGATAGAAGGAAATACATATACAACCATCGAGATGAGGAACCATATACGTGCCCATGAGAGTAAAGAAACATGAGTGTTATAGAGGATACAGGTGATCATGAGTCTAATGAGCTTGAAGAGATAATCCATTAATGCAGCTAGTGATATAATACCAAGAAGTGCTAACGATTCTATATTGAGGATTAGTCAAGGATGACGTTAATAACAGTAAGCACTCTGTGTGTTGATAATTAGATGATATACCAATTGACATAATTGAAATCATGAAGGAAAACACAGTTGATGATAACTTTGATCATTGGAGGTAATAGTGCAAGTGATTCGGGCAGTACAAATTTAGTACACAGTTCTAGACAATATAGGTATTGAGTGCACCTTGAGTATCAGAGACCGTGAGCACTGATATGTACATTGAGGAGTTAGAAATTAAAAGGTGGAAATAAATTTTAAATTTTCAGAATTTTTAAGGAGTTGAGATTTTATGTTGTTAAAATATTGAGGATTTAAATTTGATTCAATAAACATAGTTAAGGCTACAAAGATTTTAGAAGTGATTAAATTTTATTTCGATGTGAAGTATCTGATTTTGAGGAGGTATATGCATTTTATTTTAAGTTGATCGGGAAGTTAAACCTTGATGATTATTTTGAGGATTAATTTTTGGTAGATGAGAGATATGAATATTAATATATGATTAGTTAATATGGGTGCCAGTGTACATGAATAGGAATTAGTTAGTGAATGTGCTAGAGTTAAGTGGTTGATAGCAGATACCGCAAGTAATATGTTAGCAGGTTCTTTCTTTTCTTTCCTAATGTTCTTTTTCGTCTTTTGATTGATTGATTCCCTAGTAACGTGGTTTATATTCGTGATTTTCTTGTTAGAACTTAGCTAGTAGTACACCTTAACAGAGACTGAAATACCATGACAAGACACATGACCTATATTTTCTCAAATTGCATGGCTGTAAGTAGAGTTTTCTTAAACCATGATCATTTGGGTTTTGACCATAGCAAGGATCTATGACAAGGGTATGACCGACAAAAAGGGACACGATGATTAAATTATGGATGAGCATAAATTTAAATAAAGAATTTAGGGGATTGTTATAACAGAGTTGATTGAATCATTGTTTTTGCGAAAATCGAGGTTTGATTGAAATTCGAGGACAAACAATTACTTAAAGGGAGAATTAAGAAATTCACAGAGCCAAAAATTTGAGGATTTATTAATTTTAAGGAGGTCTTGATATGATTGAATTGATTATAAAAAAAAAAAAAATTGAGAAATTTGAGAGATTATCATTTTATCTATTTGATTGCAAGATAGAAATTTTATATAGTATGAATGTTGCCTTGAAGATACTGGAAGCATCGCATCGTTGAGTATTTGAGGAAAAAAAAAAAAAAAGCAGGAAATAAAATCGTAAATGGAATAGTGTCAAATTAAATTCTTGGGATGAGGAGTTAGATTGGAATAAGCGTCAATTGAATTTGAGTTAGATGATTGATGAGTGTTTAAAGTTAAATTTTGGGATGCAGATTTTTATGTTTTATAAATACGCATTGATTGGATTTCAATTAAAAGGATTGGATAGTAAATTTTGTATTTAGTTATTTACTCAAATTTGAGGAGATTATGATACGACTGGAATTCAATTAAAAATATTGAGGATTTGAGTAGTAAAAATTTTACATTGGGATAATAAATTCAGAGGATGAAAAAAAATATATATATATATTAGTTCAAAATTCGGAAACATTATACATACGGATAAAGAAATATGGAATGAAATGAAGATCATGGTATATTGAGGTTGTGATTTAAATTAAATCTTGACCATGACAGTAACATTTGAAATTGAAGAAAATAATCGAGGTATAGTTGATGTTAAGATAAACAAACTCGAATTTGATGATAAGGATTTTGGACAGGTAATAAATTTTGATTCAGAAATTCTAAGATCTAATCTAATAAAGTTTGTGGAATTTAAAACTTTTATAGATATTAGTTAATGATGAATCACAAGATTGAGAAAAGTAAAATGAACGAGGATAAAAAGGAAGGATTATTTTCAGATGGTAGTAAAGACTATTTTTCCTAGAAATTAAGAAAGGCGATTAGATGTCTCTTGATTACATTCTGAAGGATGTATTTAAGTTTCTTAAATCAAATTGTCGACCGTATCTTTCGAATTAACTATAACTTTCATGTCTATATCATTCATTATACTGGGTCTTCCTTGGTTTAGTTACTTTGAAAAGGTAACGTGCATTATTCAAATTATCTGTTTTTTGATCGTGTCTACTTCCCAAACCTAAACTTTCTAGAGGATTCAAGGCCGACCCATGATTCCTTCAAGTTATTCCTGTCTTAAACCATATTTTCTTTTTCTTCATGTTTCCTTCTGTTTGGAAAATATTCATCATTATGAACAACAAATTTTTCTATCCTAGTCATCCCTAAAATTTCGAGGACGAAATTTTTCTAAGGTGGATAGACTTGTAACCTCCGATTTCCAATTTCCAAAATAATTAGATTTTAATTTATTTTAAAATATCAAGTTTTATAAAATATTTCTCCTTGAAAATTTTTAATTGATTTTGAACGATGTTTGATTTTAGAAGGTAATTTAAAAATCTTTATAAAAATCATTTTTCCTAAATGACGATGTATTACAAAATAAATAAATAAATAATAATATATATTTCTAGTTTCAAATATTTATTGGCTTGAATCATAAAATTATTGTTTTAACTAAATAGTTATTTAAAGGACTAGTTCATAAAATAAAATAAATTTTTATTTATTGGGATAGTAAATAAATAAATGTCATGCTTTCTAGGACTTTGCAAAATGTATTAATTAGTAGCTAATTGGAAATTAGCTAGCTTTCCTAAAAACATTTTCTGAAATTATAATCTTTATTTTTATTTTTATTTTTTTCAAGTTGCCGTTCCTATTAACTAGCCAGCACACCCTCATTTTTCCCACATGAGAAGCCCCTTTTTATAATTAATTCTGGGCCATTCATTATTGGGCCAACCCGCAACCCTTTATCCCACACCCTTTCTCCCTATTTAAGTTCTCATTCTCACAATTCCCAAGAAACCCTAATCTTCAATTTATTAGCTAGCCTCCACAAATTCCCACAAGCCAAAGCCACCACCATTTTGTGTGCTCGTGTCCGTGTGTCCAGCATCACCGTGTCAGCCGTGATGGCCTCGGGTCCGACCCCGGGTGTCCCATCGTATCCATTCATTTCCTGTGTCCGGTTACAACGTTACAATCAGATTTTTTGTGTCCGACAGACCCGGACACATCCACCTCCACCAGTACACCCAACCCCGTGTCCGACACACCCGGACACGTCCCTCACAGTTCAGCGAACCCGCCGTGTCCAGCCCGGACACGAACCCGGACCCCGACACATCCCCAGAGAAACCCTAGATCTAGCCTCGCCGAGCGCCGTGGCCGACCAGAACCGCCGCCTCCTCGATCTGGCCGCCTGCCACCACCACCTGGAGTCTCTCGACTAGATCGCCGCCGGAGCCGACGTCGTCGAGTCCGCCGCTGAGTCGAGTCCGCCGCCTCGAAGCCGCTACTCTCGAGCCGCCGCTGGAACCGAGACCGCCGTTGGAACGAGAGCCCGCCGTCTTGATCAGAGCGCCGTCGTCTTGATCAGAGCGCCCGCCGCTCTCGAGTCCCACGCCGCCGCAGATCTGCCGAAGCCGCCGCAGATCCCCTCCTCGCCGAGTTCGAGCAGCCCGCCACCGCCTCGCGTCGAGCCGTGGCCGCTTCCCCTCAACGTCGACCGCCCTGCCCGGCGGACCTCATCCGCCGACGCCGAAAACGAGAACCCCGTGAGCCCCTCTCTCCCTTTCCCTCTTTCCCCTTTGTATTTCTGTCTGTGTATTAGTTAGTCATTAGATTAATTATAATCAGTAGTATTATATAATCAGTAGTTAGTATTTAATCAATTTGGTTAATTTATATGTAAACAGTTAGTAATAGAATTAGTTCAGTATCTATATTAGTTAAATATAATTAGTTTAAATTATAATTAGATTAATTAGTTAATAAATTTGTAATCAGTTAATTAATTCATAATCAATTAGTTAGTAATTTATGTAATTAGTTTAATAACATTTAATTTGTTTAAATTTAGTTTAGTAATAAATATATAAGGATTTAAAGTATGTAAATAAAATAATTTTGGGGTTTCTATAATTAATTAAAAAATTATAGTTTCAATAATAAAAATAAGATCTACTCGTTTAATTGGGCTGGTGACCAATTTTTTCCATGGATATAAAATTATATGATAGCTTTTACATAAATTCTAGTTTTTATAAATAAACTTTTATTTGAAATTATTGTTCAAAATAATTTCGAAATAATTTATATACGTAAATACGTATTCTAGTATATGTAATTAATTTAGTATCTATGTATATATTTTTAGTATATGTATATAATTATTTGGTATATATATATATATGTATATATGTATGTATATTTTTTGGTATAATTATACATATATTTAATTGGTAAGATTTCATGTAGCATATGTGTAATATATGAATTTATTTGGCATCTGCATATATATATTTAGTACAAATCTGAATTGGTAATTTAATATTAGTATATTCTAATAATGATGTTGACAAAATATATGTATATTTTAAACAGTATTTTTGCATATATATGAGTATACGTATGGTTCAACTAGTATAAAAATATATATATATATATATATATATATATATATATATATTGTAAATACATTTAAATTGGTGCATGTATAAATATAATAAGTATTAATAAGTGTAATGTGTATTATATACGTATCCCTACTAGATGACCTAGTTGACTAGAGCCATGCCTGGCAGAGCCCCTGAGTTCATATATTTGTGATGTGTTAGTGTAGCACCTGATGCAAATGTTGTATTTGATATATTTTAGGACTGTTGGTTCCTCCAGACGATACTCTGGGACAGGACCTCGGTATATTCACCAGCTAAGGACCCAAGGCGAGTACATTCTCTGATTAGTTTCTAATTTATGATATCTCCTATGTTCACTGTAACTAGTGTAAATATCCATGATCTTGACACGATGGTTACACGGATTGGTATACACGGATCTCGTCATGAGATGTTATTCCTTATTCATGGTGTAGCTTGTACGAGACTTGTTTCCTTGATATCTTGTGCATGTACAGACACTAATTCCCGGGGAGATTTGCTACCTTCCTAGGGAATCCTGTGCCATAGCGTACCATGATTGGATCTACTATACCAGTCGGGAGTTTGGGGAGTACTTTAGTGTAGATATGTGATCATACCCAACTTTATATGCACCATAGCTCACCCCATATCTCACGTCGGGTGCGGCCTGACCATTTATATGCTCCATAGCTGTTACGTGTGATTAGCCTGATCTCTACATGCACCATAGCTAACCAACGGTTAGCCTGACTTTATATGAACCATAGCTAATCACATGTAACTAGCCTGATCAAGTTCCCAAGCCGATCACATGTTGAAGCTAGTATTCACACACTTAGTCATAGAACTCTTGCTCATTGACATATTGCTTCTTTTCCTTCATTTACTTACAGTATTTTCCAGTATTTCTTTCATTGTACATTTCTCGTACCTATACATGCATCTGGTATGTTTCCATCTAGAACTGCTACATAGCTTATGTCATTTATATAGAACTGCTATTTAGAGATGTACTTTGCTCCATCCTGACTGGAAATATTTTTCCAGACTGTGACCTTAGTAGACTGGCTCTGACATACTTGGGGATTGGAAGTAATGATTGCAGGTATGATTATTGTGTCATTAGACTTGTGTTGTATTCTTTTACTTCTTCATTTTCCTATCGTGCTGTAGTTGTGATTGAGTATTTCTAGATTTATTTTATGTTATCCACGTCTCCTTATGGAGTTGGATACTAGCGTGAGATTGTTTAGATAGTACTTGACCTAGACAGCGTTCTACCGCCGATGCTGCGGCGTAGGCTGGACGTACCCACGCTCTCGTGCCCCTAAACCGGGTGCGGGTCGTGATAGGGTCCGACCTGACCCGCTAAGGTTGGTTTAGGGGTTCGATTTAATTTTGGGTTTAAACTGGTTCAGGGTTAAACCGGTTGGTTCAACCCGGTTTATTTTGGTTTAATTAAAATATTAATTTTTAGGTCTTTAAAAATAGTTCTGGGGTCCAATAAAATCTAGAAAAATTACACTATGTCTAATTAATTATTTTACACCCAAAAATATTATTTTTATAATATTTTAATATTTAATAAAATCGTAAAATTTCTTAATACCAGAATACATTGATTTTAATTAGTTAAAAATTTCTAAAAAATTATTTTTAAATTCTAAAGAATTCTGGGGGTTTACACAACCAGCAACTCGCAGACTTGGAGCGAATACATCCTCTTGGTACGCCTACATCGACACAAACTCCATCGACGTCACTACCTTCTCCATCGGTATCGGTGTCGATTTTACGGGAGCAGTATGATATGTTCTTATCGTTCATGCGTGCCGGTGGTCATCCTCCTGCAGATCCCCAGTAGTATAGTTGCTGGATATTTGTATTCTTTGTATTATTTAGGATGAGACTCATTGTATATCCTGTCCTAGTCCCAAAATACGTAGGACTAGGACACGTAAGCATGCCAGCCGTATGAGTATGGCAATCCAATATATGGAAACCACAACACACGTATGCTATAATATTAATAACAAAATCCACAAGTGGTATAAATCCAACACAAGTCACATGGTATAATCTAGATCTCATCCAAAAAATTTAATATAAGTAAATGACTATTAGCTATGAAACTAGATCTCAATGGAAAGTATCTAAAGAGGGCAGTCGGATGAAAACAAATCCACTACCGAACTAAAGTATATAGAATAGTCAAGATAATTACACATAAGAATATCAACTACCAATCATAGGCTCGACGAGAAGACCTTATCGCAAACACATAGCAAGTCCGGATCTGTGCTCCAGCGAATACTCATGAACAATATACCTGAAAAGGGACCAGGTCCTCAGAGGGACATAACAAGATACATAAAAGCATGCCATAAAGTAAATACTGAATAAATATCTCCGGGGTGACCTAACCATCTAAGTGAAATACAATTTGAGGACAACTGTGAGTATATGGGAAGGGGTAGGCTAGACATAAGCTGACATAATTCACCAGTCGTGACAACCGGCTAGTATATGCCACACATGCCCCCTATAACACGGGTACAGGAATACAGTAACGTCCAACGTTCTATAGAGTGTGGTATCGGTAATATCACCAAGTAACGTCCAGCACTCTACAGAACGTGGTATCAGTAATATATATATATACGTCTGTATCACTCCGTCGAGTGCGGTGCCAGTTTAAAGGAGTGGGGTGTCCCATATGCCTACTAGTCGTCCTCCCCGCCCAATGATCTAAGCATGTTGTATCTACAACACGCGTCAGCTACTATGCCTCGACGTCGTAACCCTGGCTCATAGTCAATCACTAGAATAGTAGCCCAACCTCACAACCAAACTGTAAACCCCCTGATTTTCAAGAATTTTTAAATTTGGATTTTTCACAAATTTTTGGAATTTTTTGGGATTTTTCTGTAAATAAATTCAGGTGTTTTAATTATTAAATAATTTTTAATTGATAATAAATAATATTAAAATATTATGAAAATAATATTTTATGGTGTAAAATGAAACACTAGACATAGGGTAATTTTCTAGAATTTTATTGGACCCCGAAAGTATTTTAAAAGCCCTAAAAACTAATTAATTAATTAAACCAAAATAAATCGGGTTTATTTTAAATAAACCAAACCAATTTCTGAACCGAACCGGGTTCATTGAACCAAACCCAATCCTTAGCGGGTCGGATCCGGGTCTAACCCAGACCCGACCCACTAGCCCAGACCCGACCCGCATTATTTTGGATCGGGCCGGATCCGCTAGGACCCGACCCGTCCGCCCAAACCCGAACCCGCTAGCCCTCTCTTCTCCCCTAAACGCTCAACCGACTCTCTCCGACCCCTCACCTCCCCGCCGCCGGAATGTCCACTGCCACAGCCCGCTCGCGTCCCCGTCCCTCTGCCTCCTCTCCCCCTCACCGGCCGCCTCTCCCTCTCCCCCGGTCGCCCTATAAAACCCCTCTTCTCCGACCATTTTCCCCCGCCGATGACTCTCTTCCCCTCTCCCCAGACCTCGTCATGCCGCCCGCCCTAGCCTCGCCGACGAACTCGCCGTGCCCAGCCCCCGTCCCCCAGCCGCCTCCGCCCCTCCGACGGCTCCCTCGATCGCAGACCCGACCCAGCAGCAGCCCCTCCGGGCCGCCCGGCCGCCTGCACCGCCTCCCGCACGCCGCCGCCTCCGGCCAGCACCGCCAGCGACGCCACCAGCCCCTCCGGCCCACCTCCGGCCGCAGCGCCACCTTCCTTCGGCGATCTCCTTCAGCAGACCCAAACCCTAACCCTAGGGTTGGACACGACTCCGACTCGGACACCGGACATGTCGCGGACACGAGAAAACTTCAGATTCTCGAGCCCTGTTCAGGTACCCGTTTCTCTCTGCTCGTTTACCCATTTTTGATTCCGTCAGTTGTATCGCGTAGCCTGCATGACCCCCTCGGTGCCCGTGCAACCCGCTCGGTGCATCGCATCCTGTGGTGATCGCGAACCGCGATCCAAAAACAGAAAAATAATGCCCTATTTTACCCCGGAACTGAGTACGCCCCACCAAACGGCAAGACTTGGTCGCGTGAGGTCTTCACCGATACGTGCGCGTCGTCGATACGGACATGCAGGATTTCGCAGAAGTCGATTCGGATGTGCGTGCACACCGGAATCAATGTGTATCCGCGGACAACGCCCCTTATCCGATCTTTCTAAATCTTGTTGTAACTTAGTGTACACACGTCGGATCGAGACAAAACTTGTGCCATCGGACTCGGAGCAATATGCTGGTCCTGTGAGCCAAGTTTGGTTCGATTCTGAGAACGTTGACAAAATCGCGTGTCGTGGGCCCCACAGGCTCCACTAGACGGGCGATTTTGTGATCGGCTCATCGAAATCCAATTCTGGAAGTTCCTTTGGGTTCGTATCATCATTCCTGACTTGTTGACACTAAGTTGGTCGAATTTGGAGACCTTTGACCCTGACGTATTTTTTGGTGCAAAGCGGCCCACATGTGGACCCCGCCTTGACCCGAAATATCATTTTTGCCCTTGTCTCCAAATTGGACTCAAGGACAGGCATTTTTAGCTGATTAATATTTTCTGGATCTGATGGTGATGTCTATTTCCGCAACCGGAGTACTTCCTGCAAATTCCGTTGAAGTCAGAGCTACAATTGGAGTTAAAAACGTAGGCAAGTGTACCTTGCCATAAATTGCAGTATAATGATTCATTTTGTTCTCTTGATTTATTTTCTGTGACTGTTGTACATGCTCAACCCTAGGGCCGTGTGACTTAATTAGCTTCCGATTAATAGTCGGGTGCCAACACCGTACGCGGGGTTGTGTAACGTCACCTAGAGATGGATATCGCGATATTTATATTATCGTACTTGCCCTATCAAGTACATTATACCCAGGATACCTGACATGAATTATGAGACAGAATCTTCCTGAAATATTCAAGGTGATTCTGTATAGGATACAAGTTTTGACATCTTTACATGCTTAAATTTTATCCTGACTTATTGCATTAGTTTTGATCTTGCGTAACATGAACATTGTGAACTGTGACGTGAGATTACATTGGGTGGGGAGAGTAATACCATATCAAGGCTGATTATATCATAATTATTGTCATCTGGAGGTGTCTTAGTCTCTGATACAGAGCTTTGGCGCAAGTTCTGGCCCTTCGAGAAAATACTGCTATGGTTTCTTTGACACTGATCCTGTAGTAGTCTCAGCCTGAGTATGACTAAAACTCTTACTTGCATATCACTTAGCTGGTTTATTTATTTACCCTATTATTTCCTTTATTTCTGCACTGCATTATTTTTGGCTTGTTTTATCTGTACCTTGCTATGTCCCCTGAGGACCTGGAATGGATTATGTTCCCAGATTTAGCAGACGAGATCTACCCTGAGGTGTACGAAACAGGAGCACTTCTCGGAGCAGTACCAGAAATTGAGGACGCAGTGATCGCTGAGGAATTCTTCTGAACAATTGGTTCTTCCATGCTCAGTTTTTATGGCCAATAAACTCTTTATTTTCCTGTTTTAAAGAACTTTTGTAAACATACTTAATATGGGGTTGTTCTCCGATTTTTAATTACTTGTGACTGGATGTTGTTTATTTCTTTTGCTGATATTGCTGTCTTTATTCTGTGGATGAGATTAGTAAACCCTGACTATTGTATTACAGCTTAAGCATGCCCCGATGGATCCATTAAATTGGGTTTGTCCATCGGTGTGTGCTGCTGGCCATTGCCACGTGTCCAGTCTCCGATATTTTGGGACTGGGGCGTGACATGGTTTTTGTGGTGGCCCATGCATGTCAACGACTAAATTGTTCAGTTTCAACTTAGGGACCGAATAGGCCTGCAATAAGAATATGATAAGTTTTAAGATCTCATCCATTTGCTTGAAACGTTCTTGATATTTGTATCGGATTCGAATTAATTCTTGACTTGCATCCTGCTTTGATCCCTGTACGCCTCTTATTATTTATTTTAGGTGCAGAGATATGAATTCATGAGCAAACGATGAGACTCCTGCAGAAATACCACAAGGTGCTGTGGTCACCTAGGAAGATGAAGTGACACCAGTTGATGAAGGTCGATCAGCTCAACAAAGCAGTCAAACAAGTCAGCCTGCCTCGAGAATCCAGGAAGATAATATTCCACCATCGATGCAGTTTGCTCCACCAATGCCTACCATCCCACAAGGGCAAGCTATGGACGTGCAACAGCTATTTCAAATGTACTACCCGATGATGCAAGCTTATCAGAAGGCTCAGCAAAGCCAAACGGAGGAGTTCATTTGCAGACTTAGCTCAGAGCTACGGAAGTTAATCAGCTCCGTTGCAATGGACGTTGTTACTGTAGCACAGGCCATGGAGAGCATCACCAGGATAGAGTCCAGCCAGAAGCGGCCTCATGCACCAGACCAAGCACAACAGGAAAGAGCTACAAAGTGACCTCAGATGAATCCACCACAGGAAGAAGCACCAAGAGCCCTATTTCTCCCTATCTGTCAATATTGTCACAAGAGAGGCCATCAGGAGAGCGAGTGCAGACGCAAAAGGAGATTTTGTTTAGCTTGCGGATCCAGTCAGCATTTATTGAGGGAATGCCCTGAGAGTCGAGAAGGAGCACCAATGGTTAACCAACAAGCGATACCAGTACCAAGGCCAACCTATCCAGCATTGGGAGCACCGCAAACGGGAGTTCAAGGAGTCCTACCACCATCTCTAAGAGAGAATCAGCCGAGGCCACCTTTGATACCCCATGCCGTACTCTTCCAGCAGGTCCAGCAGCAGCAGAGGAATCCACCTCAAGGACGCGGACAAGCTTTCGTGATGACTGTGGGAGACGTGCAGAACCATGGAGTAGCTAATGTGAGTAAGTTTTTGTAGTTCCGTTTCTAGCATTTCTGTAGTTCGTGCCCGCTGGTTCGTGACCCTGGACTTGACCTGACAGTTTTAAATTGTTAATAATTGATAACCTAGTAATTTTGAACTTGCTAAATAACATAGAATATTTTATAACTGTTAACCTGATATGTTTAAAGGATAACCTGGTTTTCAAAAACTGTAATTTTCTAGATTTCCTATAATTGGGAAATTCCATTGCTTAGGGAAATGACTTTCCCTATGTGTTTAAACCCTCAACCTTGATTTTCTGATTCGAATAAATTTTGCAACCGTGTCATCTCTGTTGATCGGTTATTCTTTGATTGCGAGGACGCAATCCTCTTAAGGGGGGTAGATTATTAACCCCCTGATTTTCAAGAATTTTTAAATTTAAATTTTTCATAATTTTCTGGAATTTTTTGAAATTTTTCTGTAATTAAATTCAGGTATTTTAATTATTAAATGATTTTTAAATGATAATAAATAATATAAAAATATTATAAAAATAATATTTTATAGTGTAAAATGAAAAACTAGACATAGGATAATTTTTCAGGATTTTATTGGACCCCGGAAGTATTTTAAAAGCCCTAAAAACTAATTAATTAATTAAACCAAAATAAACCGGGTTTATTTTAAATAAACCAAACCAATTTCTGAACCGGACCGGGTTCATTGAACCAAACCCAATCCTTAGCGGGTCGGATCCGGGTCTAACCCAGACCCGACCCACTAGCCCAGACCCGACCCGCATTATTTTGGATCGGGCCGGATCTGCTAGGACCCGACCCGTCCGCCCAAACCCGAACCCGCTAGCCCTCTCTTCTCCCCCAAACGCTCAGCCGACTCTCTCCGACCCCTCACCTCCCCGCCACCGGAACGTCCGCCGCCGCCGCCCGCTGGCTTCCCCGACCCTCCGCCTCCTCTCCCCCTCACCGGCCGCCTCTCCCTATCCCCCGGTCGCCCTATAAAACCCCTCTTCTCCGACCATTTTCCCCCGCCGACGACTATATTCCCCGCTCCCCAAACCTCGTCGTGCCGCCCGCCCTAGCCTCGCCGACGAACTCACCGTGCCCAGCCCCGCGTCCCCCAGCCGCCTTCGCCCCTCCGGCGGCTCCCTTAACCGCAGACCCGACCCAGCAGCAGCCCCTCCGCGTCGCCCGGCCGCCTGCACCGCCTTCCGCACGCCGCCGCCTCAGGCCAGCATCGCCAGCGACGCCCCCAGCCCCTCCGGCCCGCCCCCGGTCGCAGCGCCACCCTCCTCCGGCGATCTCCGTCAGCAGACCCAAACCCTAACCCTAGGGTTGGACACGACTCTGACTCGGACACCGGATACGTCGCGGACACGAGAAAACTTCGGATTCTCGAGCCCTGTTCAGGTACCCATTTCTCTCTGCTCGTTTACCCGTTTTTGATTCTGTCAGTTGCATCGCGTAGCCTGCATGACCCCCTCGGTGCCCGTGCAACCCGCTCGGTGCATCGCGTCCTGTGGTGATCGCGAACCGCGATCCAAAAATAGGAAAACAACGCCCTGTTTCACCCTGTAACTGAGTACGCCCCGCCAAACGGGACGACTTGGTCACGTGCGGTCTTCACCGATACGTGCGCGTCGTCGATACGGACGTGCGAAATTTCGCAGAAGTCGATTCGGATGTGCGTGCACACCGAAATCAATGCGTATCCGCGGACAACGCCTCATATTCGACCTTTCTAAATCTCGCTATAACTTAGTGTACACACGTCGGATCGAGACAAAACTTGCGCCATCGGACTCGTAGCAATACGCTGGTCCTGTGAGCCAAGTTTGGTTCTATTCTGAGAACGTTGACAAAATTGCGTGTCGTGGGCCCCACAGGCTCCACTAGACGGGCGATTTTGTGATCTGCTCATCGTAATCTAATTCTGAAAGTTTCGTTGGGTTTGTATCATCGTTCCTGACTTGTTGACACTAAGTTGGTCGAATTTGGAGACCTTTGACCCTGACACATTTTTCGGTGCAAAGCGGCCCACATGTGGACCCCGCCTTGACCCAAAATGTCATTTTTGCCCTTGTCTCTAAATTGGACTCAAGGACAGGCGTTTCTAGCTGATTAATATTTTCTGGATCTGATGGTGATGTCTATTTCAGCAACCGGAGTACTTTCTGCAAATTCCGTTGAAGTCAGAGGTACAATTGGAGCTGAAAACCCAGGCAAGTGTACCTTGCCATAAATTGCAGTATAATGATTCATTTTGTTCTCTTGATTTATTTTCTGTGACTGTTGTACATGCTCAACCCTAGGGCCGTGTGACTTACTTAGCTTCCGATTAATAGTCGGGTGCCAACACCGTACGCGGGGTTGTGTAACGTCATCTAGAGATGGATATCGCGACATTTATATTATCGTACTTGCCCTATCAAGTACATTATACCCAGGACACCTGACACGAATCATGAGACATAATCTTCCTGAAATATTCAAGGTGATTATGTATAGGATACAGGTTTATGACATCTTTACATGCTTAGATTTTATCCTGACTTATTGCATTAGTTTTGATCTTGCGTAACATGAACATTGTGAATTGTGACATGAGATTACATTGGGTGGGAGAGTATTACCATATCAAGGCTGATTATATCATAATTATTGTCATTTGGAGGTGTCTTAGTCTCTGATACAGAGCTTTGGCGCAAGTTCTGGCCCTTCGAGAAAATACTGCTATGGTTTCTTTGACACTGATCCTGTAGTAGTCTCAGCCTGAGTATGACTAAAACTCTCACTTGCATATCACTTAGCTGGTTTATTTATTTACCCTATTGTTTTCTTTATTTCTGCACTACATTATTTTTGGCTTGTTTTATCTGTACCTTGCTACGTCCCCTGAGAACCTGGAATGGATTATATCCCCAGATTTAGCAGACGAGATCTACCCTGAGGTGTACGGAACAGGAGCACTTCTCAGAGCAGTACCGGAACTTGAGGACGAGGTGATCGCTGAGGACTTCTCCTGAACAATTGCTTCTTCCATGCTCAGTTTTTATGGCCAATAAACTCTTTATTTTACTGTTTTAAAGAACTTTTGTAAACAGACTTAATATCGGGTTGTTCCCCAATTTTTAATTACTTGTGACTGGATATTGTTTATTTCTTTTGCTGATATTGTTGTCTTTATTCTGTGGATGAGATTAGTAAACCCTGACTATTGTATTACAGCTTAAGCATGCCCCGATGGATCCATTAAATTGGGTTTGTCCATCGGTGTGTGCTGCTGGCCATTGCCACGTGTCCAATCCCCGATATTTTGGGACTGGGGCGTGACACAAACAGGGACAAGGATTGGGCCATCGTACCACGACAGTCTATACTCTACCTATCAATAACTACTAAGTCTTCTAACATGCATCACTATTAGCAGTTATGCCCTATCCGTCGCACGCCTACACGTACAGGTGGCCAACCACATACGCAGGACCGTGCCCTACATGAGACTCACAATACGTGTAAGAGATGTGTCAAGGCCTGGGGAGTCATACCAATAACTCCACGACTTCAGGTGGGTCTACTAGACACTAGGTCAGACACTAATCTAACGTCAACGCATTCGTTGACTGCACCCGAGTCTCTCTCGGATGCGCACAATTAAATAATAAATATGCAGCTAATAATACAGCATTTAAACAGTACAACAAAGGCAAGGTATACTTGCCTGGCAGACGGCTGTGTAGTCCCAATATCCAGCTCCGGAAGTCGCGTAGAACCCATCCAATAGATCCTCGGGGTCAGCGCGTACAGGTACGGGAAGCGGGGTGACTACTATAGTTTGTCTGGCGAGGGTGACGGGTTCATAGTGAACACGAGGGCGAGGGTAATGACGATGATTGAGGTTGACAGGGTGATGGTTAAGGGTGACAGTGTTTAATAATGATGATGGTGAGGACAATGTTGAGGATGATAGGGATGATGATAATATTGATGATCCTGATGATAGGGGATGGTGATGATATCGGCGACGATGGCGATGATGATGCCAAGACCGATGATGACTAGGATGATGATGACGAGGATGATAATGGTGACGAGGGTAGTTAAGGTGATAACAACGACGACAATGGCGATGGTGATGGTAAAGGTGATACGACGATAACGATGATGAAGGTGATGACTACGTCGACGATGTCGATAGTGATGGTGAAGGAGTACATAGGATGATGATGGTGTTTACTTGATGGTAGTGGGGTTGACACTCCGGCCAGGGGTCCGGCCGTGGGGGAGGAGCTCAGGCCAGGAAAGTCTGGCCAGTGGGGAGGAGAGGTCCGGGAGAGGTGGAGGTCAGGCGAGACTGTGAAGGGGAAGGAGGAAAGGGCTGCAGGAGTTAATGGTGATGGGGTCACTACTTTTTCGGCCAGGGGAGTCCAGCAAGGAGGAGGAGGATAGGGCGTAGGGAAGAAGTGGAGGCTGTGGTGATGGTAATATAGGTGGTGGTGGTGGTGGTGATAATGTAGGTGGTGGTGGTGGTGACTGCTGTCGGAGTTCGGCCAGTCGAAGAAGGAGGCGGGAACAGGAAGGAGAAAGAGGAGGAGGAGGTGAGGATGACAATGTTGGTGGTGGTGCTGTCGACTCCGGCAGCGGGGAGTCAGGGTCGGGTTACCGGAGGGGATGACAGTGAGACGGAGAAGAGGAAGAGAGGGAGCTGTCGAGGGGCGGCTGCTGCTCGACCTCGGCGGCGGGGAGTTAGCAGGGAGGAGAGGTCGGCGAGGTGGAGGCTTCAGGTGGCCGGGGTCGGCACGGCGGTTCCCGACAATCCTCGGCTCGGTGAGGAGGGGGGTTGGTGTACGGCGTCGAGGGGTTCAGTGTAGCAGCTCGGGACACTGGAGATGAGGTCGGGTTCACCGGAGGTTGAAGAAGGAGATGGTGGTGGTATTACTGGGGACGACGACGGTGCTGCCGGCAGTGGTGGAGGGGTTACAGCTGCTCCGGTGCGGGTGGCCAGAATTGAGGGTGAAGAATAGGGTTGGGTTAGGGTTCGATTGGAGTTGAAGGAGGAGGGTGATGGTGATGAAGGAAATTAATGGAGGAGGAGTTGGTTTTGCATGTGGGGGATGAGGATGATGGTAGCATAGGGTTTAGGGCTGACCAAGTACACATGGGGATGGGGTTTGCATTAGGAGGGGGGCTATGAGGAATATATATATATATATATATATATATATATATATATATATATATATATATATATATATATACACCTAGGTAAAGGTATTAAGTGGTGGAGATGGCTCCATTTGAATGTGTGGTCTAGATTCAACATGAGGGAAATATCCAACCAAATGAGGAGAGAAGGGTGAGTGGAACGGTCAAAGGGAGGGGGTTTGGTTCTTCATTTAATTTAAACCAATAGGATGGTGACACCTTGCTACACTTTTGAAATTAAGTCCCCAACAATTAAAAAATTGCACAGGAGGTAGGTTTTGGGATTTTGGGAATAAATAAGGGAGAATGAGATATTTATACACGTAGAAGTTTAGGTTTGGGTTTGACCTAGGAAGTTTGGGCTTTGGGCTCACATGAGGATGTTGGGAGGGCTAGAATTTGTATTAATTAAATGCAAGGGTATATTTAATATACGGGGCGATGTGCGCGCGTTGCACATCTCAAAAAATTACGAAAAAATCCACGTAAAAGGAAAATTGGGTTTCTTCACGTATTGTCCAATGGTGGGGCACCTCGATACATTTTTGCATAAAAGTGACCAATAATTGGGAAAATTGCACCAAGACGGAAATTAGATTTAATTAATTAAAATTACTGCGCACGATGTTCCGGAATTAATTAGGAGTACCTGGGAATAAAATTAGACGGGACAAAGGGTCGGGGACGTAGAGGATACAGTGTACAATATTAATAAAATTTGGGTCGCACAAAACGGTCAAGATTGGGTTCCCAATTTCGATTGGGACGCACATGGGTACGAAGATGTGATTTTATTTAGAATTACGAAATAACGTCCGCGACGTTTATTTTGCGACTAAAATGTCGCACCAGAAAGCATGATTATAATTTATACAAAGGTCAGAATAGATGGTGGTCAAGTCTAGGACAGGGTTGTGAAATTCGTTGGAAGGCAACGACTAGTGTAGTGCTCCAATTAATGAAGCAACGGTAAGGTGCGCTACGCGATAAAATAATATAAAGTTAAATCAAATATCGTTTTCTAAATTCTAATTGTGTTCAAACTAGTCATAATTCTACTATATAAGCCAAGTAAACCTAATTTTGGGTGAGGGGGTTTACATTGTATGGATATATATTTGCTGTATTCTTTACGATAATATTTGCTGGATATTTTTTTCTTCAAATTTTATTATATTATTCATATTAAATATATGTTAATTTATCGGTATTGAGTGTTCAACCCAAGGGGGTCGGCAAACCCAGAAAATTCAACGAAAGGTTGCTCCGGGTCTATTTGTACAGATTGTGAATTAATAAACTGCAGGAATTTGGAAATAATTCAGTATTTATTTTTTACTATACAATTAGCGACATTTTAGCGACGTTTAGCGACGTTAATATACGTCGCTAAATATGTCGCTAAGTTGCGACGTTTCTACACGTCGCTAAAAATATCGCTAAAAATGTCACTGTACGTCGCAACTTGCTGACATGGCAGTATTGCCAGGTCATTAAAGACGTCGCTGTAACATCGCTATATAAGTCGCTAATTAGCGACGTTAAGCGACTCATGAGCGCATCGATAATTAGCGACGTAGCGTCGCTAAACGTCGTTAATTTTGTGACGCATTTACGTCACTAAAAAATATCGGTATAGCGACGTTTAGCGATATTTTTTCTTTCAGCGACTAGCTGAGTTCCGACTTCTTTAAAATGACATTAATTATGTCGCTAAAAGTGATTAGCGACATTTTTTTTATTTAGCAACATTTTTTACATAGCTAATTTGACTTTTTCTGGTAGTGTCTTCCGCCCAATGCACTAAACTAAAGCTACAAACAATCCTATTATATTATCTTGTATTATGTTTCTGCTGGGTACAAGTATGAATTCGGATCTCGATTCATGTATGCCACGAATAACAAGTATAATTCAATATTTTGCCACTTTTCACAAGGATCAAATTATCATACTGGAATCAGAATTTCAATACTTGTCCTTTCTTTGAAGGAATCAAAATAGAAACACTGGATTCAAACTGTATTCACTTTCCAATTAAAACACATAATATCATAATCTCAATATTTTATTCTCATTTTAAAATGAGGACGTAACAAAACACATGATATTATTGAATTGAATAATTAAATTTTTCTCCAACAGAAATACAAAATAATACAAAATTGAGTTTCGCTTGCGTGACTCGTGTCAGTGTCCTACGCATCATAGACTCTAACTAATCGTCCCCTAAGCATGATTTATTTAAGATTTGTCGAGAGCCCATCGCAACTTAAGATATAGTAGCCTATAAGTTAGGGATTTAATATAAGCGTTAACTTATGGATACCAAAAATTTAGTTAACTCCCAAAATTTTGGCAGAGTCTCCTTTGTATTTCGAGCTCATAAAATTTTGACAGTTTATAATCAGACCCGGAGCAACCCTCTGTAGAATTATCCTGGGCATGTCGACCCCTTCGGTGGAGCAACTCTCAATACCGGAACACTATAAGTATATAATTCAAGTAAATTTTCTTTGTTACTTTGGCAAGCAAGCTATTTTACCTTATCCAACAAGCTATTTACCTTAAGCTATGTAAACTACTAGTTATACTGGCTGTACCAAAACAAGACAATAATTAGATTAAAAATAAAGTAAATCTATTTTCAAGTAATGACAATAGTATAAATTGATAACAATGGTAAAGTATTAATCATTGAATTAGTTTAAGTATTAAATTCATGTATAATTTTTTTTCTATTGTGAAATTCTAGAACTAAATGTAATAACCAGGTTAGGAATTTTATATTATGGTGTACCCAATCCATTTGCATGGATTACCGGCTATGATTAATACTTTGGTTCTATACTTGTCTACTATCATGCAAAGTTTGTCAGATTTTGTAAGCAAAAGATACTTCTGATGGTGTTAGGATGCTAGGTAGTCAAGACAAGATATTGGTTGTTGGCATCACTTCCTTGAATTCCCTCACATGCACTAGATATCTGATTTCAATCTTAAATGCCCCTAACACTATCACTAACAACAACGATAAAAATTATAAGATTCAGAACTTCATGACAATATATGCTAGAACAATTCCTAGAGGTAAGTCTTGTATATGAGCACATCAAACTATGACTAGCTAAGATTCCTACTCCAAATTTTCTTACTTTATACTAAATATATTTTCTTAGTGAATACCTTAAATTCCCTCCTTAACTTATAATATGTTAAAAGTGATTGGCGAGTTGAAATTAAATTAGATATACCATACAATTAACTTTAGAAGATTAAATAACCTTACATTGAAGTTCAAAGTCAACACTGAGGTCATCTAATTATCCAGGTGTATGTAAATACTCCACCTAGACAAATGACAATTATTATACCAATTACGTGTAATTTTAATTTTCGGACAGAATTAAATAAATATGTATAACCAAGAATAGTTCACAAAAATCATAATTCCTAACAACCAAAACCAAGTATAAAAGCATTCAGGAGTCGGTGTGTCCGTATGGTGTTCTAATACAAGAGTCCTTATCAATACCATAATTCATACTTAACATAGCCCTTACTATAGTTCTTTATGAAATATGGTTTCAAGTTGCTTCTATAAATTATAACTAACTAAAATACTCATAATTTGAAAAAAATAAAAGAACAATTTTAAGACACAGTTCCTAAAAATTGAAATAAAAAATGTGAGGACTTGCCTTGTTTTAAGCAACCTAGGGTTTCTCTTTCCAAATAAATTCCTAAATTAAAACCCTATCCAAAATCATATATAAACTTTACTCAAATTATTGACCTAGATCTGAAACTTGTAAGAAAATTTAGGAAAGAAAGGTTTATACCAAGTATTGAAGACGAGTAGGAGGAGGAGGTGACCGAAGGAGGGTCGGCCGATGGCGTCGGGTCCAGCGGCGACGTGGTCGGCGGCGGGTACGCTGGGTGCGGGCGGCGGCGGCGGGCGAGGGTCCAGCGGTAGCAGCAACAGAATTTGCAGCAGCAGTAGCAAATAGGTAGGGGAGGAGGGTGAAGATGGAGAGGAATAAGGAGAAGACGAAGAAGAGGAGTTGAGGAAGAGGAGGAAGAAGATGGAGATGAGATGAAGAAGAGATGGAGTGTTGATGGTGGTGATTAAATAGAATGGTGTTAGGTTTGTTGTAAATGGGAAGAGGGATGAGATGGAGCCAGGTATCTCCATGGAAAATAAAAAAAGAATATGAAGATGTCATGTATCAAATGACTTTATGAGTCATGTAGAGAAACAAACGGTTTAGGTTGCTGGTTTCTCTCCTCATTTGTTTGGTTTAACAATTAAAACCCCTCATATTTGAGTATTTGCAATTGGATCAAAACTGCAACTAGTAAATTGCATAAACATATATACTTATTATAAATATATCAAATAAAATAGAATAAATAAATAATAAAATAAAATAATAATAAAAATATGCAGCTATGAAAACGTCGTACTTGAGACTTGTACATTGGTATTGGGTGGGGAGGACAACTAGTAGATGTGTGGTACACCCACATCAGTAACCGTAGTATCCCGAACTACCGAAATAGATGACCTCTATATATATGCAGGCGCCGCGTTCTTCAAAATGTTATGGTTTTATATACTCAGATGCCGCATTCTTCGGAACATTTTGGTTTTATATATCAGATGTCGCGTTCTATGAATGTTATGGTTTTTATACATGCAGAGTGCCCCGGATATGGGGGGCATATGTGGCATATATTAGTTAGTCATGACGATTGGTGGATTACACCAGCATATGTCTAGCCTACACATACCAGTACGCACCAAAGTTGTCCTCAAATTGCATTCACTTAGAAGGATATTTTATCATGATTTACTTTCCTCATTATTTATAGTATGGCATGTACTTTTTGTATTTTGTTACGTCCCTACTTTTTGTATTTTGTTACGTCCCTCTGAGGACCTGGTTTTCTTCTAGGTTATTTGAGCAGGTTGGATGATTCTTGATCTAGTTGAGGGTTGGACATCTTTGCAGGTATCTTTATATCTTTCATCTATTACAATTATGTTCCACTTTTTATTATAATTCTGTTTATAGCCTAGTATTTATATGTCTATATTATTCTCTTGGCCTATTCGAACGGATGTATTATTGGACTACAGACTAATGATGTGTACCGTTTCTTCTTGAGATTTATTTATCGTGGATTGAGATTTAGTTTAGTTGTTGGATATTAGAAATAAATATTATCTTGATCACTTGACCGTGGATAGCATAAGTGCACTTTGTTGGGTCCATTAAATTAAAAAATCCTACAGAGTCGTACCAGCTGGCTATTGCCACGTGTCTGGTCCCATATGTTTTGGGACTGGGGCATGAGAAGAATTGTTCAAAATTTTATAAACATAATCTAATATTTTCTAAATTTATTTAAACAAATTTAAGGCATTCTTGTACAATTAAATTAATAATATGACAAGCAAATATAATATGAAAAAGTCTACCTTCTAGCTTATTATTTTAAAATATTAATGGAAGAAGTGTTAGTACTAGCATTATCAAAAAATAAAAAAAATATTGTGAATATCATATTCACGTAAAAATTGCATAATAGCGCTGCCGATTATACAGCCAGTATGTGAAAATTCTTAAGGTCATAGTCAAATAATAAGTTTTTGCAAAATCCTTTTTAAATCTAAATAATGTGCCGTGATACAAATATAAGCATAATTTTGTTTAATGGTCCATATATCAGAAGTTAGAACAAATTTTCTAACATTTACAAAATTTTCTTTTAAAGCAGCATTTTTTTTTTGAAAATTTTCATAACCTCTCATCTAGTACTAGATCTAGAAACTTTAGTAAAACATGGATTAATGGTATTACTTGCATAATCATATTGCAAATCACTCTCATCAAATGTAAAATATTGTTCATCACAAATAATATATTTTGTTAACTCAATTTTGTTACGAGCATCAGAATAAGTAAAGTTACATATAGAAGATCCTTGAGGACCGCTACTTAACTGTGTTTGTCTAGCCTGCAGTGTGTCCTTGTCATAACAACTTTTGTAGTGTCTTCTTAAAGTGCCTATGACATCATTATTTTTTCATTTGTAAGTTTGATTAAAATTCTTAAATTGTGCACCTTTTGCTATTGGTTTTTAATCTTTGAGATCTAAAATTAGTGCGTCCTGACTATCAATGACATATAATTTATCATAATAATTCCATAAAATTGATTTTTTTTTTTTCTATTTACGACATTAGTAGCCATACTTCTAACTTCAAAAGGTGACATTTGTGTCGATGACACATAATCACAAATAGAATTTTCTTCAAACATTTGAACATAATAAACAAATTTTTTTTCCAAATCATCTCCATAAGGGTGGTTAGAACCAGTAGCATCCATATTTTTAAAAAAAATTAAAAAAATAAAAGGAGAAGAATTTATTTATCTACCAACAAAAGAGAGGAAAGAAAAATACCAAATCACAAACAAAACTATTATATAATATTAAAATTACTTCAAATGTCAACTTGAAGCCTCTAATTTTTTTTTCACAAGTTGAAGCTTCGAGAACACTGAAATTTGGTCTCCAGAAAGTTGCATTTCAAAATGCAGAAAGTTGTCATTTCAATCTTCAGAAATAACTTGGCTTGTAAATTTGTAAGAAAGAGAAGAAATATTTGTGTTTAATTTTCATTAATTTTGAACTATTTATAGAAATATTTTGGTGCAAAATGACCCCTTATATCTTTAAAATATAGTTGTTATAAAGATATTTTTTGTCATTTTCAACAAAATGATCAAAATATTCTTAAAACTAATAAAAAAATAGCCATGTAAATGGGTGGTAGTTTGGTCATAATACTCCAGAACGGTTAAATTGAAAGAAAAAAAAAATCTCGGGTCAGGTCGCGTCTGGACCGGATCAGCGACCGGGCCGATAGGATTTTTCGACCGGGCCGATCGAATTTTCCGGATTTAACTAGATCCGAGCCGTAGCTAAGCTGGACCGGATTTACGGATCGAATATATGGACCCAGTCCAGACCCGCAGAGAGATTGGACCGAACGGTCCGGATCGTTGACCGGATGCGAACCGGTCCATACCGATGTTGACCGAACCAGATCCGGACCTTCCGGCCCATTGTACACCTGGACTCCTGGCTCCACCCCCACCCAAGACAGCTAGCTAGGGCCAGCTCCTCTTCTTTCTTTCTCAGTCACACCTGTCTAAAATAGACTGCGGCTGCCCACATCTCAACTCTCACGGAGAGGATGATGGGACCAAAACCTCAGCCTCTCTTAGCTTTTTGTTTGACGGCAACGGATCTTCGGCACGAGTATCTGCAGAAGTTTGTGGCGGGGAGGGGTGGTACACCGACATTGTGCTGAGTCCGCTGGTGTCGGACTCGTGGAGGGCGCCGCCGCCCCCCCCCCCCCCCCCCCCCCCCCCACTGGGCCCAGACTTGGCTCCGCAACTACATCGGAGAGGTCCTCGTCTACTTCCTCTTTGGATTTCTCTGTTGCTTCTACATCTACTACTGGAAGCGCAACGTCTCTGTCCCCAAAGGTCTCTCTCTCTATTGTATATAAAATATTTTAGATTATAATATTAGATCTTTTTCTTGAAGTATCACTGTTTATTCTCATTCTCATTATTATTTTTACCATTAAAAGTGACAAAATTAAAGACCGAGTCCAACCATTAAATGGGGACATTTTAAGACATTTTAAGTTGTCCGAAAAAAAAATCTAAAATTATGTTCCGTCCTTGCGTACAACACAACTCAAAACAGAGATACTAGGCTGTCGCATACTGGACTACTTTTAGCATAGTTAGTGAACGATTATCACAAAAACAACTCACGGCAAGGGAATATATTAGCAATGCTAAATTGTGCGGATGTGACAACAAATGAAATACAAAATTGTTGTTCGACCGAGTCCTAGTTATGCTAAGATTTCGTTTGGTTTGCAGAAAAAAAAATTTATTGTTTATTTTATTTGAAAAATTATAATTTTTATTAATTTTTTTCGGTTTAAAAATGTCCAAAAAAAATTTGAAAAGAGAAGTGACCATTTGGAATGAGAAAGTGAATTCATGAAAAAATAACCCTTCATTTTTTTTTCCTACTCATTTACTTTAGCATCCAAAAGCATCTTTTCTTTTCCAATGTCCTGCGAACCCAACTTGGGATTGAATGCAACCATTCTTAATTAAAATAGGAAAATATCTACGGACAAGAAAGGCACCAATGATCAACATTCTTAGACTAAGATCATTCTTTTCCGAGGAAATCGCAATCATATTAAATCACATAGGTAGCCACCAAATGACGAACTACTAATCAAAGTGACAATGGTGGTGGTGGTGGCTGCAGTCGTCAAACCCGAGGCACCGGAGGAAAGGGTCGGTCATCCCTGCGACGCATCCCCACAATCCTCTACCGACCGAATATACCAGCAACACAGGGAAGCAAAAGCACGCCAAACAAAGATTTTGGCGATTATGATGGTGACCGTGGTGGTGGTCGTGGTCATGGTGGTGATCGAAGTCGTGATGGTGGTGATGATGACCCATGTTCCTGAAACCAACAATCACATATAGAAGAAATTATTATACAGATTGTAGAGCCCATATTTTCAATGTAATTATATTGAATTTTTACTATTTTGATTGATTAATCTCAAGTTATCAATAGATATATGGATAGGATTAAGAATATCTTACTATGTTATTAATTTTTTAAATCACAATTGTTAGTTGTGAATTGATATCAACATAACTTGGCTCTAATAATCTCCTATAATCATCAAAAATAATTATAATAAATTACAAACTATTGACATACCTCTCGGAGAAGAATTTTCTCCTCTTTTGAATGAAGAGGAGATTGCAAAGTTTGGCTTCTTTTTTCTATAGTTCCATTGTTTTATTTATGCTATCGATATATGGGATTTAAATAGATTGCTTAGCTGTCGTGGTTTGAATTTTTTTTTTTTAATTCCGCTTAAGCCCCTGTTTGACTCTGTATATTCTTTCCAAAATTAAACTGTCGTTTGCTTGTTGGCGAAATTTCAGTTGGGAATTTGGATTTCTTCGAGATATTTAGCGCATTCTGGTAGATTGGTTAGGTTATAGTACTCTGACCAAATTTAGAAGGAATTCCAGGGGCAAGACCAGAGTTCTCCAGTTCTGCTCCTCGTCGACGCGTGATTGACTGCAATTAGCTAAGTTGCTTGACAAGTTGCAGTACATTTACTTGGGAATTAAGGCTTGCAGACTAGATGTCCTAGTCTGGTGGGGTGACACCAAGACAGGACTTAGGTCCCACGCTCTAGTAGACTTTGCATTTTATATTCAGTAGGTATAGACAGAACGGGTCCGAAGGCCACGCAGCGTTCTCTCATCGGATGTTTCAAAAAAACTGACGTTAGCAGAGACCGACGTTTGATTTTTTGATCCGGCCAATAGCGTAGGTGGAGTGAACGTTGTCCGCAGACCGAGTAATTTTTTTTTCATATTAGCTTAGAGTTTAAGTCGCTTTTTGATCTGAATTTTTATTTTGATTAAATTACAGTTTGATACCCTCAACTAGATAGGAGCATTATTCGGTTTGGAACAAAAATTGAACTGAACCAAATAAGGGATTCAGTTCGTTTTGAAAAAAAAAAAAAAAAAATCGGTTTGATTTCGGTTTTGAAAATACTAAAATTTCTCATTCGATTTCGGTTTTTGATTTCGATTTCGATCCAAAACCAAAAACCAAATAAGATTTATACAATTATATAAATACTTTAATTCCATGCATATTTTGTAACTAAAAATGTATATATTTTGAAAATAACAATTCTATGAATATGTTTTGAAACGCAACTTTGGACACAACTTTAAAATATAACAAATATATGTATAAAATTATAATTTTTAGTATAATTTAACTACGACCTCAACTTTTGGTCCGATCTATTAAACAATAGCAACAATCAAACCGAACAAACTGAATAGCTTATTCGGTTTGGTTCAGTTTCGGTTTGGCTAATTTTTTTTTCGTTTCAATTTTGGATTTTTAGTGTCACGTCACAGTCCCAAAATACCAAGGGACTAGCCACGTGGCAATGGCAAACAACACAAATCCAAGGGTCAAACCCAATTTAATAGACCCGCTAGAGTGCACTTAAGCTGTATTATCTAAATAATAAGCGTCTAAGTCTCAATCCACAATGAAACAAAACACAAGAAAAGACAACATATATCCTGGTGTGCATCACATTCAATACGTATCCGAATAGACTCGAAGAAGTAACAAGAGTCTATAAAACTAGGCTATAGCAGCAGAAATAGGAACGATAAATAATAAACATAACAGCGGTAAAAATGATAACATTACTTGATTCCAATGCCAGCAAGACGAGGCGATACACATCAGTACCTCCAGAATCTCTAAAACCGTCTATGCTGTAAAACTGGCAAGGGATCAGGTCCTCAGAGGGACGTAACAAGGTACAAGAAATAAAATGCAAAAGTAACAGTAATAAACAATATGCTCAAGGGTATCTATCATAACCAGCTATGTGAATGCATCTGAGAACGTACTCGTCCGCTAAACCACTTGGACCTATAGGTCTGAATAGACACGACAGTAACTGGGTAGTAATAGTAGTGGTAGGTACGTACATGCCCCGTCAAGGTACCTACAGCACTATATGGCTCAAAGCTCAAGCATCGATAGCAAGTAGTAAGTGGTAGCCCAATGGTACGGTAGGTTCTCCCCAGTCCCTATGTATCTCACGTCTCATGTCCATAATACGCAAGAAAAATACTAACTATGTCTCGAGTCAACAAGGAAGATACAATCAAGTCAACTATCTCATATAAGAGTCATGTCCTAACACAAAAGTCGGAACCCTCGAATATCTCAAGTAAGACTTTTGTACATGAAAGTCATGTCCAGTGTCCTAAGGTATATCGTGCAAGAGTTGCACGTATAAGGTAATACGATGACAATGCAATCTAACGATACCCGATTCCGCTTACGAAAGTTGGCACCCGAATACAACTCGGACGCTAAGTATCGCAACGGTCATATTGTCACAATAAAGTACATGCAATGAAGTATAAAATATAATCAAAAGACTAGTAATAGCAATAAACACAGATTACTGGAACAAAGGCAAGGTACACTTACCTGGATCTGCAATATGTAGTTGCAAGATGATCCCGCATCCACTCCTCCGAAATCTAATTGACCTAAACAGTCAATTAACTACTTTAAGTTTCCAATCAAGAATCTTGCAAACACCATTTAAATGTATAAATTATTATTAACCATATATAACCAAATTCAATTTTACTTGTAACATGTGAATTCTTGACACAACAACTCACATATTTTTACGAGATATCGAGACCTAATTTTATGGTTTTCGACTTCCAAAATTCAAGGTTAAGTCCCCAATTAAAGGACATGAATATAAATTATAAAAATATCATAGAATCATAATTTAAACATGATTTATACTTATTTTAACCTCTGAGTTCCAGATTTAGAATTTAAGCATATTTCATGGTTATGGCTATATTAGGTCTACTCGTCTTGTCCAAAACTTGTCCGAAATATTACTAATCCATAGTTATGACCTATATCGATGAAATCTCATATAAAATCATATTAAAAACTGATTAAAACTCAAAAAATAATATCCTTTTTAAATACCAAAATTAGCCCCTATTTATGAGTCAAACTATGCCATAAATTTACCCAAAAACCTAGTCTAATGGCCCATATTTTTAGGATTCAGATTTGACCTGAAAATACCATAAATATAAGTTTAAAATACTTTTTTTACAGTAATAAAACACATATAAATTCAGTTTTAAAAATCAATATCAAACCTTCAAATAATCGCATCATAAAGTCTCAAACTAGTCCTACCGTAATCCAATTTATCACCAATCTAACATGTAATCTCCATAGATTTTTAATATGGCAAAAAGATGGCAAGAATGGGTTCTAGAACAATAGATTCACATATATTCTAAGAGAATGATGCCATGGAGATTTGAGAAGAAAAGTTCGAATCATTACCAAAAGCTTTGAAGGTTTGGATGGTGGTGCTTCTTGTCCAAGAAACACGCCTTCTTGCTTGTGCTTGCCTTACTTCTCCTTTCTTGATGGATTGAAGATGATGGCAATAGAGTTTTGATGGATTTGATGGCAAAGGTGGAGTCTTTATGGTTGTTCGGTGGATATTGGGTAAAAGGATGATGAGAAGAAGAACTTTTGATGAGAGGAGAAGATTTTTGGTGATGGATTTTCTTAGATTGAGGGCTGCTATATTTCTTGAGGTAGAGGGGAGGGGATCGACCGAGAGAGGGAGGAAGAGATTAGTTAGGATTAGGTGTAAACACCCAGATTTTTTTCAGAAATTAAAAATAAATTTTCGGAATTTTTCTGCTATTTTAAATAATTAAATTAAATGTATTTTTGGAAATAAATAATTTTGTGATTTTATTAAATATTAAAATATTATGAAAATAATATTTTTGAGTGTAAAATAAATAATTAGACAGTGTAATTTTTCTGGAATTTATTGGACCAAAAAAATATTTCTAAATACCTAAAAACATTATTTTTAAATAAACCAGAATAAGCCGGTTTAAACCCATCCTGAACCAACCTGAACCGGATTGAACCAACCAATATAAACCGGACCCCTAATTAACCCAACCATATTGGATCGGGTCAGATCTGAACTGACCCATTGTAGTGCCCTGCTCCGCGTAGGCAATATGTACAAGTGATATCGCCTTGCTTGCTCGAACGGAAGTCTTCTCAGAGAGTTTCCGACCGATTGATCAATGTGAGTGGGCAGAACTGCATTCTTTGATTCTTGCACGACTTAATAATAAATCTGAGTTTTTGAATGCTTGTTTGCTTAAGAAGATAAGTTCATAAGAAGATTGATAGAACCAACTCAGCATGCTTAATAAGAGCTCACATAACTTGTCATTGAAACGCATCTGCTTGCTTGCCTAACTAGAGAACTGGGAATGCTTGTCTGAAATGAGATAGAACTATTGCTTTACATAAGAAAAGTATAAGAAATATTACATGCTTAGTTACACCGACACAGCTATCAAACGAACATTTGCCATGCTAAGAAGATAAGTATAAGAATCGCTCGAATATGTCCCTTTGTAATATACTAAGAAAGAGATAGTTATTGCATGTTAGATATGAAATCAATCGTGCTTGCCATTATGTGTTTCGCTTGTCTGTTTTGCTATATCGAACTGCTATAAGTCTGTGATTTGTATAAGCATAGACTAATAGTGCGCCCTGAGGATACGGACCGCAAGGGTCTAGTGGGGGTTGCTATTAGATATGTGAGTGATGTGCTTTGTTTGACAAGCTGTGTTTTGCTAGACCGTATATGTTTTGCTTGATCATTGTTTTTGCTTGCATAATATGTTCATGTCATTGCATTGGTCTTGGACTAACTTGTGCACAAGGTCTTGTCTCTCGAACGGTTCCTGGGGCACTGGGAACCGCTCGGTCCGGAAGAGATTTTTGGATCGCCCTGAGGATACGGCTCGCTGGGGTCTAGTGGGGCAGTATTTGTCTATTAGTGTTGTGCGGAACCCATGATGTCACAGCTGCTAGCACTCGGGTGCGTTGGTGAAGAGCTGAACCATGAGTCACAGCTGCCGACACCCATGCGTGCTAGTGAAGAGCTGAACCTTGGGCAACTGCTGCTAATCATGGGGCTACCCATGGACCATCATATAAGTTAGGGCGCATGCTAGGCTAGCCTTCTTGCATACCTAACACCTGATGCCTAGATTGATTCTTGAGTTATGAATATGCAAATTGTGGCTAACTTGTGTGTCTGCTGCAAGGATAACCGTTCGGCAAGGGGTAAGATACATATAATTGTATACATATAAGCTTGCTTGTTCTTTTCGTTTGCATCGTAGAATTTATCTGATAGTGCTTCATGCATTCACATCGGTCGGACAATGACTATTAGTGCAGAGCTGAACCTTGGTCCCGGCCGCTATTATGTTAGTGAAGAACGACCATGGTCACAGCTGCTAATAAAATCAGAATGTGAGTCATTGGTTAGCTGGATTACCGCTACCGTCCTGAGTTTCCCGGTGACCGAAATCATATAGATATTTCTGCTTGTGTGCTTGAAAATATGATAGTCCACTAAATGCTTGTTTTGCTTTGAAGTGATTAGTCCACTATAGAACTTTGCCCCGAAGAGTTAGATTTTATGCACAATAAATGCTGCGCACTGCACGATAGAGCACTGTCCCGATTGGATACTTATTATTGAATATGCAAAGCTGTTTCCAAGTTATGTTTTCAAAAAGATGTAATCTGACTATAGTCCTGAGCTGCATGAAATGAACTTAGGTAAAAGTAGCAAGATCACTAGTAATGTAATATTTTGCCACATGCTTACTTAGTGTGTGTTTCAGGGGGTGTAGCTTCTGTTCAGTTATTTTTACTCACCAGTACTTATAAAAGTGCTGACCCACCAACAGTTTGCTTGTTCTCAGGTGCTTGATCGTCCGAGGAAGCGATAGCCGTGCCTCATCCCAAGGAACTAGAAATCTGGAGTCGATGCCTTGAGCCGTATCGAGTTTGTGCTGCTTTTATATAGAGGGACATAATGTATGGAACTGTGTCATTGTAATCGAGAGAAGAGTGCATGAGCGATCTGTAACCTCGGCCTTGCGCCGCTTGTAACACTTTCGATTATCAATAAAATAGCTTGTTTTTCATGTGCCATTGTGTTCTTTACTTTTCTACAATATATGTGTGTCGCTGCTTCAGTATTGAATAGCTTACTTGTCCTTGTTCAAAGCTTTGGCCTTGTGGAAGCGCACTTTAGGCTTGCACGGTATCACGCCCGTGCGAGGACGATCGGTTCCGTAGTGAACAAAGCGAGGACGAACGGTCCTGCGGGACCGGGACGTGACACCCATCAACCCAAAATCTGACCCGCTACCCATTTTGCTACAGTAACTGTAAACCCTCGACTTCCCCTCAGCCGACTCTCCGCCGTCGACTCTCCGTCTTCACGTAACCGCCGCCGGCCGACCCATCGCCTTCCCTAACAACCGCCGCCGTGTCTCTTCGCCTCCCGGCCGCCTCCAACCGCCGACCCCTCCGGTCCCCGCCTTCCCATATAAAACCCTCGACCTCGAGCCCGATCCCCACCGCTACCACCACCACTTCTCCACCGCCACGACCCCGAGCTCCCCTCCGCCTTGCCCTCGACGACTGCGACGCCGACCCCAAACGAGCACAGCAGCCGCAGCAGCACCCTGACCTCGCCGACAACGAAGACAGCGCCGCCGCCAACGGCCGAGCACCGCCGCGCGTACGCGAAGCATAGTCGAATCCGACCCCCTGTTCAGGTGAGAATTTCTCTCTCCTCGTCGCGTTATTTTTCGAACGGTCTATTGCGACACGTTCCCTGTGTAACCCTCTCGAACCCCGTGCAATTCGTTCGGGGTATCGCGTCATGTGTCGATCGCAAACCGCGACGCAAAAACAGTAAAATATACCCCTATTTCTTAAATTCAGAAATTGTCCCGAACTCACAAGTTCACGACCGTTTTACGTGCAACCTGTTAATAATTTTAAAATTTACTTGAACAGTAAATTAGACAATATAACCAAGTTTTAAACCCTGTAATTAGTTTATTTTATTGTGCTGTAGATTGTGTTTTATTCGCGGGTGAAATCGACCAAATTCTTGGTTAACAAAACCCGAATTTTTTAGAAACTGTGTGCATCCCGCTAAATGAGGCAACTTCATCGTGTGCGAATTTTACCGAAAGGTGCGCATCGTCAATGCGGACGTGTGGGATTTCGCGAAAGTTCATTTGGATGTGCGTGCACACCGGAATCAACTCGTATCCGTCGAAATCGTCATATATCGGGCATATTTCGAAACTCATTGTAACTTCGTATGTGCTTGTCGTTTCGCAACGAAACTTGCGCTATCGGATTCGGAGCATTTTGCTGGTCCTGTGACCCAAGTTTGGTTCAATTCTGAGAACGTTGACAAAATCCTGTATCGTGGGCCCCATGGCTCCACTTGACGGACGATTTTGTGATCGGCTCATCGGAATCCAGTTCTGGACATTCCCTTGGGTTGGTATCGTCGTTCTGGACTTGTAAATACTAAGTTTGATGAATTTGGAGAACTTTGTCTCTGCCACTTTTTTCGGTGCGAAGTGGGCCACTTGTGGACCCCGCTTTGATCAGAAACTGTCAATTTTGTCCGTGTCCAAATTGGACTTATGGGTAGGCAATCCTAGCTTTTTTTATATCTTCTGAGAATGATGGTAGTGTGTATTTTAGCATCCGGAGGAGTACCTGAAGATCCCGTTATTACAGGAACAATTGGAGAAATTCAAACCCCAGGCAAGTGTACCTTGCCAATCTTGCAGTACTTGCTTTATATTATTTCTTTGATTTATTTATGTGATATATATGTTCAACCTAGGACCGTGTGACGTTTCTTAGCGTACGAATAAGATTCGGATGTCAACATCGTACGCGGAGTTGTATAACGTCACCTAGAGAGTTGATATCGCGATCCTATATATTTTCGTGCTTGCATTATCAAGTACGTAAGACCATAGGACACATGACACTATTCATGAGACAGAATTTTTCCTGAGTCATTCATAGTGATTCTGTATAGGTTATAGGATTCGTGACATAGATCTTATATATGCATATATATCATTATGACTCGCTGCATTAGTTATAGGTCATGATCTTGCGTGTCATAGACATGAGACGTGTGATTACATTGGGTGGGGAGAGACAGGCTACAGGCTGATTATATATATAAAACCCTTATTATTGCGGTGCTCAAGACTATACACCCGAGCTTGGCCCATTAAGTGATATTACTGCTACCGGCTCCCCGACACAGAACTTGTAGTAGTCTCAGCCTGAGTTCTAGTGATGCTCTCATTTTGCATATCACTTAGCTGGTTACTTAGTTTGCCCTATTGATACATTTTTATATAGTGCATTTATTTGGCTTGAGTTATTCTTGTACCTTGCTATGTCCCCCGAGGACATGGAATCCGGATTATGTCCCCAGGTATAGCAGAAGAGATCTACCCCGAGGTATACGTGACAGGAGCAGACATTGGAGCAGTACCAGTACCAGAGGACAAGGTGATGCCAGAAGATTTCTCCTGAATATTTGTTTTATATACTCAGTCATTTCTGTTCTCTATTTCATGTCTCATGGATTAATGTATTAAACTCATTATCGGGTTGTTCTCCAAGATATTTATTGAGACTTGTTGATTATTATTTCATCTTGATTATTCTGATATTGATTGTGTTTATCTTCTGTGGATGAGATTAGAATTAGAAATATGGCATGAATCATAGACCCTTATTGTTGTTTTACAGCTTAAGTACACTCTAATGGGTCCATTAAATTGGGTTTGCTCATTGGTGTGTGCTGCTGGCCATTGTCACGTGTCTAGTCCCTCGGTATTTTGGGACTGGGGCATGACATTAGGGTTTGGTGATATATATATATATATATATATATATATATATATATATATATATGTCTTTTATTGGGTTTACATATAAGGAAAGGGGTTTCCCAAGCATGTAAGGGTCGGCAACCTAGGAGGGACTGCTCATGTGTGTTTCGGCCAATAGTGGGTTGGCTTCTTGGTTCGGGTTTGGGTAGATTAGGGTGTTAGTTGTTATGGTTTTGGTTAGTTAGGTAATTGCCAACTAGGATGCCACATATGGTACTTTCTATAAATAAAAATTTCTATAAATAAAAACATATTAATTTTAAATACAATATATATATATATATATATATATATATATATATATATATATATATATATATATATATATATATATATATATATATATATATAATCTCTACATGGGAGTATTTTGGTGCACTACATGCCTACATGGGTTTGGATTTGGTTTGGATCAAGTCATAGTCAATTGAAGGTAGTTTTATGGTAACGATGATTCGAGTTGTTTGTTAATATTTTTGGTACATGGAAGAGATCAAACAAATGCAACGCCCATGTCCCAAGTGTATTAAGTACAGTCAGGGTCATTAATATGAATTTTGTTGGAAGAAAAATTGTTGTGCATTTTTTAAAATATTCAAGTCATGACAAAGTGTCATATATAAAAAAGAATGATTTAGAAATTAATTCTTTAAATGTATCTAACTAAAAAATAAATAAAAATAATTTTAAATGACCAATTTATCCATATTCCAAAATGAAGGGGCTTACATTTAGAATTTCAATTTATTTGGTTTAACTATTTCGGTTCGGTTGGAACCGAATAAACCTACCGTCAACTATTCAAGTTTTTCAACTTGATATCCTAAACTTTGATAGGAGAGAACTTGATACCATCAACTATTAAATTTTTTTTTATATTGATACCTTCGTCAGTCAGGATTAACTTCTCCGTTAAAAAATAACTATGATATCCCCCTTCCCCCTCTACAGCCCACTCCCACATCCCCACCCTCACCTCCACGCCCCCTTCCCCTAGCCCCATCCCTCCCACCGCGCCCCCACCGCTACTACCGAGAAGAGAGAAAGAAGGGGGGTGATGATGGGGGTACTGTGGTCATTTGTTATTGTTTGTTATAACACGAGTAGGGTTTTAACTTGTAGAACTATAGTTGAGGTATCATGGTCTCCTATCAAAGTTTGGGGTATCAAAATTGAAAATTTTGAATAGTTTAGGATATCAAGTTGTAATCTAGCATTTTATTTTATTTTTTATTTTTTATTTTCTTATTATACTCTGAACATGGATACAAGGTCAACAATCAATACAAGCCGAACAAAAGAATATTAGTCCAAACTTTTCTCTTTCGGTTGTTTTGTGTTTCGAATTCGGTCCAAAACCAAAAACCAAATAAAATTTATGCAATAATATAAATACTCTAATTCTATGCATATTTTGTGATTAAAATTGTGTATATTTTAAAAACAACAATTATATGTATATGTTTTGAAACATAATTTTGGGCACAACTTTAAAATATAAGAAATATGTGTATAAAACTATAAATTTTAATATAATTTAACTACGATCTCAACTTTGGGTCTGATCCATTAAACAATAGCAACAATCTAACCGAACAAACTAAATAGCTTATTTGGTTTGATTCGGTTCGGTTTCGGTTTGGCTAATTTCGTTTTCGTTTTCGTTTTAAATTTTTAAAATTTCGGTTTATTTGGTTTTTACTATTTTGGTTCGGTCTGAACCGAATAAACCTACCCTCAACTATTCAAAATTTTTAACTATATACCATAAACTTTGATAGTAGATAACTTGATACCATCAACTATTGAATTATTTTTATGTTGATACCTCCGTCAATCAAGATTAACTTCTCCGTTAAAAAATGACTAAGATATCCCCCTTTCCTCCTATGCAACCCCTCCCCCACCCCTCCCGCTACGCCCCCGCCACTACTACCGATAAGGGAGAGAGAGGGGGGGGGATGATGATGGGGGTATTGTGGTCATTTGTTATTGTTTGTTATAACACAAGTAGGGTATTAACTTGTAGAACTATATTTGAGGTATCAAGGTGTCTCCTATCAAAGTTAGGAGTATCAAAATTGAAAATTTTGAATAGTTTAGGGTATCAAGTTGTAATTTAGCATTTTTTATATTATATTATGAACATGAATACAATGTCAACAATCAATACAAGCCGGAAAGAAGAATATAAGTCCAAACTTTCTAATTATACATGTCAGGACTTAAATTATATTAAGCTGCTACAAAATCCAAGGTCTAAACAAATTAGCCTTCATCCAAAATTTGGACCTAAGATGGGTGTGAACATTGGATTAGATTAGGTCGCCAAAAGAGGGTAGAAAATTATGTGGTGAACCGTTTCTAGGGCTGCCAAATGAGGCTACAAGTAACGTTTGACTTGTGGTTGGGATCACCGAAGTCCATTTTTATATACCATTTCATTCAAGGGTTGCCACGTGTCAAATTACTAGTCCCAAAGTAATTTTAGTTGGATGAAAATAATTTGTAACAACATTTGAGTAAAAGGATTAACATTTATCGTAGTTTTTGTGGGTGGACAAAAAAGGACTCGGGGTCACTGACTCAATAATTTGGCTGCATTTAAAAATGGAGTATTAGTTGATTTATATTTATGAAAATAATTTAAAATTCATGTTTTAATGGAAATTAAGAATTTTGAAACTTTAATTTTCTTACAACATATTACCATAAATAATATAAATTTGAAAATAAAAGTAAAGTAGTTAGTTTGTATTTGAAATGACTAAGTATTTTTATTTCGGTTTTTTTCGTTTAAAGTAATATATTTATATAAATTTATAAAAAAAGGGAAAAGTTCGGATAAATTGCAGAGATGAGGAGGACTCGCCAACTGAGTTGGCGGGCGCAGTCCTCGATAGGCCGCTCGCCAACTCAGTTGGCGGGGCACAGTCCACGAGAGGCCGCTCGCCAACTTAGTTGGCGGGGCGCAGTCCACGAGAGACCGCTCGCCAACTCAGTTGGCGGGCCGCTCTCTACCCTCCCTTCGGATTCCTGACGCCTCCCCTTCCTCGGAGACCACCCACGACGACCTCTCCCCTTCTCTCGGAGACCCCCCACCCATCCCCTCAACTTCCCCTCCACCCATCCCCTCAACTTCCCCCCCACTCCCCTTCCCTTCCCTCCCTATAACTACCCCCATAGTCCGAAGCCTCCTCCTCACACATTCTTCTCCTCCTCCTCCTCCTTACTCACAACAATCATCTTCCTCCTCCTCCTCCTACTCACATATTATAATCAACATTTTTGGAGATGTCTACCCACAATGACGGTCGTATTCCTGGCGGACCGACTACCCAGCTTATTATTAAGCAACGTGAAGACCACATTTCTAGTCAGATATTTACTGGCGAGGTAATTTTTGAAATTACAAGTTTCCAACTTTAGTAATTTACACACAAAATATAATGCATATGTTTTTTATAGTTATACGACCATGATCTTGGTTTACGAACCCGGATCCATGTACATTGGCGGACCGAAAGAAATTATCGTACGTGGGAGCTAAATTCAGTCCAAAAGGCTTTGGTGGAATCCTTTGGATTCCACTATATAGATCGTGTTAGATATTTAATCCACGATCTTCATTTAGTTGTAAGTCTTGCGGAGCATTGGTGGCCCGAACGCAACACTTTCCAACTTCCATTCGGCGAGATGACGATCACCCTTTTTTATGTGGCAAATATACTAGGGTTACCTATTAAAGGTAACGCTATATATTTTGATCCGCACTTAAAGGGATCTGATCTGATCAGGAGGTATCTCAGTGTTAGCCCTCCATCAGGTATAAAAGACGATAATTTTGTGAAGTTTACATGGCTTCGTGGCAACTTCATGGACCTACATCACACTATTGACGGGGTGGTTGATGTAGATGAAATACGGGTATGTATTTTTATTAGTAAATTTGTTTATGACTTAATTTAGTGTCTATATAACACTTAATATATCCAGGTCATTCGTTGCACTAGAGCGTATCTGCTCTGTTTATGTGGTGCAATTCTATTTCCCGATGCATCAAAAAATATGGTAAATGTGCAGCTTCTACCATTCTTGGATGATTTGACAAAACCTACTGAGCATGCGTGGGGAGCTGCTACTTTTGCCTTTTTATACGCCAATCTGACAGAATTTGTGAGATCCAATCGCAAGAGTATTTGTAGATATATTTTACTGATTCAGGTATGAATGAAAGACCTTAAAAAGTTAGAGTAATTTTATACGCAAATTTTCTTTGTACTAATGTCATATTTTTGTTTTATAGTTCTGGTCCTACGAGCACTTCTATAATGGTAGGCCTGTTACTAGCATTCTCAGTGATGTTGGAGTATTTCTAGTTGCTATGCGCTGGCCTACAGATGTAGTGGATTATCAACACTACCAATACAGGAGTGTATCACTTTATCGTAGCCAATTTGATACACTGCAGTATAATGAGGTAATTTTTAAATATGTAATAAATATCTTTAAATTATTTAAGTTTTGATCGTAGATAAACATCACATCTAATTGATACAATATCTTTAAATAGGTTACCTGGTTACCTTACTCATGTGAACCTAATGCTCCAGAAATCAAGAGGACATCATATGCATTTACTTTACACAGATCTCATATTATATATGATCGGTTCACCATGTACCATCCGACAGACCGTGTTCTTCGGTAATTCAGAATGAGCCCAATAATTTCCGATGATCCACCGACAGTCGGTTATGAGGCAGCAAATGCACTACAACGAATCCTTGGTCTCGTTGCTGACTGGAATAATCGGCAATTCGGAATGAGCCCAATAATCTGTGTCTATATTTTCAGCATTCTTTCTACGATTGTCATGAAGTGTAATAATCTTGGCTCTAATACCATCGAAAAGTATTGTTATTGGCTTATTTCGTAATTTCTTAATCCAGCTATTGAAACATTCAGCAAGATTAGAAGTGTTAATATCTAATCTAGGACAAGTAGCATACGCTGTTATCCAATGTTCAAATCGACGACTTTCATCGTTTGCACCAATAAGCCAATCGTACAAATTTATGTTCTCGGCTTTAATTATATCAAACACACTCTCTGCATCCGTTTCATTATATGATCTAACAAGCGAGTCTAACAAGTGTTGAAATACTGGTTCTTTGGTAACTTTTTTCATGTTTTGTTTAAAATGTTGAATACAAAAAAAAATGAGGAGATGCAGGAAAAATAGCACGAACAACATTTATTAATCCCTTTTGCTTGTCAGATATAAATAAAATTGTACTCCAATCATTAAAACAACTTTCAAAAGATATTTTAAGAGAATTTAAAAACCAAGACCAAGAATCACTATTCTCACCTTCAGCAACAGCATAAGCTATATGATATAATTGATAGTTAGAATCGTGAGCACAAGCAATAAATAAGATACCTTGATATTTAGACGAAAGAAATGTAGCATCAGTACTAATAATTGGTAAACATCCCCTTAAAAATCCATCAATACATGACTTAAAACAAATAAAAATTCGTTGGAAGCTATTATTTTTGGCAGTTTTAATAAAACATGTACTACCTGGATTTGTCTCCATAATTCGATAAGAATACTCCTCAAGACTAGTGTATGTCTCATCATAACTACCATTAATTTCAGCTAATGCTGTCTCTTGGGCTCTCCAAGCTTTGGAATAGCTAACTTGTATACGGTGCTCCCTATATATATCTTTAACAATTTATGATGGACTGTATGACTGGTTATCTCTAATAATGTCAATTATCATGGTCTTAATCCATGCAGCGGTAGCTAGTCGAACAAGTTCTAGTATTACGGTTGTGGTGAAGTTATCAAGTAGCAATGTATTCAGGATAGGACAGTCAAATAATGGTCACATTAATTTATCACTTTATTATATTGATAGATAAAACCACCATCGAGATCAGATCCACAATCCTTAAATCCAACAAGGACCAGGAATACAGACCCTCCCTCGAGTTGAACTACGCCCCATATTATGTCCAACGTATAATAAGGTGATCCAGGAAAAGTAGCCTAATTAACAAGTAAGTACATGTAGGGTCATATCTACAGGGCTCTTGCCAGGTGCTTAGTCATTTAGCACATAGTCACATCTGGGTCATATAAGTCATTTCTAAGTTTAACACAACATCACAATCATTCAATCAATATCAACATTAAACCAAGCAAGTTTCCAAAGTATGAAAGAAATAATAGGCGCATAACAGTAAAGGCGCATAGAAAGGTGTCGCTAACGTCGAGGTCGCATAGGATCAAGGCCGCATAAGTTCAAAGCTGCATAAGGTTAAGGCCACATAGATAGAGCAAAGTCCACTCTTCGGGAAACGTGTGATGTGAAAAATAATAAATATAAGTCAAGTCAAGTCAGAAAAATGACCGATGTGACATGTGATAAAAGTGTGTCAGAAGAAAAAGAAAAATTATGAAAAGTCGTGCCAAGTCAGTCAGAAGTTATGCGTCCAGAAGGAGAAGGACGCATAGCTCCTGGTCGCAAAGCCAACGAGATTGCATACTCCTCTTGGACGTATACACACTTGGCCGCATGAAATCTTTTTGGACTTAGTGAAATTTCATTCGTTTAAGTTCATGCATTTGGCCAAGGGTGCATATGCAAATTCAGTCATGCGTCCAACAGGGTTGGCCGCATGTTGAATCGAGATGAGAAGTCCAGACCGCATAGCACTCCTTCGTCTCCACCAATCAGCAGCTTTTTAGCTATGGCCAAAAGCTCAAAAATGAGATTTTATTTCTTCCATAGAAACCTCAAATAATGCCCAAATCCAGCAAAGTAAAGTTCTAAACTACTCCAAATCAAGTGCTCATCAACATAGAGTAACAAGTTTTCAAAAATATTTAGTTTTAAGAGATCAAACCCAAGAACACTCAAGAATACAAAGAAAACCCTAAAACTTAAAACTTAGATCTACACTAATCCATCCACCAAATCCAAAAATACCAAGTTCTAAATACTTGAAGAATCATATAAGAAACATAATGGAACAAAAAATATAAAGAGTTTCTCCATTTCTTACAAGATGTACTTGACTATGGAGGGGGAGAGGAAAACCTAAGAAAGATAATAGAAGAGAAAAAATGAGAGGAGAGAGAGAGTAAAGATGTGTTATATATGGAGGGTTTGAAATTTGGACCATGGGTTCAACTCATGGTAAAACCAAACCAAACAAATAAAGAGCCAAATGAATCAAATAATAGGTCTAGTCTCTCTACAACATATAACTACACTAGAAAGAAAATAATTACGCTCCAAATACGTATATTGGAAATGGGGAGTGACATCTCTATCCACCTTAGAAAAATTTCGTTCTCGGAATTCAAACTCAAGGCTGGCTAGAAATGTCAAAGCAAGCAATAACTATCTACAATCAATCTACACATACAAACAAGCAAGTATAACAATAACACCTATAATAAAGCGAAGCAACTTCATCTCTCATGAGTGCTTGCCGATCACGGAATGAAAGAAGCGAAGGCATACGAAGAAAATATACCTTATAAGTCGAATAGGTGCGGGTACCAAGATCGAATATCATCATTGCGCTCCCACGTCGACTCTCCCAAAAAGTGATGCCCCCAAGCAATACGAATAAGACGGATAGTCCAGTTCTGGAGTACCTTCTATCTCTTATCCAAAATGGACACGGGCCATTCCTCGTAAGTCAAGTTGGTACCGACGACTAACTCAGAGTGATCGAGGACATGACTCGGATCCTGGACATATCTACGCAACTGAGACACATGAAAGATATCGTGCATCTCACGTAGCGAATGCGGAAGGGCAAGACGATAAGCAACATCCCCTACCCTCTCGAGAATAATGAACAGTCCAATATACCGCGGACTAAGCTTCTCGTGAACCATGAACCTAATGACTCCACGGGTAGGCAAAATCCGCAAAAATATATGGTCTCCGACAGAAAATTCTAACGACCTATGATGCTGATCTGACCAATGACGATAAAGATCTTGTGCAACTCGAAGCCGCTCTCTAATATGCTTAACCACTTCAATGGTCTGTGTGATCATCTCAGGCCCCAACATCTTTCGTTCACCAATGTCATCCCATGCTAAAGGTGACATGCACTTCCTTCCGTACAATGCCTCGAATGGAGCTATTTGTATGCTGGCCTGATTACTGCTGTTGTACAAGAATTTAACTAAGAGAAGGTGATCTTTTCAAGACCCACAAAGGTCTAAAGTGTAACACCCTGTTCCGTTCTAGCGGACTGCCGACTCAAACGGCAAAAGTGCAACTGTCCCGACCCGCTTTGCCTCAAACGAGAAGCAAAGGATATCCAGACTTGTCCCTACAGGAATCTGGCTTAGGATTTCAGAGGCTCGCTTGACGTATCGCTCTACCGAGGCGGATCATCGCTAAGGTGGGTGGCTACGGTGAACTTGTCTTTGCTTAGCCAGCACACATAAAACATGAATATTTCATGCTAGTCGCTAGGTGATTCACCCCCTGCATGCTAATGAATCCAACGCACCTAGCTAAGGGAATAATCCCAACTTGTATTGCTTATGCTAGAACATGGAAATTGAAATACTGCTTATATTCAGACCCTCGCATGCTAAGTCCCTAACGGTTTCATCTCTCGGCTTACCTTCGGGTCCGAGCAAACGTGTTTACTTATGTTCCTTAGAAACGCATGCTTGCCTGCTTACAAATGTCTAACGTTATTATATTGTGCAATGTTTAAGCTCAATCCTGAATGCATGAATAGAACGTAGATGCAATATAAATGAATCATGCAATACTGCTTGTCTCACGTAGCCTCCGGGCGATAATCACGTAGCCTACGGGCGATAACTCACGTAGCCTCCGGGCGATAAATCACGTAGCCTATGGGCGATAATCACGTAGCCTCCGGGAGATAATCACGTAGCCTACGGGCGATAATCACGTAGCCTCTGGGCGAATGAATGTTATTGTTCGATCACGGACAACTTGTGCACAAGGTATAGTTCCTGCGGGCGGCTGCTGGGGCACTGGCACCGTTCCGGCTCCGGACGGAACTCACGTTTAGTCTCACGTACTTGGACGGGGTGGTATGTGGCGCCTCTCGTATTTGCACGTAGCAAACCATCTTCGTCACAGACTATTATCCTTTATGGCAATCAAGCCAGTGATCATCAAGTATATTTGAACCTGTTGCATACTAACTTGTGTCTTGGTGGCAGGAAAGGCATGGTAAGTTGTTCAGGTGATTCTGATAGTCAGATAAAAGACATCGAACGGTGTCAAGTGTATTTCAAGTAAATTATTGTATGCAACACACCTGATACTCCTGTAAATCGTATACTTGTAACGTGATCTTGCCCACAACATCGTGTTTGCATATGCTATGCCTCCTGAATGTTTATACTTGTCCGTTCTTGAATTTATAATATTTGCCTTGGACAGGGAAGGTAAAATGGTAAGTCTCGCCGTGTTTCCTCTCATGTCGCACGAGGCACTGCTATATGAGTTAGGCTATTCAAATCTTGCATGAAACTGACCCTAAGGCAACTAGAAAGACAACTTAATAGATGTGCACGGAACCTGTATTACGTGTTTGGATTTGTCGAGCGGGCGAGTAGCTTCCCCACCAGTGCATTCAATGTACTGATAATCCACCAGTTTGTATACAGGGTGCGGAAGAACCTCGTTCGGTGCGGATGTCTCCTTCGTGCGTGCTAAGGCGTGAACATCACTCCGAAGCAACGGTGCATCCGGGACTGAAGCACATATACAAGACATAATGTTGGAACATAGCCTGAACATCGCCTGATCATCGCCAGTACAATCATTCCACAGTTTTAGCCACTTGGCACGCTTTTACTGTTTCAGAGAGAGATGCTTGAGCGACTTGTAATCTCGGCTATACGCCGCCTGTAACACTTGTTAACATCAATAAAAGAGCTTGCTTTACTTCAACTTGTGTTTCAATGCTTCCGCTATATTGTCGACTCAGTGAACCTGTTACCGATCGCCTATGCGTTCATGACTCCGCTGCACTCCGACAATCTGTGCGACTCTGTGGCTTAGAAATCTTACCGCCAGCCAATGGACCACGACCTTGCAGGGGCGTGGCTCACGCTCGTGCGGCATCACGCCCGGATGGGTCAAGCGATCGTTCCGCGGGAGCGCTGGCGAGGGTGATTCCTGCCTAGCGGGAACGGCCGATTTGCCTGTGGAAGATCGGGACATGACATAAAGTACAAGCCCGTAGCATATCTTCCAATGTTTGTATTGTCCTCTCTAACTGACCGTCTATCCGAGGATGGTACGTGGTACTGAATCTCAACTTAGTACCCAAGCACTCGTGTAAGCTTCTCCAAAAATGAGAAGTAAAGCGGGTATCACGGTCTGACACTATACTTGCTGGAACTCCGTGCTGCCACACTATATGCCGCATATACATCTCTGCTAACTGCTCTATGGACTGCCCTACTCGGAAGGGAAGAAAATGTGCCACCTTCGTGCGTCGATCAACTATTACCCAAACTGTATCACGTCCAGTAGGGGATCTAGGTAAGCCGTCACAAAGTCCATCGTAATGTGTTTCTACTTTCACTCTGAAATAGACAGGAGTTGCAATAATCCTGCTGGTCTCTGCTGCTCTGCCTTCACCTGCTGACATATGAGACACCGTGAATGGAACCGAGCTATCTCTCTTTTCATTCCGTTCCACCAAAATTTTTGCTTAATATCATGGTACATCATCGTGCCTCCTGGATGAATAAAATATTAAGAACTGTGTGCCTCGGTCATTACTTCATGTCTGATATCTCTATTTGGCACACAAAGACGGTTTTCAAATCTAAATGTTCCATCTTCTTGAATCCTTAATTCCTTCCTAAGGCTTGATTCATATTCTGTCCTAAGCTTCTGAATCTGAGAAACTTTTGCTTGAGCAGCCTTGATCCTCTCCACCAAGGTTGATTGTATCTGGAGACTGGCTAGTACTCTCGCTCCTTGAGGTAACACTACCTCGATGCCCATCTCTCGAAGATCTTCTAATATGTTCTTCTGAATTGTCAAGACGAATGCGATGCCTCCCCTGCTTAGAAAATCTTCCACCATATTTGCCTTGCCTAGATGATACTGAAGCGCTACATCATAATCACCAAACAATTCTAGCTACCTCCTCTGCCTCATGTTCAGGTCCTTCTGGGTGAATATGTACTTTAAACTCTTATTATCTATGAATATCTCCACCCGATCGCCATATAGGTAGTGCCTACATAGCTTGAGTGCAAATAATACTGCTGCTAACTCCAAATCATGTGTTGGATAATGTTTATCATGATCTCGAAGCTGTCGAGACACATAAGCTATCACTTTTTTGTGATGCATCAACACACACCCGAGTCCTTTTTCAGATGTGTTACAATAAACTGTGAACCCTCTTGATCCTACTGGAAGTGTAAGGATCGGTGCTGATATCAGTTTCTCTTTCAACTTCTTGAATGCTACTTGGCACTCTACCGTCCAAACAAACTTCACCTCCTTGCGGGTTAGACGAGTTATTGGTGCTAAAATTCGTACAAAGTCTACCATGAACCTTTGGTAATATTTTGCTAATCCCAAATAACTTCGCACATTTGCTCCTGTCTTCGGGACTGGCTAATTCTCTACTACTTCGAACTTCTTGGGGTCCACTGATACTCCTGCTCCTGAGATGATGTGCCCCAAGAATGACACATGACCTAACCAGAATTCACACTTACTGAGCTTGGCATACAAATGATGCTCCCTTAGAATTTGTAACACTCTCCGAAGATGTTCTTCATGCTCTTCTTCACTGTTGGAGTAGACAAGAATGTCGTCTATGAATACCACTACAAATTGATCTAGGTATAGCATGAAGATATGATTCATCAAATCCATGAATATTGATGGCACATTAGTCAATCCGAATGGCATAAGTAAAAATTCGTAATGCCCATATCGAGATCAAAATATTGTCTTCAGTATATCTTGCTCCCGGACCCTTACTTGATAATATCCTGATCGAATGTCTATCTTGGAAAATACTTTTCCTTTGCTTAATTGGTCAAACAAGTCATCAATTATAGGCAATGGATACTTGTTCTTCATTTTTACTGCATTCAGCTGCCTGTAGTCGATACACAACCATGTCATCCCGTCTTTCTTCTTTACTAGAAGCATTGGTGCTCCCTATGGTGATCCACTAGCCTAAATAAACTTTTTTGCCTTCAGTTCTTCCACATGTTGATATAGCTGGTTGAGTTCCATCGATGACATCTGATAGACCTTGTTGGAAATTGATTTTGCTCCTGGCCTCAATTATATTCAGAACTCCACTTCTCTTACAGGGGGTAATCCTGGAAGCTCTTCCGAAAATACATCAAGAAATTCTTCAATTATCCTGGAAAGCTGATCTCTAATTCCTGCTACTGCTGCTATGCCATCTTCATGCTGATCCCTCACCATTCTGTTGAAGATAAACTCTTTCTTGTCCAGGATGTTAAACAATACTCTACCCCTATAATAATCTATCGTCTCATGACTGTCTCTCAACCAGTCCATGACTAGAATAACGTCAAAATTACCCATAGGAAAATCGATCAACCTTGCAGGTAATAAATGTCCGCACACTACGATTGGACAAGCTAGACATACCCTATCAACTCCTACGAGACCACTATTAGTGAGTATATTCATTCTCTCTGGCAATGCCTTAAACTCCAATCGAATACGTGTCATAAATCATGCACATACAAATGAATGGGATGCTCCCGAATCAAATAATACCATGGCAGGAAAAGATATAACGAGAATGTTATATGCCACCACGTCACCTGATGACAAAGTCTCCTCCAGAGATAGGTTAAAAGCTTTCCCTTGGCCTTATTGTACTCCTTGTTCCTGCCTCCCTTGGACACGCAGTTGTGGCTTCTGCTGCCCATGCTGCTAATTTCTCTGCTGGTTGTACATCTGAGTTTGTGTCGGCAATGGACGCTAAGCCAAAGGCCTGACTACCAATGTTGGTCCCCTGTACTGAGCTTCCCCTGGTGCTGGTAAGGATAATCGCTGCACTGGCCCTTCAATCTCTGCAGCATCGGACAATTGGCGATATGATGGTCTAGACTACCACATCGTAGGCACAATCCTTGTGCTTCTCTTCACACATCTTTGGTATCGCCTCCTTTACCACAATATGTACATCCGACTGGGGCTCCCAATCATTGTTGTTGTTGTTACCTCGGCTGATATGGCCAAGCTGGTGCTGTTGTTGCCGATGCCACTGGCCTCCTCGACGCTGTGTCATAAATACGAATGCCAGGAGACGGTTCTGACATCCGTTGTGCTGGTCCTCCTCCTCCATTCTGTGCATGAGAGCTCTTCTGCCCTCCTGTCCATGAAGCTAACCTCTGTATTGTCATCTCATGTCGCCTGGATGCGATCAATACTTCGTCGAAGGTCTGGTAGTTATGATCCCCTACCAGTTGCTAAATTTCCAGATGAAGACCATACTGAAATCTCATCGCCTACTCTGGTTCTGTTGCTACCATTATTGGGGCAAACCTACTAAGCCTGCAGAACTCTGTTGCATAGCCATCCACCGTCCTCCCAGACTGCTTAAGATTGATAAACCTCTATTGTAGCTCATACTGCACTATCATTCCGAAATACTTGACCCTGAAATGGGTTCTGAAGTTGTCCCATGAGACAGGTTGTCTTAAACCAAGCTCTTCTGTTGCCCACCAATCTCTGGCAAGGTCCTGGAGTTGTAATCGGACCTGATCAACTTGTTCCTCAGCTGGAACCCTTGTTGCGGTCAGTATTGTCTCAATGTTCTGCAGGCAAGCATATGCAGTAATGGCGTCCTCCATGCCATCAAAGTTCCTAGGGTTGAGTCGGCAGAATCTCACCGATGCCCCTGAGTCTGTTCTAACACTTCTCTCCAAGGCCACTTGTAATCCTTGATGTAACAAGACATTCTACTCCTGCTACTGAAGCTGCTGATGTTGTTGAGCCTCCATCATTTCTTGAATAACCTCTAGCAATACCGGTGTATCAAGTGCTACTGGCACTGCTGGTACGACCGGGGGTACTGGAACTTCTGGTACATGTTGTAAACCCCCTCACCCAAAATAGATATTTTATGTATATATTATATTATTATATTTATTATAGATGTTGAATTTCTTTAGAATATTCTCTTAGTTAATTAGAAAATAAATTTCTTGATATATTTACTTATATAACTATTTATTTAGAATTATTTTTAGGCTATTTTAGATTTTTTAAAATTTTTTTAGAATTTTTGGGTAATTAAAACCTAGGAAACGTAAATTTCTAGGACTTCCATGATTTACTATGAGACCATACTTGCATGTTGTTACTACCAAACATTTATTTTAGAGTTAAAATATTTAAAAAAATTTTTGTAATTTATTTAAAATTTTAAGAAATTTTTGGATTTTTTGAATTATTGAGGATTTATTTGGATATATAAAGTCTTAATATTAGATAGATGCTAATTTAGTGTTAATAGATATTAATAAGATTATATATAAATTATTTGTATTATATTTAATTCTATTTAAGATTATAAATTATTGAGATAAATTTAAACTATATTTTAAGGTAATTCAAATCCTGAGCCTACTAGGAAAGCAACTTCATGCATATCATATCCTTATTTAAACTGATCCTAATCATATCCAAATTAGCCAATCATAGTCTTATTCAATTAAGTAGTCTCCACCATTATAAATACCTATTAGAATTATGAAATAAACTCATCTTTCATATTTTTCTTCCCCAAACTCTTCTCTTTTTCGTCAAAAAATAGTCAAAATTCGTCATAAATTCAGCCTCATTTTCTAGTAGTTATGACAACTTAAAAAGACAATATCTTCTACCTCCGGAGTCCAAACGCGCTCCAGTTTTTTTTGTTAGAACCATATCAAGGTTAGTTTTCTGAATATATAAATTATTTTAATAATTTCGAAACCCATTTTTTCAAAAAATTCTAAAAGTGCCAGCTGTCCGAAATCAGACGCGTTTTGGTATTTTCGAGATTTCAGGAGATCCCGAACTCAGAATTATGAGCCGTTTGAAGTTTCGAAAAGATGACATGATGAAATTCCATAAAATTATTTTTTCAGAATTTAAACTACAATTTTAATCTACTGTAAAATTTGTGCAACGTAGACATAAATAGGAAACCACCGAAAACTGTTATATATGCACCCTTGTGGCCATAATTTTTTACCTACTTGTGATTTTATAAAACCGTCGATTCCGGTGTTCATATAGCACTGAAATCTATAAGATTCCACACACAAATAAAGGATTTGAGTCAGTTGACTTTTTTGTCAACGGATTGACTCGATTTGCGTGCCACGGATCCCAAATCTGTAAAGTTGACTTTCTTTGGACCGAAATTAAGATTTAACAATAAAATTAGATTATAATAAGATTAAAATACTATTTTATATTATTTTATTCAGAATTAAAATATATTAAAATGGAGGAAACTATTCTCCCACTTTTGTAACCTAACTTGTTTAATTTATGTGGCGGGTAGATCGGACGACGCCTTGAGTTGCAACTTCATCCTTTTCAGAGCAGGTAAGTATACCTTGCCATTTTAATGTGATTTATATTTCATATGGTGCATGTATTTTATTTTTGTTATTTAGTTCATATATTTTAACTGCTATATAAACTGCGCGTCCAAGAATAACTTGGGTGCAACGACGGTGGCGTCGTATTTTATCTTTATTATATATTATGCATGTTAACCTAGTTTTATGAGATCACCCATTATCATTAGGCATTCTTATATTTCATCGGCCGTGACACATTTTTTATACGAGTTGTGAGTCTCATATAGATCACGGACTTATGTATTGATTGATCATCAGTACGTATGGGACGTACGATAGAAAATAATTGCTAATAGAGATATGTTAGAAGAATTAAAAGTTATTAGAGGTCTCATCGTGTCATGGATATGGAATTAATAGAGCATGGGGTGGAAAAAACAACAAGTAAGGTGTTTGAGCTCCTTTGCACTTTCCTTGTGTAACCCGCACGCTCTGCCGGAGATGCGTGGTCTGATGACCCCTATATTATCTATAGGCGGCCTCTGACGTTCAAAAAACGTTATGCTTTTTAGGCCCCTAATTCTCCGAGAGAATCATGCCAATCCTATTTTAGTCAGATAGCCCATGTGTTGGAAACTTGTTCTCAAATGTATTCACATAGGCGGTTAGACGACCCTTTGGATATTTATTTTTAGTATTTTATTGACATGCATCTATGTATCTTGTTGCGTCCCTCTGAGGACCTAGTCCCTTTCCAGGTGTAGACGATCATGACTATTTGCAGGAGCACGGATCAGGACTTGCTTCTTATCTCTCTTTCAAGGAGGCCTTCTCTTTGAGCATTATTGTTCGTTAGATGTACTTATTTTATTTCTCTTATATTCTAGTTTGGTAGTGTATTTGTCTCCACCCAACTACTTGTTCTTATCAAGCATCTTATACTTGATTCAGTTATATAGTTGATTGGTTATTCATTTCTATTTGATTCTGTGGATGAGATCTAGTTATGCCCTGTGACTTATGACATAAATTTATACCACTTGTGAATTTTTATTCATAATACAGCATACGTATGTGTTATGGTTTCTATATATTGGAGTTGCCATATACATACGGCTGGCATGCTTACGTATTCCCAGTCCTACATATTTTGGGACTGGGGCGTGATACATGTTGTTCCTCGTGCTCCTCTACTGGTTCTATCATAATCCCTCTAGGAACAGCTGATGTCTCTCATTGTGAGCCAACGGATCCTTGTCCTGCTGAAGCTACTGGTGCTCCAACCACCGATTCTGGAGAAGCCCTAAAGAAAAGGACACAAGATAAATCCAGAATAGGACAAGAAATGATCGAGAAATCAATGGTACAGAAGTCAAGCTGAGTTCGAGGATACAGATTCAAGATTTCAAGGAGGAACATATTTGATTGAGATTTCCTATAATCAGGCCACCCCACAAGTATGAAAAATAGACCTGCATGGGCCACCACTAAAACCTTGTCACGCCCCAGATCCAGAATACTGGAGAACGGGGGAATGACTTAGCCAACCACACCTTGCGGAATACCAAAGCAATCCGCAATATGTTAAGGTTGTCTAGAGACAAGGGGTGCATACTACAATCAAGTCTTCTAGGGTCAAAAACTTCTATATCTTAATCATTCAAATAAGTAGCAATAACATAGAACATTTCAGAATAAGCAGAAAGGCGTCCCCAATGTCGCATCAGAATATTCTAGAGATCTAGCAATACAAATGATATACCAGATACACCATCAAAAGTATACATGAAAATAAGTTAGCTGTAGTATGATATATTACAATCATGTAGGAAACTAGTGTCCAAATTATCCGGCTAACAGGTGCCAGTTGGCTAAACGTCCAAAAGATTATAATTTAGAAAAGACGAACAATGAATGAAGGAACCCACTAGTGACCCTCAGCAGCCATCATTCTGGTGTATGCCATCAGTGAGGGTGAGATACAGTTGATCCTCAGGTGTTGGCTCTAAACCTGGCCATGCAAAACTAGTGGAGTCAGACCCCAAATAGCAAGTACCACAAAGAAATCACGAATTGAAGAAACAAAACCAGTTCTATAGCATAAAATGCTTAAACCAACAATCAATGGCATATATCACATCCATGACATGACACAACACCCCTTCACCAAACAAGGACAGGAAGTGCCATATCATATCAAGATAGAATACGTCCCTTGATTATGGTCAAGTTAGAATAATTATGCGTCGTAGTTTTAGTCCACAGGCTATCGTAACACAATAGTGCAACCCAACAACCAAACAAGGATATGAGTTGAATTATCATGCCACGACAGTCTATGTCCCTAATTTTACTCAACATAAGGCACAATACACAAGCATGGATACGATATTAAGTAAAATAACCTAGTGATAACAAGTAGCTTCGGTCTGTGTCCCATTGTAACATAACAACGCAGCTCAACAACCAAACAAGGACATGAGTTGAACTTTTATGCTGCAACGGTCCACTACTCTAAATAAAACAGATTTAACGGCCAAACATGTGTTACTGCTTGATATGTGATCTCTAGGTTATCCCAGTAATGCAATATATAAGTATCCTCAGATCGTGCCATAATCGAGTAAGGCTGGCTGAACCAATAATTTATAAGCAAGAATATATGATGCACCAGTCTCTTGCAAGGGCCCTGAGCTAATTAATGATCAATAAAAGTTCCAGGCTTTCTATAGGAAAGATACTGGCTTGGCTTATAATTAATTCAGATACTGCACTCCACTAGTGCGGATGATATACAGTATCCGTGGTCCCAGCTAACTTAAGGTGGTTCGACATATACGATCTCGAGATATCGTTTCCTCCCAATGTTGTACAAATTAAGTTGCCTAGTTAACCCTAGGTGATTTGGAATCTCATACCGTTGTCACATGAACATTCCTTCCTAAATGTCGTACTTTAAGTACGAGCACTCTTTAATACGAATCTACATTTCACTTAAAAGTTAAATCTGGATTCATCCAAGTGTGATTCAACAATCAATACTATCTAGCCACGGCTAAAGTCACCGTCCAATTACCAGATCCGTGCAAGGAAATAATTACATATATCATGTAGTAAGTGTATGTGGCACTATGGCTCACTATATATCAAGTAGCACTCTTGGTGCGATCAAGTGTATCAGCATGGATACAATAGTCAGGACAGGAACAAGTTTTAGTATCAAGGTTGTGGACATGTTATCAAGTAGCAATGTTGTAAACCCCCTGATTTTTCAAAATTTTCAAAACTGGATTTTTCACAATTTTCTGAGAATTTTCTGTAATTTAAAAACAGGGTTTTAATTATTCAGTGATTTTTAAATGATAATAAACAGTATTAAAATATTATGAAAATAATATTTTTGGTTGTAAAATGAAAAACTGGACTTAGGGCAATTTTTCTGGAATTTATTGGGCCCCGGACCTATTTTTAAAACACCTAAATTTATTTATTTAATTAATTATTTAATTATTAAATATTTACTGATTATTAAAATTATTATTATTATTATTATTTTTAAAACCGAGCCCGGCCCATTAGCCCGCGGCCCAGACCGCCCAGCCCACCCGCCTATCGGGTCGGGTCGGGTCCACCCGAACCCGACCCGCACCGCTAGCCCGCTACCCCTCTCTCCCTCTTCCCCGCGTCTCCCGGCGGAGCCGCCGCCTCCGGCCCGCTCCGCCCGCGCCTCACCCCACGACCCCTCTCCCCTCCGCCTTCTCCGCCACGACCCGGCCACCCCCGCTCGTCGCAACCCCTATTTAAACCCCTCGAACCCCTCCTCCGATCTCCCCCTCAGCCACCACCACGCTCCACCGCAGCCCACGCCGCCACCGCCTCCCCGCCTTGCCGCTGCCAGCGCCTCCAGCCGCCGCCACCGGCTCCGTCCCTCCTCCTTCTTCCACAGCGCCGGCCTCCCTCCTCCTCTCCTCGTCGACGAGGCCGCAGCCGAGCAGCAGCAGCCAACGACAGCGCCGCCGCGCCGCCTCCGGCTGCTCAGCCCCTGCGCCGTGCTCCGCCGACGTCGCCGCCCCTCGCCTGAGCCGCCTCAACCCGGCCACCCTCCGCCGAGCTCCGGCAACGGCTTCGGCCTGAATCCCTAACCCTAGCCCTAATTCCCCCGCGTGTCGAACACAGGACACGTGTCCTGTGTCGTGTCGGACACGATTTTAACCCTGGTTTTCGGGCCCCGTTCAGGTGCGTGTATCTTCTGGCTCGTAGCTCCGTTTTCGATTCTGCAAATTGCGTTGCGAAGCCTGTATGACCCTCTCGGTGTCCGGATAAACTGTTCGGGGCATCGCGTCCTGTGGTGATCGCACACCGCGATCCAAAAATAGGAAAAATAACGCCCTGATTTACCCCGGAACTGAGTACGCCCCGCCAAACGGGACGACTTGGTCGCGCGCGGTCTTCACAGATACGTGCGCCTCGTCGATAAGGACGTGTGGGATTTCGCAGAAGCTGATTCGGGTGTGCGTGCACACCGGAATCAACGCGTATCCGTGGACATCGCCCCGTATCCGACTTTTCGGCTTTTTATCCTAACTTTGTGTATACACGTCGGATCGAGACGAAACTTGCGCCATCGGACTCGTAGCGATTCGCTGGTCCTGTGGGTCAAGTTTGGTTCGATTCTGAGAACGTTGACGAAATCGCGTGTCGTGGGCCCCACAAGCACCGCTCGACGGGCGATTTTGTGTTCGGCTCATCGGAATCCAATTCTGAAAGTTCCGTTGGGTTCGTATCAGCGTTTCTGACCTGTTGACACTGAGTTTGGTGAATTTAGAGACCTTTGACCCGGACGCGTTTTTCGGTGCAAAGCGGGCCTACCGGTGGACCCCGTTTTGGCCCGAAACTGCCGTTTTTGCCCTTGTCTCCAAATTGGACCCAAGGACAGGCGTTTCTAGCTGATTGATATTTTCTGGATCTGATGGTGATGTTTATTTCAGCAACCGGAGTACCGCCTGCAATTCCAGCTGAAGTCAGAGCCGCAATTGGAACCGGAACCGCAGGCAAGTGTACCTTGCCAAAACTTGCAGCTTTGCTACCTATTTCCTGGACTTAGTTATACATCAGTGGGCAAGTAAATCTTGCCAATTCTCAGATATTTCTGGTTATAGTATTTTACTTGATTTCTGTAGCTTCATATGTGAACTTGTTTAACTGCTCAACCCAGGACACCTGACACTCTTCATGTGACGGAATTGCCTGAGATATACCTGGTGATTCCGTATAGGCTACATTTTCATGTCATTTCCAGTTTACATGCTTAGATTCTAGCCTGACTCATTGCATTAGTTCAATCTTGCGTGACTTGTACCTGATATTTCTGGAACTGTGACGTGAGATTACATGGGGTGGGGAGAGTATTACCATATCAAGGCTGATTATAATGTAAATAATGTTATCTGGAGGTGTCCTAGTCTCTGATACAGAGCTTTGGCACAAGTTCTGGCTCTTCGAGAAAATACTGCTATGGTTTCTTCGACACTGATCCTGTAGTAGTCTCAGCCTGAGTATGACTAAAACTCTCACTTGCATATCACTAGCTGGTTTACATATTTACCCTGCTGTTTATTTTATTGCTGCACTGCATATGTTTTGGCTTGTATTTTCTGTACCTTGTTATGTCCCCTGAGGACCTGGAATGGACTATGTCCCCAGGTATAGCCGAGGAGAACTACCCTGAGGTGTACGGTACAGGAGCACTCCTTGGAGCAGAACCCGGAACCGAGGACGAGATAGTGGCCGAAGACTTCACCTGAGCACCGGCTTCAGCTACACAGTATTTCCTTTTTAGTATTTTATTTCCAGTCTATGTTTCCTTAATTGTAACAGAATAATTCTCGGATTGTTTTCCCGAGATAACCTTATTTGGTATTGCATACTTAATTCCATTGCATTAATTCTGGCAATTAATCTGTGTTTGTTCTGTGGATGAGATTAGAAATACCTGAGACTTGTAACATATTACTGATAGACTACAGCTTAAGCATGCTCTGATGGATCCATTAAATTGGGTTGTCCATCGGTGCGTGCTGCTGGCCATTGCTCACGTGCTTAGTCCCTCGGCATTTTGGGACTGGGGCGTGACAAATGTATTCAGGATAGGACAGTCAAATAATGGTCACATTAATTTGTCACTTTATTATATCGATAGATAAAATAAGAGTAGTGTGAGGACCACCCTCGAGATCAGATCCACAATCCTTAAACCCAACAAGGACCGGGATTGCAGACCCTCCCTCGAGTTGAATTACGCCCCTTATTCTGTCCAACGTATAATAAGGTAATCCAGAAAAAGTAGCCTAATTAGCAAGTAAATACATATATGACCATATCTACATGGCTCATGCCAGGTGCTTAGTCATTTAGCACATGGTCACATCTGAATCATACAAGTCATTTCTAAGTTTAACACATAGCATCACAATCGTTCAATCAATATCAACATTAAACCAAGCAAGTGTCCAAAGTATGCAAGAAATAATAGGCGCATAGGATCAAAGGCACATAGCAAGGTGTCGCATAATTTCGAGGCCGCATACGTTCAAGGACGCATAGACAGAGCAAAGTTCACTCTTCGGGAAACGTGTGATTTGAAAAACAATAAATGCAAGTCAAGTCATAAAAGTGACCGATGTGACATGCGATAAAAGTGTATCAGAAGAAAAAGGAAATTATGAAAAGTCATGCCAAGTCAGTCAAAAGTTATCTCATAGCTCCTGGCCGCATAGCCAACGAGGTCACATACTCCTCTTGGCACATACACACTTGGACGCATAATATCTTTTTAGACTTAGTAAAATTTTATTCGTTCAAGTTCATGCATTTGGCCAAGGGCGCATATGCAAATTCAGTCATGCGTCCAACATGACGCATGTTGACTCGAGATGAGAAGTCCATGCCGCATAACACTTCGTGCCGCATAGCACTCATTCGTCTCCACCAATCAGCAACTTTTCGACCATGGCCAAAAGCTCAAAAATAATATTTTATTTCTTCCATAGAAACCTCAAATGATGCCCAAATTCAGCAAAGTAAATTTCTAAACTACTCAAAATCAAGGCTCATAAACATAGAGTAACAAGTTTTCGAAAATATTTAGTTTTAAGAGATTAAAACCCAAGAACACTCAAGAACACAAAAAAATTCCTAAAAACTTAGATCTACACTAATCCATCCACCAAATCCAAAAATACTAAGTTCTAAATGCTTGGAAAATCATATAAGGAACATAATGGAACAAAAAATATAAATAGTTTCTCCATTTCTTGCAAAATGTACTTGCCTATGGAGGGGGAGAGGAAAACCTAAGAGAGAGAATAGAAGAGGAAAGATGAGAGGAGAGAGAGTGATGTTGGGTTATATATGGAGGGTTTGTGGTTTGGACCATGTGTTCAACTCATGATAAATCAAAACCAAACAAATAAACCAAGAGCCAAGTGAACCAAAGAATGGGTCTAGTTTCTTTACAACATACAACTACGCTAGCAAGAAAATAATTATGCTCCAATTACGTATATTGGGTTTAATACCCCGCTCCGCGTCGACATTATATATCAAGGTGAGTGGGCAGAACTTCGTTCTCTGATTCTTGTATGCCTTAATAAAAATTTGAGTTTTTGCTTGCAATGTTTTCATAAGAGAATGATAGAACCTGCCTTGCATGTTAATGAACGAACTCACCTAGCTTATCTTTGACACGAACAAGTCTGCTTAACTAAGAATCATGAACGCTTGTCTAAGAGTGCATGAACATGTTCACTATCACCTATGCTCCGAGAGAACCATATCGTGTGCCTGAATGTGTTCAAATGATAAGGCGGCTTGCCCCGCAACAAGATTGTAGTCTGATGGTTCGTCTCGTCTGCATACTAAAGTTTATTTGATAGTGTTTCCATGCATTCGTATCGGTCGGACAATAACTATTAGTGTGTCACGCCCCGGTCCCGCCCGGACCGCCGCTCCGCCCTGCCCCGCCCCGTACGGCCGGGATTTAACTAACCGGGCACGAATCACCGTGCCTCGGCGCGCCGAACGCGATTAACCGCGCCCGTCCCGCGGGCGCGAGGGAGGAAGGGGAGTTAATCGAATGGCCCGAGTCGAGCTTTCGGGAGACGTCATGCCGCACGGGCCTGGGGTTGCGCCCATGCAAGGCCGTGGTTCGTTGGCTGGCGGTAAGAGTTCTAAGCCACAGAGTCGCACAGATTGTCCGAGTGCAGCGGAATCATGAATGTATAGGCGATCGGTAACAGGTTCACTGAGTCGACAATATAGCGGAAGCATGGAAACACAAGTTGGAGTAAAGCAAGCTCTTTTATTCATATTGAAACAAGTGTTACAGGCGGCGTATAGCCGAGATTACAAGTCGCTCGAGCTCTCTCTGAAACATAAAAGCGTGCCAAGTGGCTACATTTATGGATGATATACAGGAATGTTCAGACGATGTTCAGGCGAGGCGATGTTCAAACATTATGTCTTGTATATGTGCTTCAGTTCCGAACACAGCGTTCCAAGGCTCTGAGTTGAACTCCACACCTTAGCACGCACGAGGGAGGCATCCGCACCGAACGAGGTTCTCCCGCACCCTGCAAGCAATCTGGTGGGTTATCAGTACATGAATGCACTGGTGGGGAGGCTACTCGCCCGCTTGACAAATCCAAACACGTAATATAGGTTCCGTGCACAACTATTAAGTTGTCTTTCTAGTTGCCTTAGGATCAGTTTCATGCAAGATTTGAATAGCCTAATCCGTGTGGCAGTGCGCCGTACGACATGAGAGAAAATACGGCGAGACTTACCAACTTACCATTTGTCCTTCCCTGTCCAAGGCAAACCAAGTTAATTCAAGTAAGAAAACATGTATAAGCATTCAGGGCAAAGCATATGCAAACATAGGCGTTTCAGTGCGAGATCCCGTTCTGGGCGTACGGGTTACAGGAAATATCAGGCGTGTTGTATACTATGATCAAGTGCTCTTTATGCATGAGTGTTGTTATAACAAGATCGTTCAGGTATTCAGTTATTCTCGATGCGATGCAGTGACTCGCACGCGGGTAGCCGCTAAGCGAGGATGACTTATCTATATGAACATGAGGTCACTGGCACGGCGCCATATTGGACGGTCTAGTCTCAGTACGGAATGTCGTGCGACGCATAGAGCAGGACGTCCCAGGGCATTCCGTCCTATAGCAGGCGACTATCAGGAGTTCCGTCCGGATCAGATCGGTGCCAGTGCCCCAGCGACCGTCTGCGGAACTAAAACCTTGTTTCCAAGTTGTCCTGTGACCATGCAAGTCTCTAATCTTCAGGGTCAGGTCAGGTACAGGAACTAGTTCAGGGCATGATATATATATATTGAACAAGCTTCATGGAACAAGTTCAAGTCAGGATATATATATATGTAACTTGTTGAGGCAGGGTCAGGATTACTCTAAATGTAGAGTAATCGGCTCCACGAGCCATTTGATTCGGTACAGGACAGTATTGCTCAACGAGCAGGGATTTTTGGATCACAGGATTGGTGCAAGTTCCCTGGTTCGGGAATTGCCTTAGCGACCTAACGGTCCCAGGTATATTCAGGTTTATTCATGCACGGAACGACTATCAAGTAGTCTTCCGAGGAGAACCTAAATGAATGCATGACAAGCAGAGTGTTTCACGGTCGGGGCATAGTTATGCAGCAAGCATTGAAACTAGGAAAAACATAAAAGCAGGCAAGCATGCACTTGTATAACTTAAGCATTCAAGTTCGCTCGGGCCCGAAGGTAAGCCGAGCGAAACCGTACGGGGCCTTTCCGAGCGAAGTTATGCAGAGAGTGCAGTATTAGGGAATGAACAGTGCACTATTAAATATACGTTCGTGTCATTCTCCTCGAGGCATAGCGGGTCCAGTTGCATGAGGCATAGGTAACATGCGAGGGTCTGAACATATAAGCAATATTTTATTTCCATGTTCTAGCGACAAGCAGTACAAGTTGGGATTATTCCCTTAGCTAGGTGCGTTGGATTCTTATTAGCATGCAGGGGTGATTCACCTAGCGACTAGCATATATCCTTCCGTATTTTTTGTGTGCTGGCTAAGCAAAGACAAGTTCATCGTAGTCACCCACCTTAGCGATGATTCGCCTCGGTAGAGCGATACGTCAAGCGAGCCTCTGAAAGTCCAAGCCGGGATTCCTGTAGGGACAAGTCTGGATATCCTTTGCTTCTCCTTCGAGGCAAAGCGGGTCGGGACAGTTGCACTTTCGCCGTTTGAGACGGCAGTCCGCTTGAGCGGAACGGGGTATTACATTATCCACCACTCAGAAAAAGTCTCGTCCTCGAGACTTCCTGAGGGCAAGCCATACTATAGAATTTTGAATCTTACCCAAGCGTAGCTATCGGTACCACTATATCCATTGGAACACAAAATCCCCTACTCGATGCTTACGTCGTGTCGCGGGTATACTGATTCAGTCTCATTTGTGCCTTGGCGCGGGACAAGTTTCTTAACACGAGGCACGTTTCAATCGATCTTGGATAGCGATCTAAGGCTGAGGCAAACTTATACAAGTCGTTATGCTTGTTCAGGAGAATTTTCACTTGCACTAGCATTTGAGATCAACATATCGCGTGTCTGGATCGTGCACATATTCGAAGCGTCCCTCAAACACATGCATGTCAACCAACTTAGCGATAGCGAAGTCTTAGCACTCGAGTTTCACATTTCTTAAGTCTTGGATCGTGCACATATTCGAAGCGTCCCTCAAACACATGCAGTCAACCAAACTTAGGGATAGTGAAATCGGACAAGCTACTTGCGAAAATTTCAAGGGTTCAATCCAATTCCATATAAATCACCAGGATACTTCCAACGGAGTCAATCAAATCTGATTTCCATATCATTTTCATTTCAACCATAATATTTGGACTACCGTTAAATACGATTAATCTGATACCGACTAGCGTCCATCCATTTGGGTCAACTTAGCATACGTTACTGTTCCCAAGTCTAACCCTAAATCTTGCTGCCCCAGTTGTGATGCTTTATACAAGCAATATGGTAAAGTCGGTAGCACAGGCTCTTTCACTCGGCATAGGGTCGTCTGCCTAATCACTAGGTCAGCTCACAAGGTCATAGGTACAGGTTCAAGTATATCGCGATTCATCGTACAAATTTGTCGCACGATGCTCGTCCCAATTCCTAGGGTCAAACCATTGTTCATTCACAGGGGGTATTCTACCCAAGCTCGTTCACTCAGATTTCTAAACATCGAGCACAGATTTACCTACTTTCATTAACACGTTCATTTTTTACGGGGGACGAGTCCGTTCGATAAAATCCAAAATATATCCAAGTTGCAGGACAAGCCTAGTGGTTTGCATATTCTATCCCTCAATTGATAGAATCTTATCCATTTCAAGCCTAGTCCACCAAGCCAAGATTTAATTCTAAACCTTAGATTATTTCTCCAAGTCGTTCAACCTGATTCACGTATTCGTTCTCTAAACCATCAAATATGATTTATTCCAGGTTCAAGGCTAACTAATCCATTAAAACATTTTCAATCACTTGCATTCCAAGTTCGTCTTATCCTTTAACCTTTTAATTCCATCCAACTGTAACTCCACCAAGTAAAGTCCGTTTATGCAGTGATTGTAGTTTGTTCTTCCAAACTCCAAGCAGAATCTGTTATCGCTTATATCATTCCCAGAAACCTAATATTTTCTTTGCTTGTATCGATCCATGCTATCTTCAAATTATCGATACCAAGTCAAATTTATATTCCGAAGCCAAATATTCACTCTCGGGTTAACTTGTTCGAGCGATAATTTATTCACGTACAATCCGTTTGTTTAAATCCGAAATCGCTCGCACGATTCTCCAATTTCCAACAAGTTTTTCCTTAACCAAGATATTGGTTTCCATTTTCGAGAGTTTTTATTCGATATAAGCCTTATCATTTATTCACGTTATTTTCAATATCGTTCAGTCTGACTATCACACGGGTTATGGATCCGTTTGGACGTCTCTAAATGATCCATCCACCACTCGGAACCGAGTCATTCCATCGAGTTCTAATCGGTGCTCGCTTTATCGTTAGTATACTCGCTAACTCGTTCCATAATTTCTAGCACGGTACTCAAGTTCGTCTGATAAAATCTAATCTCGATATATATTCTGGATTGATAGTCATCCAAGCAACTATATTTGAATTTGTCTTTCAACAAGAATTTCGTTCGAGCTATTTCCATAACCAAGCATGATTCGCCTAAGCGATAAATCCGATGAAGTCTATCGATTTTGCAGCTCTAGGTCTTACTTGTATCATTCCTGAACGATATCCAAATCTCGTTTATAACTGGATTGCACCAAAAGGTCTTGGTGCAAGATATTCTACACAACTTAGCCGAAAGGCTGAGTGCATAGCTAACCGTTCGGACAATATTCGTTTTTGCACTAACCAGTTGGGTAAACATGTATAGGCATTTCGGGTTGCATATAATGCACGAGTCTAGCACGAATCTAATCCCATAAGGACTAACACAGGATGGCACAAAGGCCCTTGCAACACAATTTCATACAGGCAATCATACCATTCAAATGCAACTCTTTGACAGTATTTAGACTTATTGTTTGGAACATCCCATCGAGGCATTGAGAGAGCGTGTGCACATAACCCACGAACGAGCTTTCCAAAACAGAGATATTAGAAACGAAGTTCAAAGGCGTATAAGCCAGGCTCTGATACCAATCTGTCACGCCCCGGTCCCGCCCGGGCCGCCGCTCCGCCCTGCCCCGTCCCGTACGGCCGGGATTTAACTAACCGGGCACGAATCACCGTGCCTCGACGCGCCGAACGCGATTGACCGCGCCCGTCCCGCGGGCGCGAGGGAGGAAGGGGAGTTAATCGAATGGCCCGAGTCGAGCTTTCGGGGGACGTGATGCCGCACGGGCCTGGGGTTGCGCCCATGCAAGGCCGTGGTTCGTTGGCTGGCGGTAAAAGTTCTAAGCCACAGAGTCGCACAGATTGTCCGAGTGCAGCGGAATCATGAATGTATAGGCGATCGATAACAGGTTCACTGAGTCGACAATATAGCGGAAGCATGGAAACACAAGTTGGAGTAAAGCAAGCTCTTTTATTCATATTGAAACAAGTGTTACAGGCGACGTATAGCCGAGATTACAAGTCGCTCGAGCTCTCTCTGAAACATAAAAGCGTGCCAAGTGGCTACATTTATGGATGATATACAGGAATGTTCAGACGATGTTCAGGCGAGGCGATATTCAAACATTATGTCTTGTATATGTGCTTCAGTTCCGAACACAGCGTTCCAAGGCTCTGAGTTGAACTCCACACCTTAGCACGCACGAGGGAGGCATCCGCACCGAACGAGGTTCTCCCGCACCCTGCAAGCAATCTGGTGGGTTATCAGTACATGAATGCACTGGTGGGGAGGCTACTCGCCCGCTTGATAAATCCAAACACGTAATATAGGTTCCGTGCACAACTATTAAGTTGTCTTTCTAGTTGCCTTAGGATCAGTTTCATGCAAGATTTGAATAGCCTAATCCGTGTGGCAGTGCGCCGTGCGACATGAGAGAAAATACGGCGAGACTTACCAACTTACCATTTGTCCTTCCCTGTCCAAGGCAAACCAAGTTAATTCAAGTAAGAAAACATGTATAAGCATTCAGGGCAAAGCATATGCAAACATAGGCGTTTCAGTGCGAGATCCCGTTCTGGGCGTACGGGTTACAGGAAATATCAGGCGTGTTGTATACTATGATCAAGTGCTCTTTATGCATGAGTGTTGTTATAACAAGATCGTTCAGGTATTCAGTTATTCTCGATGCGATGCAGTGACTCGCACGCGGGTAGCCTCTAAGCGAGGATGACTTATCTATATGAACATGAGGTCACTGGCACGGCGCCATATTGGACGGTCTAGTCTCAGTACGGAATGTCGTGCGACGCATAGAGCAGGACATCCCAGGGCATTCCGTCCTATAGCAGGCGACTATCAGGAGTTCCGTCCGGATCAGATCGGTGCCAGTGCCCCAGCGACCGTCTGCGGAACTAAAACCTTGTTTCCAAGTTGTCCTGTGACCATGCAAGTCTCTAATCTTCAGGGTCAGGTCAGGTACAGGAACTAGTTCAGGGCAGGATATATATATATTAAACAAGCTTCATGGAATAAGTTCAAGTCAGGATATATATATATATGTAACTTGTTGAGGCAGGGTCAGGATTACTCTAAATGTAGAGTAATCGGCTCCACGAGCCATTTGATTCGGTACAGGACAGTATTGCTCAACGAGCAGGGATTTTTGGATCACAGGATTGGTGCAAGTTCCCTGGTTCGGGAATTGCCTTAGCGACCTAACGGTCCCAGGTATATTCAGGTTTATTCATGCACGGAACGACTATCAAGTAGTCTTCCGAGGAGAACCTAAATGAATGCATGACAAGCAGAGTGTTTCACGGTCGGGGCATAGTTATGCAGCAAGCATTGAAACTAGGAAAAACATAAAAGCAGGCAAGCATGCACTTGTATAACTTAAGCATTCAAGTTCGCTCGGGCCCGAAGGTAAGCCGAGCAAAACCGTACGGGGCCTTTCCGAGCGAAGTTATGTAGAGAGTGCAGTATTAGGGAATGAACAGTGCACTATTAAATATACGTTCGTGTCATTCTCCTCGAGGCATAGCGGGTCCAGTTGCACGAGGCATAGGTAACATGCGAGGGTCTGAACATATAAGCAATATTTCATTTCCATGTTCTAGCGACAAGCAGTACAAGTTGGGATTATTCCCTTATCTAGGTGCGTTGGATTCTTATTAGCATGCAGGGGTGATTCACCTAGCGACTAGCATGTATCCTTCCGTATTTTATGTGTGCTGGCTAAGCAAAGACAAGTTCATCGTAGTCACCCACCTTAGCGATGATTCGCCTCGGTAGAGCGATACGTCAAGCGAGCCTCTGAAAGTCTAAGCCGGGATTCCTGTAGGGACAAGTCTGGATATCCTTTGCTTCTCCTTCGAGGCAAAGCGGGTCGGGACAGTTGCACTTTTGCCGTTTGAGACGGCAGTCCGCTTATGCGGAACGGGGTATTACATAGTGGAGAGCTGAATTGCATGTGTCACGGCTGCTACAGAGATGGTGGAAAGTAACCAAGAGTCACAGCTGCCATTAGCATCAAATAAAGAGTCATTGGTTAGCTGGATCAACCGCTGCCGATCCTGAGATACTCGGGGACCGCACTGCATATAGCTAGTTCATTGCATTGGCTTGGATAGAGGACTGCCCCTAAGATGTGCATGTGTGTCTAGCTATGCATTGTCCCTAGAGTCTCACGAGATACGCTATGCACACCCTGAAACAGAATGAACGGCTTGCTTGCTTATTCAATATGAAACTCTGTTTTAAAAAGATGTTTCCAAAACAATGTAATATGACTCCGTTCTTCTGCTGCATGAAACAAACATAGGTAAAACTAGAAAGATCACTAGTAATGTAATATTTTACAATATGATTACTTAGTGTTGGTTTTAGGGAATGCTTGCTTCTGTTTAGTTGTTTTATCTCACCAGTACTAATAAAAGTGCTGACCTACCAACACTTTACTTGCTTGTAGGTACTGGATCGACCGAGGGAGAGATAGGCGTGCCTCAGTCCCTAAGTCCCGGAATCCTGGTTTCGATTGTTGTCTCTTAAATGCTATCGTATAAAGGGGCATAATGTATGGAACGGTGCCTTTGCCTAAGAGAATCCCAAGTCCCTCGATTTGCCCCGAATACCCAGTTGGCTATATGCATTGCATTACAACAATGTCCCTTCGCTGCTTACTCGATTGATGCGATGATAACCAAAGAAACTTTAACGATGAAGACTTGTGCGGGTGCAACCCCAGGCTCGCACGGCATCACGTTCCAGTATCAAATGGGCCACACATTCCTTGTCCCGTTGGGAAGGCGCTGAGGCACGGTGATTCGCGTCCGGTGCGTCGAGGCGCGGTGGTTCGCGTCCGGTGGTCCCGGCGGCGGGGATAGCGTTGGTCCGGGCGTCCCTCGGGGACGGGGCGTGACATAGGGAATGGGGAGTGACAATTACGGATCACTTGAGTGAGTTCCAAGGCGTATTTGACCAGCTATCCTCGATGGGAGTCAAGTTCGACGACGAGATTCAGGACCTATGGTTGTTGTGTACATTGCCAGACTCGTGGTAAATCGTATGAGTGTCTATGATCGCTTATATTCTGGAAGGCATGGTCAGTCTGGAGTTTACCAAGAGCGGGGTACTGAATGAAGAGATACGGAGATGTTCTCAGGGCACTTCATCCACATCCCACCCAATGTGCTAGTTTCAGAGAGCCTCGGAAGGAGCAAGAGTAGGGGTCCAGGTGATGACAGAGACAAGAGCAGGGGCAAGTTCAAGGGTCGGTACGAGGACTCGGAGTGTTACCAGGGTGGCAAGAAGGGCCACATCAAGCGGAACTGTTTCGCTTGGAAGAGAGAGAAAAAGGGCGCCAAGGAAAAGCAAAGTGAGAACACTACAGCGGCGGCCTCGACACATGGAGGCAACGTGATCATTGTAGGTGATGAGGTAGTTATGAACCGCGCCTGCGATGACAACTCTTGGCTGGTAGACACAGGTGCTTCAGCGCACGTATCTCACAATAGGGCACTATTTGCTACTTATACAATATGCGACTGTGGAGTATTGAAGATGGGCAACGGAGATGTGTCGAAAGCTGTTGCTATTGGAGATGTGCATTTGAGGCCGAAGATGGGTGCAGTTCTTGTTCTCAAAGATGTCTGTTATGTCCCTAATATCTGTTTCAACCTGGTGTCGGTTGGAAGGTTGGATGACAAGAATTTCTTCAATCTCTTCGGGAATGATTGGTGGAACCTTTTCCAGATGTTCAATGGTGATTGTCAGAGGAAGCAAGAAGTTCAGACTCTGTTATATGAAAGGGAGCGCACATGGGGCATATGAGGTGAACGCAGCTACTGATGCGGCTACTGAGTTATGGCACAGGCGGCTTAGCCATATCAGAAAGGTGATTACATGGATAAAGTCTACAAAATTGGAGATATATACGCACTATTTGGCGGGGAAACAAAATATGGTATATTTTTAAAGTCATCCAAGTTCAAGGTAGCTGGCGTTGCTCGAGTTGATTCACTCGGATGTCTGCGGTCCTATGAAGGTAAAGTCCATTGGTGGTGCTTCTTATTTTGTGATTTTTATTGATGATTATTCTAGGAATATTTTGGTCTATGCCTTAAAGATCAAGGATCAGGTGCTGCCACTTTCAAAGAGTTTCATGCCTCTGTTGAAAGGGAGAAGGGCAAGAAGCTACTATGTGTTCGGTCCGATAACGACGACGATTACATTGGTCCATTTGATGCTTATTGCAGAGAGAAAGGGATACGACACCAGAAGACTCCGTCGAAGACACCTCAGCTCAATGGTGTAGAGGAGCGAATGAACAGGACGCTGATAGAGAGAGTACGATGTTTGCTGCAGAAGCAACTTGCTGGACAACTATTGGGGTGAGAAACTTTACACAGTTGCTTATGTTATTAATTTATCTCCTAGTGCTCCTTTGCAGGGTGATGTGCCTGACAAAGTATGGTACGACAAAGAGCCTTCATACGATCACCAGCGAGTATTTGGTTGTAAGGTCTTCGTGCATGTACTGAAGGACGAAAGAACCAAACTTTAGCCGAAGATGAGGCGATGCGTCTTTATCGGCTACGATCGGAAGAAGTTTGGCTATAGACTCTACGATCCAGTAGAAAGAAAGTTCTACAGAAGCAAAAATGTGGTATTCGTCGAGGATCAGACCATGACCAACACTCAGGATTCTGAGATGCCTTCTGAGGCTGAAAAATTGCCTGAGTTAGTGTCATTTTGCTTCGAACAGTTTCTAGAGGACATCACAAAGGATCTAGTTATGGGAGAGCCAGTACATGGAGTTTCTCCCAACCTTGATCATCAGCCTATTGATGGTGGTCAGGGTGACCCTCAGGAGGATAAGCATGCCGAGGAGGTAGTTCCTGAAGGGTAGGAGACTATTGATATACAACCAGCACAAGTGGTTCCATTGAGGTGGAGCGATAGAGAGAGTCGACCATCTACGAGATACTCACCGTGTGAGTATGTGCTACTGACTAACGGGGGAGAGCCGGAATGTTTTGCAGAGGCTATGGAAGACGAATATAGGTAGGAGTGGATGGAGGCTATGCAGGAGGAGATGAGTTCCTTACATAAAAATTCTACTTATGAGCTGCTGCAGTTGCCAAAGGACAAGAAGGCTTTAAAAAATAGATAGATATTCAAAGTGAAGCAGACAAATGATGTTATTCGCCCTCGATACAAAGCGAGGCTGATAGTTAAAGACTACGGTCAGCGAAAAGGCATAAATTACGATAAGATCTTTTCGCCAGTCGTCAAGCAGTCGTCTATTCCGGTGGTGCTAGCATTGACAGCCAGTTTCGACTTAGAGGTCGAGCAGATGGACGTGAAGACGACATTCCTCTATGGTGATCTTGAGGAGGAGTTGTACATGGAGCAGTCAGAGGGATTATGTGAGAAGGACAAGTCACATTTGGTCTGCCAGTTGAGGAAGAGCTTGTATGGTCTGAAGCAAGCTTTGAGGCAGTGGTACAGGAAGTTCGAGTCGTTTATGGGGGAGCATGGCTATGCACGGACGACGTCAGACCACTGTGTTTTTGTGAGGTACTTTGCCGAGGATGATTTTATCATTTTGTTGTTTTATGTTGATGACAAGCTGTTGGTGGGTCGAAATACCACCAGGATAGCGGAGTTGAAGAGCCAACTGGACGCGGTCTTCTCTATGAAGGATTTGGGCGCATAAGAGACTATTCTTGGGATGGAGATCAGCCAAAAGAGAAAGTCCAAGATGCTACACTTGTCCCAAAATAAGTACATTCACCGGGTACTTCAGCATTTTGGGATGGACGGGTCAAAGAAAGTGAGTAACCCCCTTGCGGTTCACTCTAAGTTCACTTAGGAGCAGTATCCATCTACCGAGGATGAGAAGGAAGATATGAAGCGGGTTCTATATGCCTTAGTTGTAGAGGGTCTCATGTATGCTATGGTGTGTACGAGACCAGACATCGCTTACGCAGTTGACAAATTTTGCAGGTATACTTTCAATCCTGGAAGGATACATTGGAGTGCGGTCAAGTGGATTCTACGATACCTTCAGGGCACTGCCGATTGGAGACTTTCTTTTGGTGGTGACGAGCCGAAGTTGGTTTGGTATACCGACGCTGATATGGCTGGAGATGTAGACACGAGACGATCGACTTCGGACTATGTGATAATGTTTGATGGTGGAGCGGTATCGTGGCAGTCACGGTTGCAGAAGTGTGTTGCCTTGTCGACGATAAAGGCAGAGTACATTGCAGCGACGGAGGCTTGCAAGGAGTTGTTGTGGATTAAGAAGCTGTTGCAGAAAATAGGGCTAAAGCAAAAGCATTACCCTTTGCTTTGCGATAGCCAGAGTGCAATTCACCTAGTGAAGAACCAGAAATTTCATAGTCGGTCCAAGCATATTGATACCCGGTATCATTGGATACGAGATGTGGTTGAAAAGAAGCAAAGCGGCGCTTGAGAAGGTTCATACGGATGACAACGGCACAGACATGTTCATAAAGATTCTTCCAAGGGGAAAGCTCGAGTACTGCATGTGGATCATAGAGATGACGACCCCCGCCACATAGTTGTGAAGGAGAAGATTTGTTGGTGTGGGTGGGGTTCCCAACCTATATAAAAAATACCCCGGAGTCGGATTGAGTATTCCTACATATAATAAGAATACCTCAATATATTTGGATTGGATATTCCTACATATAATATGAATATGTCAATGGATTTAGATTTGGATTGGATATTCCTACATATAATAGGAATATGTCAATGAATTTGAATTTGGATTGGATATTCTTATATATAATAAGAATACTAGTTGTGGTTTTCAGGTTATATATATTATGTGTCTCCTAGCCCTAAAATATATCTCTTATCTCAAAAAAATATTGCAAAAGGAGACAAGAGTGCTTTTACAACATTGGAAGGAGAGAGTAAGAGATTGAAGGATATTTCGAAGAGGAGATCGATTTCGGATAATTCTTTTCTCGTCATCCCGTTCTTCGTTTGTCTGTGATCTATTTTCTATTACAAAGAGTTGTGGTGATCCGTTTGGATTGGTGAGAAGTTTATAAGAAGTCGGTGTATTTCTTATTCCATCAGTGGAAACTTTTCATGATTGTACTCCAATCGTCCCGTAATTTTTTCCATTTGAATTTTTTACGTAAAAATCTCTCAGTCCGCAATTTGTGTTTGACGTTTTTGATTTGTGCACTTTTATTCGGTTCTCACTTTTTTGTTTGGAAAACGATTTCCAAGCTTTCGTTCTCAACAGAGTTTCCCCAATAACTTACAACGCCACCAAAGCCATGTTCCATAGTAAAGCACAAGACATCATTACAAACTCTTTAAGTCACATGACACTATGTACAGAGGCACTTCTGAGTAATCCATTTCAACTGGAAAGATGGAGAAAAGGACTAAAATGTATTCCTCAGATATTAACATATATAGCCTTCTCCTTAAGACTACTGATGCCATGACTACAAAGATTCAAAATCATCTAAAGCCTGCAGATAACTCATTGCTCACGCTTCGGCTCTGGCTCTGGCTCTGGCTTCTCAAAGAGCTTCTTCTTCAACCAATCAAAGGGCTGTAAGATAAACATATGCATCAGAGTAAGTTAAAGAATGAAATTGTTTTAAGGCAAGGAAAGAACACAACAGTAGCAGATTTTGTGTGTGTATAATGCAATGCTATACTTGCTCATCTAATATGAAGCTGATATATATTGCAATGGACAAGGAGCACCGAAACGTGTCAATGAAGTGCCATCAAGAAAGCTTCCTTGTGAGAGACATGATCGAGGAACCTGCAATTTGATCTGTTCAAATAACAATTCTCAGAGAAGCTAAAACAGGGTAATGGACTATACTGACAGACATAAAAAACCACTTCCAACTCCAGGCTAAGGGCACTATTTCAAGCTAAACCCTTTCCCCAATGATTGCTGTAATTTCCGTAGAAAAACACTATCTCGAGTTCCAACGTCACCAGAAGTTAAAACAAAGTATGATATAAATCAGTGATCAACTCTGTCCAAGGCACAGCCACCCTCCAAAGAGAACCTTAACCTCATTTAGAAATTCGGACTGATAGGCTCCAGCGAAGCAATATGAAGCACCCAACTGAAGGCCCCTTAGATCTTGTTCCGTTGTCACCTCCAACCAAATTTCTCTAGTCGTAAAGACCAGAAAAAGAAGCAAAAAAAGCCTTTTACATGAAACATGCATCTTTCTTTTGATAGTAAAAGATGGACTATCTTTAGTTTCTTCATATTCTTCTTCATCGTCCTCCAAGTCTTTTCTCATCAGATTGGGGTCGATTATGGAGCATAAGAAAGTTAGATACAAGATTTGACAAAAGCCGGCTGTCAACTTGACGTCAATCTTTTTCTTTTCCTTTTTTCGAAATTTCTAGTCAAGATAGCTATAATCATGAGAGGATCATTATGCTTTTTAAACATAAATCATAATGCATATGCTTTATATATTCCCATCCCCATCCTTGCAAAAGATGAGTGCTTTTGGGAATTCCAAATTTTGATATTGCCACAGCCATCAATCCCCATGCAGATCTAGCTACATATCAATCTATGTGAACTTAAAAGGACTGCAAACACAAGAACTAAGAAATTGAAGGGGATTCACCTAATATCAACCAACTAAATACAAAATGCAAAGAGATTTCCTTGTTTTTAGATCTTAACTTTTAGTAACCTCCGGGAGAACAATTTAAAAGCAAAAAATAAGGATCTGAAGTGCAAGATTTGTAAATGAACTTGAAATTATAAATGAGGTTGACAGTATATATAAAAGAACTCAACATACTTTTGTTGGGGTTTGATCCTAACCCAAGTCAAAACTTAGCTGCACATTAGGATATAACCGTCGTATATTTCAAAAAGATTATTTATAATTGAATGCATGACAAGGTGGTGCTTCGTCGTTGGTGGTAACTAGTTGTTGCTGGGTATAAGAGAAGTTGGTGGTAACTAGTTGTTGCACAGTATAAGAGAACAAGGTTCCAATCCTGCCCCTTGCATATTTAGATATATATTTTTGACACAATTCTAAAGTCTCTCTAGGCCCCTCCGGACCTAGACTCGGTTTGTTCTGGTCGATTCCAAGCCGGAGCTAGGCATGGACTTTGGACGCAAAGTGACACTTTGATGAGACACTTTACACATTAGCATCAAAAGCAGAGTTGGCGCCATATGGACGCCACTGAGTCGCTTTCGTGACAGGTCACTGAGGGGTGAAAGGTTGTCCCTGAGGGGTCATAGGTTACTCGGAATCAAAGTGGTTAGCTGTTATGATTGGCTGAGGCTAATCGGATTCAAGGGTTATACCTGAACTTATTGCTCTGTCATGCTGTTCAGATCAAAAAAATGTAAAAAAAATGAAGTGTTCGTTCTTCTATATAAGGGAAGAATCAACACCTTGGTATAGATCCAGAAAACTACCAACAAAATTATCTATAACTATGAATTAATCTTGTATGTGACTGATAGAGACGGTGTAAAAAAAAACCTATGAGAAGTTGAGGTGAATCCACAATACAACGAACTGCAGTGAACCAGTGCAACGTCAACAAGCGAGCATTTCGGTAGTTCTTTTTTGAACTTGTTGGTTCTTAGAGGTGAGCGAAATATAGGATCGAATCATTTTGAACAAAGGTGATCTTAACCACTCCAGCGGCTTTCTTGTTTCATTTTGTATTTCATTTTGTATTCTCCTTACTATATTTCGTTTGGGCTAACCTGTTTCGGATTTTTCTCATTAGCAACTTACAAAATTGAGCAAACAAACTATGAAGCACAAACTACGATATTATAAAACTTGTTGGGAACGCGATGTGATCCGAACTAGAGTTGGCTCATGAGATGCGATATTGGATTGGGCCAATATGCCTTAAAAGGGAATTCACATGTAAAGCCTGAACCAATACCAATTATCTACACATCATGATCCCATCTCCTATCCGATGTGGAACTAAATTACCAACTTCATTGTCACCCTCCTTTGAGCACTCAACCGGAAACGAGATACAATTCAACAATCTCCACATTAGCTCGTTTCCGTTAGCCGAACAACCTTAGTACACCCCGGCTACCTTTGCTCGTTCCTGCTAGCCGAGCACTCTTAGCACACCCCAGCTACCTTTGCTCGTTCCCGCTAACCGAACAATCTTAGCACACTCCGGCTATATTTGTTCGTTTTCGCTAACCAAACACCCATGAGATCCAACATATTGTTATCTCGATCCGTTCGACCACAGAACCAAACCTGACACGTTCATCCACACCACCATTGTGTGTCAACCACAACGTCTTGCTCCACCTTGGACTCGTCAGATCCATCCTTAAAATCCATCCTTAAAGCCAATTTGTGTAGTTGATGCTCCTACTCCATCTTGAGAAGAGCTCGTATAATCCATAAGCGTTCAGCACCATCTGTCTCGAACAAATTGGAGCTGCTCAAACCAGTCCCGTAACCTTGAGCTTTGATACCAATTATTAGGAACGCGGTGTGACCCGAACCGGAGTTGGCCCATGAGGTGCGATATTGGATTGGGCTCATATGCCTTAAAAGGGAATTCCCATGTAAGGCCTGAACCAATCTCAATTATCTATACATCATGATCCCACCTCCTATCCGATATTGGACTAAATTACCAACTCAATTGTCACCCTCCTTTGAGCGCTCAACCGGAAACGAGGTACAATCCAACAATACGTGTTGGACGCGTCGCAAAAGCGCTTGCCAACCCACCTGAACCAACCAATCTACGAACACCAAGTACAAATGAAGACAAGTATATTGCGGTGACTACTTCACCTGGACAAATCTCAACCTTTATAACTTAGATGAAATTACAAGATTGCAAAAACTAATATTAAAACCTTTGCCCTAATAGGTTCAACCCCCTCACCACACTCAAGAAGGAACGACAAATATTACAATTGAAACCACTCACCAACCCGTAACATTTTTTTTACCAAAGTTGATGACTCATCTATTAGATCTCTTCTTCCTTCTGTCTTGTATGGAGTAGAACCCTAAGAGCAAAACACGAACTTTCTCCTAGATTTTTTTATGGACGAGCACCTCGAATCTCCACCTTTTGTGCATGTTTTGTGCCTCCACCCTCCTCCTATATTTATAGGATGAAAAAAAAATCATATTATAGGTCATAATAGAATTTCCTAAATAGGAAACCCTAAAATAAGAATCCTATTACACCTAGAATAGCCCAACACCAATTATGGACGTCCAAATATAGTCAGATTAAATATTTTATACAAATTTGAAATCTAATCAAATCTTACATTTAATGTAGATTTTTAAATTATATGAAATCAAATATTTGACCATATTTGGCTTCCAAAATTTACCAAATTCAGACTGGACCCCAACAATCTCCCCCTCCCAGGTTCTTCTCGAGAGGGAAGGTGCAACTACGTCTACGGAGAAGATGAACACTCGTATGATCACCCTCACAGAAAAAAAACTAGGCGATTTGAAAGCCAATGATGGATGATCTACTCGGGTGCAAGGACTTGAATGGTCCGTTGGAGGGCGGCAACGCCAAGCCGACAGACAAAGGTGCTGATGACTGAAAATGACTGGATCGGAAGGTTGTTGGATTCATCCGCCAATGGCTGTACAATTCAGTGTTTCACCACGTGTCCATGGAGAGCTCTGCAAAAGCATTGTGGGAGAAGCTGCATTCGTTGTATGAAAGGAAGACGGTTGGCAATAAGGTATTTCTGATTCGTCAACTCGTTAACTCGAAGTACACGGAGGGTGCATCGGTGGCACAACATCTGAACGAGGTTCAGGACATCATCAATCTGTAGTGTCCCGCTCCGTGTTGGCACTATGTACAAGAGATATCGCTCTGCTGGCTCGAGCGAAAGCCATCTCGAAGAGTTTTTCGATCGAAATATAAGACGATTGATCTAGGTGAGTAAGCAAAACTTCATTCTCTGATTTTTGTACGCCTTAATAATGAATATGAGTTTTATAATGCTTGTTGCTAAGTAGATAATGTTCGCATGAGAATAATAGAACGAGAACATGTATTGCTTAACTAGAGAACTGGTAATGCTTGTCATTGAAATGACCATTGCCATATTAAGTAAAAGAATAGAATGTTGCATGCTAGGTTACACTGACACGGTTATCGAACGAACATTGCCATGCTAATAAGAAAAGTAACATAATGATTGTACATATCAATATATAGTATGCTAAACAAGAGTAAAACTGCATGCTTAGCTACAAGAGATAGAAGAACCGCGCCATGCTTGCTTAATTAGATAACGTTTGTATGTTTGTCATTGATACAGATAGAATTGTATGAATAACTAGTAATATGCTAAAGACGATTGATATGAATGAGAAGAGTCTAATAGTGCACCCGGAGGTACGGTCCTTGTGATCTAGTGGGGTGTGCTATTAGTTATGTAAAGAGAAGATTGAATCTATCACTCGATTGATAAGAAGAAGAGAGAGAAGCTGGATTAATCATTGTTTGCTTCCATTATATAATTATCTGATAGATGTTTCATGTCATGCATTGGTCTCGGACAACTTGTGCAAAAGGTATTAATCTCTCAAACGGTTCCTGGGACACTAAAAATCGGTCAGTCCGGAGAAGATTTTTGAGATCACCCTGAGGTCCGGTCCTTGTGATCTAGTGGGGTGTTATATCTATTAGTGAAGAGAGGAACCCTGATGTCACAGCTGCTAGTATTCGTGTACGTTGGTGAAGAGCTGAACCTTGAGTCGCAGATGCTGACATACGCGCGTACTAGTCCAGAACTGAACCTTGAGTCACCGCTGTTAATCATGAGACAACCCATGGACCATCATGTAGCTAGGACGCATGCTAGGTTAGCCTTCTTGCATACCTAACTGTTTGATGCAGAGACGAACAGGAAATGACACTTATATGTTTATGAAAATTGCTGCTAACTTGTATGTCTGTTGCAGGAATAACCGTTCGAAAAAGGGTAAGAATTACTGAATAAGTGATGTATTAATTTATGATTATGCTTGAATTGTGTACTGTCCCTAGACTTGCATGTTTCACTTGATTACGTTGTTGCCCCTTAATATAGAATGAATAGCCCACTAAATGCATTACTTCCTTGAACTGAGATGAATAGTCCACTAGAGATAGCTTATGTTCCTAAGAGTTCATGAATATGGTTCACGATACATGATGTGCACTGCACGATAGCATATTGCTCCTATTGTATGCTTGAATGTATTGAATATGCAAATTGTTTTCAAATATAAGTTTTCGAAAGAAGTAATCTGACTCTAATTATGTGATGCATGAAATAAATCAAGATAAAAACTAAAAAGTAGCAAGATCACTAGTAATATAATATTTTATCACATGTTTACTTAGTGTTGGTTTTAGAGAGTGTTACTTCTGTTCGTTGCTTTTATACTCACCAGTACTTTTTCCAAAGTGATCATCCCCCACCAGTTCTGTTCGCAGGTGTTGGATCGTCCGAAGAAGCGATAGCCGAGCCTCATCCTCAGAAGCCGGAGATCTGGGTCGATGCCTTGAGTTGTGTCAAGATGTTTTTAGCTATTTTTGTATAAAGGGTTGTAATATATGGAACGACATTGTAATTAAGAGAGAGCTTGAACGATTTATAATCTCGGTCTAGCGCCGCTTGTAACACTTCTTGAATATCAATAAAGAGCTTATTTTTTATGTCATTTTGTTATTTACTTTTCTGCTATGTTGTGCCGTTGTTTCTTACTCTGAATAACTTATTTTGCCCTTGTTCAAGCCCTGGCCTTGTGCAATCGCAACTCAGGCTTGCACGGCATCACGTCCAAGCGAGGACGATCGATTCGGCAAGGCCGCAAGCGAGGACCAACGGTCCTAGCGGGATCGGGGCGTGACACAATCAGCTGTCTGCGATGAAGATGGTGATTGAGGATGAGCTTTAGACCCTTCTACTTTTGAGTTCTCTGCCGAAAAGTTGAAAGATGTTGGTGGTGTCGGTGAGCAACTCCACTCCAGATGGAGTTTTCATGATGGAGGCAGTCAAAAGCAACTTGTTGAACGAGGAAGTCTGGCGTAAGCAAGTTGAATCATCGCAGGAGTCCGCTCTGATGGCTTCCTACTGGAAGGGAAGACCCAAGTCACAAGCGAGAACATGAGAGAGTTCTCGGAATCTTGCGACTATAGACCACAAGGATGGCTACTATCACTGTGGCGAAATGGGTGATATCAAGAGGAGCTGCAAGAACCTCAAAGCTGAAAAATCCAAAGAAAAGGATGAACAGGAGGATCTCACGGCTATGGGAGATCTCATCATCGCCGCAACAGACGCAGAGAAATCTTGTGGCATGTGTCATGATGACAATTGGTTCATGGACACGGGAACGTCGTATCACGCCACTCCATATAGGAGGATCTTCACGTCATACCGCGGCGGCATGTTTTGATGTGTGAAGATGGACAATAAGGGGACAGTTGTAGTTGTAGGCATCGGTGATGTGCACTTGACAACGGAGCTTGGTGAGAAGCTCGTTCTCAAGGGTGTACGACATGTACCGAATTTGCGCTACAACTTGGTTTCGGTAGGAAAGCTGGCAAATAATGGTTATCGCAGTCTGTTTGGAGACAGATTGAATGCTTACGAAGGGTTCCAAACAACTGGCTCGAGAAGACTTATGTTGTGGCATGTACAAGCTCACGCCGTTGAGGTGTACAGGCATGCCACAGACACCGGATGGAGGCTCGAGGGGTATTCGACAGTAGGTGGATCATCAGAAACTTGTCTTTGGAGGGACTTCAAGATACTTTGAGGATTACGGAGGATTGAGTTTGTGGAGACAAAGCTCTGATACCACGATGTTAGTATCAGACTATCAGACCAGGGCTCTGATTCCACGTGTTAGGCGCGTCGCGGAAGCGTTTGCCAACCCACATGAGATAACCAACCAATCTACGAACACCAAGCACAGATGAAGACAAGTATATGGCGGTGACTACGTCATCTGAAAAAAATTTAACCTTTATAACTCAGATAAAATTACAAGATTGCAAAAACTAATGTTGAAACTCTTTGTCCTAATAAGTTCAACCTCCTCACTACACTCAAGAAGGAACGGCAAATATTACAATTGAAATCACTCACAAACCCGTAGCAAATTTTCTAACCGAAATTGACGACTCCTCGATTAGATCGTTTCTTCCTTCTGTCTTGTATGAAGAAGAACACTAAGAGCAAAGTAAATTTTTTTTTCCTTAGATTTTCTTATGGGCGAGCATCTCGAACTCCACTTTTTTTGCATATTTTGTGCCTCCACCATCCTATATTTATAGGATGAAAAAAAAAATCCTACTATAGGTCATTATAGGATTTCCTAAATAAGAAACCATAAAATAAGAATCCTATTACACCTAAAATAGCCCAACGCCAATTATGAACGTCCAAATATGGTCAGATTAAAGATTTGAAATCTAATCAAATCTTACATTTAATGTAGATTTTCAAATTATATCAAATCAAATCTTTGATCATGTTTGGACTCCAAAATTTATCAAATTCAGATTGGACCCCAACAAAACTTTCTTTGCTTACCGGTCTGCAATTTTTACTCAATATGAGAATAATCAAGGATATCGCCTTTCCTACATCCAGTCTTGGAAACTGTCTAATGGCTTGCTACTAACGCAATATGTTCTACGTTCAGGCTTCAGACCATTGATTTCGACTCACGTTTTATTCCTGGTAACACACATATGAACTGGCCAGCTTCTTTCATGATATTACCAGGCATTAGGACCTAGAAGCCTTTCCATAGTGCAAAGCATGCTAATAGTTTAGTGCATCCCGGACTGACCAATCGTAGCAGTTGATCATATCTGAGCCTTCCAGCACCATTTGCTGCAATTTTGGTTCATTTTTGTTACCATCTGAATCTCTACACAGACGATCACATATATAAGGGACCCCGTAGAACACTTTTTCAATAAAAAAAAATGGTTGGTCTGGCAGCATGACTATATCTTGCATAGAATAACTTCTTTCTCACTCTTTATTCTTTACAAAAAAAACAAAACAAAAAAAACAAAAACAAAAAAAAAATCTTGGTTTTCCTAGTTCCTGATTTTATTCTGTAAATTTCTTTTTACCAAATGATATTAAAGTTGATAAACTTGGGCAATAAATGTGGGTCTAAACTCTCAACCATGATTACAACTTTAGTATACACATCCACAAGGTCTATTTTTGATAGATATGGAACGGAATATTTTTATTTTTATTTTATTTCGCATAGGAAAAAAAAAGTCATGGTCTGAAAAAAAGGTGCTATATACAGCATGTACAAATAGAGGGTGTCTATATAGCTCTATTGGTATTTAGGCGTTGGGGGAAAATAAAACTAAGGGGCGTGCACCAAATTTCCCCTACAAACAAAGCATCACATTTTCCGGTATCAACAAAGCATAACCTCTTCGCAACAATTCAGTGCACCAAAAAGAACAGAGCTTTGAGCTTTTTGCTGAATAATCACAAACCCTAATTCCCCAAAAATTAAATAGCACCAAGCAATTGTCAGTGAAAGAAAGAACAAGTCCAAAAGAACACGGATGAGAAAAAATAAAAGACTCAAACTTTTTCGTCAGAATCAACTCAATTTGCAACGAAAGAAAGAAATAAGGGGCTAATTAGGGACCTGGACGAGCCAGAGGGCGGTGACGACGCAGGCGACTCCCCAGCCAGCGGCAGCGGCCATGTCCTCCGGTTGAGGACGGACTCGTAGCGGGAGGAGGAATTTCCGCATTTTTTTGCTATTGCTGATTAGGCTTGATCAAATTCTGCAGAGAATTATGTATTAAGCAAGAGACAGCAATTCCCACTAGAATGATCCGAAGAACTCAGGAACTTTTGTGAGTCGACACGTAAACATTTCTTTTGCAGAAACAGCCCCCATTTGCATGAAAAAGTGACTTTTGCATATCAGTTCCTCAAATCTTAGCCTATAGCTATAAAAAAAAAAACAATTCCAAAGTTTTCTTTTGGTTTTCTGTCTTTTGTCATTAACGATTGTCTTAGCTTAATTGGTAAAATTGGTAGAGTAAAAAAAAAATTACTAAGGGACGTTTGGCACTTGAATTGCTATGTAAGTTTGAAATTCTATATTTTAAGGAATCAAATTTATTGAAAAAAATGTATATATTTCTCATATTTAGTGTAACATATAATATTTTTGAAAATATAAATTACGTGAATATTTTGACATTCTTAATTTAGTTTAGATTAAATTTATTAACTTTGCTTTTACAACTAAATCATGCAATAGTTTAGTTGGTTAAAATATTTTGTATTACATAAGTGACTAGAGTTTAAGTCTCAATTAAATGTATGTTTTATTATTATTTTTAGATATATTTTATATAAACTAACTAGACGTGGACCAACTAGACTATTGATGGTCCTAGAACCCAACATGGCACGGACCGAATCCAACACATTTAGGACTTGAATTCAGCCCTACTAAGTAGATTCGAATCCGATCCAATAGGATTGGACACAAACATGACCCAACAAGACCTAAACTTGACCCCAAACTCGACTCAATTGAACCAGGTCGACCCGAACCTGTCACAACCAGACCCAACTGGTGTCATGTCCCGATCCCGAAGGTCCCGACAGCGCCCCCGCCGGGCGCGAATCACCGTGCTGCGGCACTCCCACGGGACGTATGCGTCGTTTGCCATCGAGACATGATGTCATGCGAGCCTGGGATAGCGCCCGCACAAGGCAAGATCGTTAAAGTTTGTGGCTATCATCGAACCGATCGAGTACGCAGTGGAGGAAAGTGTTGCAAACAATAATCCGTCTAAGTATACGGGACAAATCACAAGGCACGAGGTTCTCTGAATACAATGACATCGTTCCATACATTATGTCCCTCTATACAAAAGTAGCTCAAAATATCTCGATACGGCTCAAGGCATCGACACCAGATTTTTGGGTCCTGGGGATGAGGCACGGCTATCGCTTCCTCGGACGATCCGACACCTGTGAACAAGCAAACTGTTGGTGTGTCAACACTTTGGAGAAAGTACTAGCGAGTATAAAAATCAACAAACAGAAGCAACATTCACTAAAACCAACACTAAGTAATTATGTTATAAAATATTATATTACTAGTGATCTTTCTAGTTTTACCTAGGTTCGTTATATGCAGTACAGGAACGGAGTCATATTACTTCTTTTGAAAACATCTTTGAAAACAGAGTTCATGTTCGATTCATTCAAGCACACAAGACAAGCCGATTATTCTACTATCAGGGTGTGCGCAGCATGTGTGAGCACCCTGGTTTTTATATAGGGTTAGTTCGATAATTAATAATTATTATTTTTATATTAAATATTTATTCGATAATTTAATTGAACTTTGGAAACCAACCATCATGGTTTTAAGATCTTAAGTGCAACATTAGCCTTTCCCTTCCAACCAACCTAGCATGCTTGACTTAGACGAGTCAAACCAGGCTCCTACCATGACTGTCACTCATAAATTCGTAATCCCAGGCCTTGTTTTGGTCACACAACTTTCGTGACACAATTACGAGAAAACGATGATTAATTAACCATTTTGTCGTGGCGTATGATTTTAACACGCCATACCAACCCATTGCTTCCAACTAAATCCATGCTATGAGCCTAACTGGTCCTATTACGCGTATGACACTCGAGTTACGTTATTCGAACCCCTGCATGCTTCCAATATAATATTAAGTAAAAAATAGAATTTATGGATTTATTTAACTAATTTAATATTCATTCATATTTAGTAAAATCTTTTGAATTAATATGAATTGGGTTGTAAATTATTTGTCGTAAGAACTATAAATTTTCTAGAATTTTTTCCAAGTACCTAACTATTTTTGGAAATTTTCTATAAATTTAGGGAAATGAATTAGTCAAGAAAAGAAAAGAAATTAAATTAAATAAAAGAAATTAAATTAAATTAAATAAGAAAATAAAAAGAAATCCTAACTACTCTACCCAACCCGTGGCTAGTCCCCTTCCCATATATATATATATATATATATATATAGCATGTGCATGCATAAAACCCTAACCCTACTCCTAAACCACACCACCTCCACCATCACCCACGCTTCTACCCTCCAGGCGACACCGACGCCAGAACCCGACCACCCAGGGGGCCACCCTCGGCCACTCGTCGACCACCCTGACCCCTCGCCGCCGCCATCCCCGTATTGAAGCAGCGCCGGAGAGCCGTCGTAGTCACCCCCGCGCATTATACGTAACAACAGCAACATCCTTCCCCGCGAGTCCATCTTTGAGGTACGTGAACGCCCTCCTCGCTCGATTATTTTACGAGATTTTTATCCATATACATTCGCAATATAAAGGCCATCAAACCCCATCAAGAAGTTTGAATTTGGATGATCTATATTAGGAGAAATTCGAACCGAAAGTTGGTCAAAAAACCTGCGTTTCGAACAATTTTGAAACTGTCCAAACACTTATATTTTGAGAGCTATAACTCTCAACCTGCGAGGCCAAAGTGAGTTATTCTTTTTATTGTGTAACACTAATATAACCAAGATTATATTCCTTCAAATAGTTTTATTTATTTCTATTTTAATTTTAATTTAATTTATGTTGAAAGTGAGAAAAAAACTTATTTTTAAAGAACCAAAAATCTTTGATATGGGGTATGTTCCGCCAAACGAGGCCACATCTACGGATTTAACCGAATGGTGCATAACATGAACGCAGACGTATGGGCTTTCGCAAAATTTAATTTGGACGTTTGTGCACGCCGGAATCAACGCGTATCCGCCAAAAAATACCGTATCGATCTATTCCGACACCTCACCATAATTTCGTGTGTACTTGTTGAATCATAACGAAACTTATGTCATTGGATTTGCAGAGTTACGCTAGTCCTGTGACCCATGTTTGGTTCGATTCTGAGAACATTGACGAAACTTTATTTTGTAGGCCTACGGTTCTACATGGCAGGAGATTTCGTGATAGGCTCATCGAAATCCAGTTCTAGATGTTCTGTTGGGTTCGTATCATCGTTCTGGACTCATAGGGACTAAGTTTGAAAAATTTGGAGAACTTTGTCTCTGGCACATTTTTCGGTGCAAAGTGGGCCACATGTGGCCCTGCTTTATGTCACGCCCCGAGGCGTCCCCCGAGTCGCGACCGCCGTGCGGGCCTGGGGTTGCGCCCGCACAAGGCTTTAATGATTTGCATAGCAAGCACATATTCAGAGTACGCAGATAAATTGAAACACAGATTTGAAACATGGAAAAGTTCTCTTTATTGATAATGAACATCTATTACAAACTCTTGAACGAGTTAGCTAATATGCCGAACGGCTTACAAAGAGATGACTCAAAATGAGATAGCAGTCCTGTACATTACATCCCTTTATAACTTCAAAATGTATAGACCTCCAAGCTGGAGGACGGCTTTGCCACGGAGCTGCATTTGTGTATGAAGAGTTGCAGGCTCCTGACTCCAAAATGCTTCGGGGGCGCGGTGAAGATGCGCCAACAGCTGGACTGGATCGGGAAGACGACTTCGGCTCCTCGTTCGGTTCGCCTTAGTGCGGAGAACCTGTTTCAACGAGGGTCAGCATATCGAAACATGCTGGTGAAGGCGAGCTAGCCTGACTATACCAATCAACACGTTGTTTTAATGAAGCATGCATATTTGTGGGTTTCTATCTTGCCTTAGTTCATTTACAAGTAAGCAGCATACAAAATTTACTGAAATGAACGTGCCACCGTTCGGTGGATTTTACCTGACCGTCTGAATTACCTGCACAATACTTACCATGCCTTCCCTGCCACGAAGACACAAGTTAGTATGCAATAGGTTTAAATATACAAGAGATCACTTGGCGTGATGCCACAATGGACAATAGTCACTGGCGGGAATGGTATGCAGCGAATGAACAAGGAGCGCTACATGTCACTCCGTCCAGCACAATGGACTATACAATAGGGATTCTGTCCGGACCGGATCGGTGTCAGTGCCCCAGCGACTGTCCGCAGGAACCAATGACCTTGTGCACAAGTTGTCCATGATCGAACAATATGTTTACTTAGTTAACAGTTCATGCTTTTGAGGCGACAAGAGTACAAGACAAGCAATGTACAAGACAAGACAAGCAATGTACAAGACAAGCAATGATTTTTCCCAAGCGAACAAGCATGCATTTAAGTATCCGTTCGTGAAGTTTATTGACAAGCATATAACCAAGTCTATTCTCTTTTATCTTGGTTTCTTTTATTATTACTTGGTATCGTTTGATCGGGGCAAAGGAGAATGCAGATTATTAGCTGTGAAGCTTGGAAGCAGGGCTAGCTAATCGGGTTGGTAGCCACTCACTTCGATGTTTGGAAGGGAGAAGGAAAGAGGCGCTTCACGACTCCGCTCGCAAGCCGCCTACTGCTCGTTTACCTGTACACGAACAGCTCGATTAATACTTCTTCCTCTCTTTCCAATCTCGGAATAGAAGTGCAAGTCGATGAACGAAAACAATGAAAACCATCGAAACCGTTCAAGGAAAATAAGCAAATCCCAAAACCAACTCAAAGCACGAAAGCAACAAGCGACATCGAAAACCGAGGCAATAAAAGATAGCAGCGGAGAGGTCCCTCCTGACTCTGCCGCTAAGCCGATCCCGGGGGCGCAGTCCACTGAATATGGGAATCGATTCCGAAGAAACAAATCCATAACGAGGACGAGTTCTTAATTCAATCTATCCCGATCGAACGATACCGTCTTGTGTTTCTTAGCCGCGCTCTCCGCTGCGGGAGAACGGGGCGCTACATCCTACCCAACTAATTGGAAGTTTTGTCCCGAAACTTAGGATAGGACCTACCGTTAAGGATTATTCGTTCGGGGACGGCGATCATGACTCAAGGAACAATCACGAACAGAATGGTCTGATCCGCCACAGGCTAGGCATAAATTAAGTTTCAGGCGACAATTATCCTTCGTATGCCCCGTCCTATTACAGAAATAACATAACTGCCCTGGTTTCCCTCTTTTGTGCCCTCCGTTGTTAGGGCGCTTTGAAGCAGTATTTCCTCTCTCGTCGCTTTGGCGTTTGTGACTGGATGTATGCACAGCGCCGGCAGGAACGTGAGGATAGTGTGGTTCGAGCGACAGGGCGTGATTCATGACTTCACGCATTGTCCGATACTGAGGAACGGCTACGTGCGAATGGATGACAGGGCATAGTCCACCTTCAAACCTTCTAGCTCGACTCGCTGCATCAGGTAAATAGGCCCTAGCGAATTTGGAGAGTCGGTTGAACTCGACGGAGTACTCTTTAACTGTCATGCTGCCTTGCCGCAGCTGCACGAACTCGTTCTCCATCTGGCGTTGGACTGGAGGGGGTACATACTCCTCTTCGAACGCGGCACGAAAAGTCGTCCACGAGATCGCCTCCTCTCCGTGATCAAATTGGAGAGATCGTCGATGCACGTCCCACCAATCGTGCGCATTGAGGCAGAGCTGTAATTGCGCGCAGGCGACGCGCTTTTCTTCGGGGACCTCTAGCAGAGCGAAGTGATCTTCAAGTTCGGCCAACCAATCTAGAGCTACGACTGGGTCCTCAGTCCCGTTGAATGGGGTGTTGCAGACTTTCTTGAAGTGGCCAAAGTCGAAGGCAGTCACGTCCCTCGCTCTTGGAATTTGCGGTGTCTCTACTTCAAGCACGGGCTGCTCCACCGGAGTCGTTGTTGTTGCGGCGGAATGGTTGGCAGCCAAAGTCTGAACGATCTGATGCAGGGTATCTACCTGCTTCTGTTGGACTGAGAATCGTGCTTCTATATTGTCTTAAAACTTGAGCTGACTCTCTTCCGCTCGCTTCTCGGACCGTTCATGGCGAGCCTCGTCCCTTTGTTGGTTTTCCTCCAACATCTGCAATATTTGCTGAACGGGATCGATGCTTGGCATGGCTCGCTGTCTTCTTGAACTTCCCGAAGTGCCCGAACTACTCTCTTGGCCTTGCGTTTCGTCCGGGACTTGCGCTACAGATTACGCAGGTACCATTCCTTCAAAAGAAGGTAAATTACATTAGGATCATAATGTATTATGGACTTATTGCATGAATGTATCTCATTTTGGCCTAGCGAGTTCAAGAGTTCGCACAGGAATTTGATCGTTAAAGGAACTTTTCCAGCACGAAGTCTAAGGAACTTTGAATCTGTGCTCTGATACCACTATGTCACGCCCCGAGGCGTCCCCCGAGTCGCAACCGCCGTGCGGGCCTGGGGTTGCGCCCGCACAAGGCTTTAATGATTTGCATAGCAAGCACATATTCAGAGTACGCAGATAAATTGAAACACAGATTTGAAACATGGAAAAGTTTTCTTTATTGATAATGAACATCTATTACAAACTCTTGAACGAGTTAGCTAATATGCCGAACGGCTTACAAAGAGATGACTCAAAATGAGATAGCAGTCCTGTACATTACATCCCTTTATAACTTCAAAATGTATAGACCTCCAGGCTGGAGGACGGCTTTGCCACGGAGCTACATTTGTGTATGAAGAGTTGCAGGCTCCTGACTCCAAAATGCTTCGGGGGCGCGGTGAAGATGCGCCAACAGCTGGACTGGATCGGGAAGACGACTTCGGCTCCTCGCTCGGTTCGCCTTAGTGCGGAGAACCTGTTTCAACGAGGGTCAGCATATCGAAACATGCTGGTGAAGGCGAGCTAGCCTGACTATACCAATCAACACATTATTTTAATGAAGCATGCATATTTGTGGGTTTGTATCTTGCCTTAGTTCATTTACAAGTAAGCAGCATACAGAATTTACTGAAATGAACGTGCCACCGTTCGGTGGATTTTACCTGACCGTCTGAATTACCTGCACAATACTTACCATGCCTTCCCTGCCACGGAGACACAAGTTAGTATGCAACAGGTTTAAATATACAAGAGATCACTTGGCGTGATGCCACAATGGACAATAGTCACTGGCGGGAATGGTATGCAGCGAATGAACAAGGAGCGCTACATGTCACTCCGTCCAGCACAATGGACTATACAATAGGGATTCCGTCCGGACCGGATCGGTGCCAGTGCCCCAGCGACCGTCCGCAGGAACCAATGACCTTGTGCACAAGTTGTCCGTGATCGAACAATATGTTTACTTAGTTAACAGTTCATGCTTTTGAGGCGACAAGAGTACAAGACAAGAAATGTACAAGACAAGATAAGCAATGTACAAGACAAGCAATGATTTTTCTCAAGCGAACAAGCATGCATTTAAGTATCCGTTCGTGAAGTTTATTGACAAGCATATAACCAAGTCTATTCTCTTTTATCTTGGTTTCTTTTATTATTACTTGGTATCGTTTGATCGGGGCAAAGGAGAATGCAGATTATTAGCTGTGAAGCTTGGAAGCAGGGCTAGCTAATCGGGTTGGTAGCCACTCACTTCGATGTTTGGAAGGGAGAAGGAAAGAGGCGCTTCACGACTCCGCTCGCAAGCCGCCTACTGCTCGTTTACCTGCACACGAACAGCTCGATTAATACTTCTTTCTCTCTTTCCAATCTCGGAATAGAAGTGCAAGTCGATGAACGAAAATAATGAAAACCATCGAAACCGTTCAAGGAAAACAAGCAAATCCCAAAACCAACTCAAAGCACGAAAGCAACAAGCGACATCGAAAACCGAGGCAATAAAAGATAGCAGCGGAGAGGTCCCTCCTGACTCTGCCGCTAAGCCGATCCCGGGGGCGCAGTCCACTGAATATGGGAATCGATTCCGAAGAAACAAATCCATAACGAGGACGAGTTCTTAATTCAATCTATCCCGATCGAACGATACCGTATTGTGTTTCTTAGCCGCGCTCTCCGCTGCGGGAGAACGGGGCGCTACACTTTAACCCAAAACTGTTAATTTTGCCCCAGTGTCCAAATTGGACCTATGGGTAGTCAATCATAACTATTTTAAGTATTCTGAGAATATTTGTGATGTTTGTTTCAGCATTCGGGGTTGTACGTACATATTCCACTATCCCAAGAGTAGTTGACGGAGTTCAGAACCCAGGCAAGTGTACCTTCCCAAACTTGCAGTAAATCATGTTATATCATCTGCTTGTATATATATATATATATATATATATATATATATATATATATATATATTTTTTTTTATATTCTTGTGATATACCTGCTCAACCTAGGACCATGAGACGTTGCTTAGCGTCCAAACAAGATTCGGGTGTCGACGCCGTACGTGGAGTCATGTAACGTCACTTAGAGAGTTGATTCCACGATCATATTTTTATGTGTTTGCTTTACCAAGTATGCCATACCGTATGACACTTGACAGTATTTCTTATGACATAATCTTTCTTGAGTTATTTATGGTGATTCTGTATAGGCTTACAGGATTCGTGATATGAGACTTGTATATTATATAGATATTATTATGACTCATTGTACTAGCTAGAGGTCATGACCTTTCATGTTATGGACATGGAACATTTTGGACATGAGACATGAGGTTACATTGGGTGGAAAGAGACACACATGCCACAGGCTAATTATGTTATATATATACTATGTTACTGGTGGTGCTTTAGTCTCTATACCAGAGCTTGGTACATTTACTGGCCCTACGAGATACTACTTGCTGCTATGGGCTCCCCGACACAGATCTTGTAGTGGTCTCAGCCTGAGTGTTGGTGATGCTCTCATTTGCATTTCATTTAGCTGGTTACATAGCTTGCCCTGAGTATCTGTTTATATTTACTTGCTGCACTTTTGGCTTGAGTGTTTATTGTACATTGCTATGTCCCATGAGGACCTGGATCCGGATTATGTCCGCAGGTGCAGACGATGAGAGCTATCCCGTGGTTTATGGGGCATGTGCTACTGTTGGAGACGTACAGGTTGCAGAGGACGAGGTTGTTCTGGAGGAATTCTCTTGAGCACACAGTATTCTCACCATTCATTTATTATGCTTAGTGTTCTAGATATTTGATCTTATAGTGACTTCTGGATATTGTACTTGGAGTTATTTTCCTTTCTATTTTGATGACGGATTGTTCCCCATGATATTATTTATATTGCTTTTGTTGGACAGATCATTTTATATTATTGTGACTGGTCTATCTCTTTGTGATTTCGATGCTTATCGTGGATGAGATTAGATATATAGACTATGACAGGTATTTATAGACTATTTTATATGTATTATAGCTTAAGTGCACTCTAATGGGTCCATTAAATTAGATTTGCCCATTGGAGTTGTGCTGCTGGCCATTGCCACGTGGCTAGTCCAAAGGAATTTTGGGACTGGGACGTGATATGGTTTTTGTGGTGGCCCATGCAGGTCTACGAATATATTGCTTTGGTTTCAACTAAGGGACCGAACAAGCCTGCGATTAGGATAAGAATTAATTTATAGGATCTCATCCACATATTGACACGTCCTTGACCTCTATATCAAACTCGAACTTAATTTCTTGACTTATATCATGCTTGATTCATCTGAGCGAACCTCATAGTTTACTTTGTGTGCTGAGTAATGGATCCACGAGCCAGCGACGAAACTTCCGTAGGTACACCACCAGGTGTTGTGGTTATCTACGACGATGGGGTGACACCATCGAGTGGAGATCCCTCCACTCAACAAAGCAACCAATCAAATCAACATGTCTCAAGGTTCCGGCGAGACGATATTCCACCACCACCGTAATTCACTCCACCGATACCACCGATACCACCGATGCCAGCTTTTCAGTCAGGGCAGCCTATGGACGGACATCAGCTATTTCAGGTTTTTATGCAATAATACAAGCTCAACAGCAGGCTCAACAAGAGGCCCAGCAACGCCAGACAGAGAACTTAAGGAACAGTATAGTGACAACGTTGGTGCAGGCGACTCCACCAACTAGACAACCATCGACATGATCCTTCTTGAATTTTTGCCACCTGAAGCTACATACATTCACAAGCAAGAAGGAGCCCACGGAGGTCCATGAGTGGCTCACTAACATCCAGCATCAGTTGGAAGCAGCAGAGCTTCCAAGAGAGCGTTGGATGACTGCTGTTAGGATGTCATGCCCCAGTCCCAAAATACCAAGGGACTGGATACGTGACAATGGCCAGCAGCACGCACCGATGGACAAACCCAATTTAATGGATCCATCGGGGCATACTTAAGCTTTATTACAACAGTCAGGGTTTACTATTCTCATCTACAGAATAAAGATAGCAATATCAGCAAAAGAAATAAACAACATCCAGTCACAAGTAATTAAAAATCGGGGAACAATCCGATATTAAGTCTGTTTACAAATGTTCATTAAAACAGGAAATAAAGAGTTTAATAGCCATAAAAACTGAGCATGGAAGAAGCAGATATTCAGGAGAAGTCCTCAGCAATCACCTCGTCCTCAGGTTCCGGTACTGCTCCGAGTAGGGCTCCTGTTCCGTATACCTCAGGGTAGATCTCGTCTGCTAATCCTGGGGACATAATCCGAATCCAGGTCCTCAGGGAACATAGCAAGGTACAAGAAAGCTCATGCCAAAATAAATGCAGTGCAGAAATAAAGGAAACAATGGGGTAATTAAATAACCAGCTAAGTGATAATGCAAGTGAGAGTTTTAGTCATACTCAGGCTGAGACTACTACAGGATCAGTGTTAAAGAAACCATAGCAGTATTTTCTCGAAGGGCCAGAACTTGCGCCAAAGCTCTGTATCAGAGACTAAGACACCTCCAGATGACAATAATTATGATATAATCAGCCTTGATATGGTAATACTCTCCCCACCCAATGTAATCTCACGTCACAGTTCACAATGCTCATGTTACGCAAGATTAAACTAATGCAATAAGTCAGGATAAAATCTAAGCATGTAAAGATGTTATAAACCTGTATCCTATACAGAATCACCTTGAATATTCAGGAAGATTCTGTCTCATGATTCGTGTCAAGTGCCCTGGGTATAACGTACTTGATATGGCAAGTACTAGAATGTAAATGTCTCGATATCCATCTCTAGGTGACGTTACACAACCCCGCGTACGATGTTGGCACCCGACTATTAATCGAAAGCTAAGTAAGTCACACGGTCCTAGGTTTGAGCATGAACAATAGTCACAGGAAAATAAATCAAGAGAACAAAATGAATCATTATACTGCAATTATGGCAAGTTACACTTGCCTGGGTTTCCGGCTCCAAATGTAGCTCTGGCTTCAGCGGGGATTGCAGGCAGTACTCCGGTTGCTGAAATAGATATTACCATCAGATCCAGAAAATATTAATCAGCTAAAAATGCCTGTCCTTGAGTCCAATTTGGAGACAAGGGCAAAAATGACATTTTGGGGCAAAACGGGGTCCACATGTGGGCCGCTTTGCACCGAAAAATGCATCAGGGTCAAAGGTCTCCAAATCTGTCCAACTTAGTGTTAACAGGTCAGGAACGGTGATACGAACCCAACGAAACTTCCAGAATTGAATTCCGATGAGCCGTTCTCAAAATCGCCCGTCAAGTGGAGCCGGTGGGGCCCACGACATGCGATTTTGTCAACGTTCTCAGAATCGAACCAAACTTGGCTCACAGGACCAGCGTATTGCTACGAGTCCGATGGCACAAGTTTCATCTCGATCCGACGTGTGTATACTAAGTTACAGCGAGATTCAGAAATGTCGGATACGGGACGGTGTCCGCGGATACGCATTGATTTCGGTGTGCACGCACGTCCGAATCAACTTCTGCGAAATCCTGCACTTCCATATCAACGGTGCGCACGTATCTGTGAAGATCGCACGCGACCAAGTCGTCCCGTTTGGTGGGGCGTACTCAGTTCCGGGGTAAATCAGGACGTTGGTTTTCTTGTTTTTGGATCGCGGTTCGCGATCACCACAGGACGCGATGCGCCGAGCGGGTTGCACGGGCATCGAGGGGTCATGCAGGCTACGCGATGCAACAAATGGAATTAAAAATGGGGCAGCGAGGAGAAAGATATGGGTACCCGAACAGGGCTCCAGAAAATAAAAATTTTCCGTGTCCGACACGACACAAAGGACACTGTGTCCAGGATCGTGTCCGAACTAGGGTTTTGCAGCTAGGGGCATCGCTGGAGGATGGCGAGGTCCGGAGGCTGGGGGCTGCGGCAGTTCAGGTGAAGTCGGCTGCGCTGGGGCTGAGGCGGCGCTCGTCGGCAGAGCTGCGGCGAGGTGGGGTCTGGAGGAGGCGAAGTCTGGAGGGGCAGAGGGGACTGAGGAGTGCGGCGGGTGGTTCGTCGGACAGAGGCGGGGCGAGAGGGGAGTTCGGCTGGGCTAGGGTGGAGGGTCCTGGCCGAGCGAGGTGAGGAAGAAGACGGGCGGTGGCAGTCGGGTTGCTGGTGGCGGCGTCGGAGGGGGATTGGCCGGAGAAGAGGTTAGGGCTAGGGTTTAAATAGAGAGGGGTAGGAAGACGACGGGGTGGCCGGTTAAGGGAGGCGATGAGTCGGCGGGTGCGGGGACGCCAACCGGCTAGGAGGCGGAGCAGTGGCCGTTACGCGGCGGGCGGTGGCTAACGGCAGCGGCGGTCGGATTACGCAGGGAAGGGGAAGAGACTAGCGGGTTCGCGGGTTTGGGCGGACGGGTCGGGTCTGCCGATCCGGCCCGATCCAAAACACTGCGGGTCGGGTCTGGGCTAGTGGGTCGGGTCTGGGTTAGACCCGGATCTGACCCGCTAAGGATTGGGTTTAAATAGACCGGTTTGGTTCAGCTATTGGTTTGGTTTGGTTTATTACAAATAAACCCGGTTTATTTTTGGTTTAATTAAATAATTAGTTTTTAAGGCTTTTAAAATGCTTCCGGGGTCCAAATAATTCTCGAAAATTACCCTATGTCTAGTTTTTCATTTTACACCATAAAATATTATTTTCATAATATTTTAATATTATTTATTATCATTTAATAATTAAAACACTTGAATTTAATTACAGAAAAATTCTAAAAAATTCCAGAAAATTGTAAAAATCCAAATTTAAAAATTCTTGAAAATCAGGGGGTTTACAATCTACCCCCCTTAAGAGGATTGCGTCCTCGCAATCAAAGAATAACCGGTCAACAGAGATGACACGGTTGCAAAATTTATTCGAATCACAATACGATGAAGAAAAATCAAGGTTGAGGGTTTAAACACAAGGGAAAATCATTTTTCTAAGCAATAGAAGTTATGCAATTTCCCAATTGTAGGAAATCTAGAAAATTACAGTTTTAGAAAACCAGTTTTATCCTTTAAAACTTATTAGTTTAACATTTATAAAACATTCTAAGTTATTCTTTAAAAACATAATAGATTAACAATTCTAGGTTATCACTAGATTTAAAATTATCAGGTTAAGTCTAGGGTCACGAACCAGCAGGCACGAACTACAGAAATGCTAGAAACGAAACTACAAAAACTTACTCGCATTAGCAACTCCATGGTTCTGCGTGTCTCCCACAGTCATCGCGAAAGCTTGGCCGCGTCCTTGAGGTGGTGCCCTCTGCTGTTGCTGGGCTTGCTGGTAGGGTGCTGCTTGATGTCCTCCTGGCGCTGGTAGAGCTTGTTGGTTTGCCCTTGGTGCTCCTTCTCCACGTTGAGTGCAATCCCTTACCGAATGCTGACGGGATCTGCATGCTAAATACAGCCCTAATCTACGTCGGCATTCCTTGGCGAGATGGCCTGCTTTGCCACAGTAGTGACAAGTAGAAAGGACTATCACTTGTGGTGTAGCTGCTTTCTGCTGTTGGTGAGGTCTCTTTGCAGCTTCTTCTTGTGGTGCTCTGGCTGTTGCTGATGAGGAAGGCCGCTTCAGACTGGTCTCTCTCCTGGTGATGCGCTCCATGCGTCGGGCTGCAGCAAGGACGTCCGAGTATGAAGTTGGCGCAACGGATCCAATTAGTTTCTGTAACTCGAAGTTGAGTCCGTCGAAAAACTTCTCGGCCTTCTCTTCTTCTGTCGGGATCAATGTTGGGGAAAAGCGACTTAGCCGAATGAACTCAGCGTTGTACTCTTCCACCGTCATAGCATCCTGAGTGAGACGATTGAACTTGTCCCAAAGTTCTGATCGAGCGATAGCCGGAATGTACATCTCTTGAAAGAGTCTGGAGAACTCTTCCCAAGTAACTCGGTCTGGTCCGACCTGGTCTCCTCGGATAGCCACCAGTAATGAGCATTGTCCGTCAATTGTATTCTGACGGCAGTCATCCAACGTTCCCGTGGAAGCTCAGCTGCTTCTAATTGATGTCGAATGTTGGTGAGCCATTCATGAACTTCGGTTGGTCCCTCCTTGACAGAAAAGGTACGGGGCTTCAGTTGACGGAAATCAGTGATAGAGCCCGTCGGTTGCCGTCGAGCTGGTAGGTTGGCCTGCTCTAGTGCATTTACTATGCTGTTCCTCAAGTAATCAGCCTCGCGACGCTGAGCCTCGTGTTGGACTTGTTGCTGGGCTTGCATCATTGCATAGATCATCTGGAATATTTGTTGCCCGTCAATAAGCTGCCCTTGTGGGAATACAGACATCGGTGGAACAAACTGCGGAGGAGGTGGAATGTCATCACGCCAAAATCTAGAAGCTTGATGATCTGCTTGGCTGCTTTGGTGAGTAGAGAGATATCCACTCAATGGCGTCACTTCATCTTCTCCGTAGCTGGCTTCAGCACCTATTGGTGTTCTTGCTGGAGTTCCGTTGGTTGCTCGTGAATCCATTACTCTGCATCAAAAATAAACTATAAGAGCGTACATGAATCAAGGCAAGATGCAAGTTAAAAATTAGTTCGAATACGATACAGATATCAAAAATGATTCAGGCAAGTGGATGAGATCCTAAAAACTTATCCTATTCTTATTACAGGCCTGTTCGGTCCCTAAGTTGAAATCGAACAATTTAGTCGTTGACCTGAATGGGCCACCACAAAAACTATGTCACGCCCCAGTCCCAAAATACCAAGGGACTGGATATGTGGCAATGGCCAGCAGCACGCACCGATGAACAAACCCAATTTAATGGATCCATCGGGGCATACTTAAGCTGTATTACAACAGTCAGGGTTTACTATTCTCATCCACAGAATAAAGATAGCAATATCAGCAAAAGAAATAAACAACATACAGTCACAAGTAATTAAAAATCGGGGAACAACCCGATATTAAGTCTGTTTACAAATATTCATTAAAACAGGAAATAAAGAGTTTAATAGCCATAAAAACTGAGCATGGAAGAAGCAGATGTTTAGGAGAAGTCCTCAACAATTACCTCGTCCTCAGGTTCCGGTACTGCTCCGAGTAGGGCTCCTGTTCCGTACACCTCAGGGTAGATCTCGTCTGCTAATCTTGGGGACATAATCTGGATCCAGGTCCTCAGGGGACATAGCAAGGTACAAGAAAGCTCATGCCAAAATAAATGCAGTACAAAAATAAAGGAAACAATAGGGTAATTAAATAACCAGCTAAGTGATAATGCAAGTGAGAATTTTAGTCATACTCAGGCTGAGACTACTACATGATCAGTGTTAAAGAAACCATAGCAGTATTTTCTCGAAGGGCTAGAAATTGCGCCAAAGCTCTATATCAGAGACTAAGACACCTTCAGATGACAATAATTATGATATAATCAGCCTTGATATGGTAATACTCTCCCCACCTAATGTAATCTCACGTCACAGTTCACAATGCTCATGTTACGCAAGATTAAGCTAATACAATAAGTCAGGATAAAATCTAAGCATGTAAAGATGTCATAAACTTGTATCCTATTCAGAATTACCTTGAATATTCAGGAAGATTATATCTCATGATTCGTGTCAAGTGTCCTGGGTATAACGTACTTGATATGGCAAGTACTAGAATGTAAATGTCTCGATATCCATCTCTAGGTGACGTTACACAACCCCGCGTACGGTGTTGGCACCCGACTATTAATCGGAAGCTAAGTAAGTCACACGGCCCTAGGTTTGAGCATGAACAACAGTCACAGGAAAATAAATCAAGAGAATAAAATGAATCATTATACTACAATTATGGCTAGGTACACTTGCTTGGGTTTCTGGCTCCAATTGTAGCTCTGGCTTCAGCGGGGATTGCAGAAAGTACTCCGGTTGCTGAAATAGATGTCACCATCAGATCTAGAAAATATTAATCAGCTAAAAATGCCTGTCCTTGAGTCCAATTTGGAGACAAGGGCAAAAATAACATTTCGGGACAAAACGGGATCCACATGTGGGCCGCTTTGCACCAAAAAATGCGACAGGGTCAAAGGTCTCCAAATCTGTCCAACTTAGTGTCAACAGGTCAGGAACGATGATACGAACCCAACAGAACTTCCAGAATTGAATTCCGATGAGCCGTTCTCAAAATCGCCCGTCAAGTGGAGCCAGTGGGGCCACGACACACGATTTTGTCAACGTTCTCAGAATCGAACCAAACTTGGCTCACAGGACCAACGTATTGCTACGAGTCCGATGGCATAAGTTTCGTCTCGATCCAATGTGTGTATACTAAGTTACAGAGAGATTCAGAAAGGTTGGATACGGGACGGTATCCGCGGATACGCATTGATTCCGGTGTGCACGCACATCCGAATCAACTTCTGCGAAATCCTGCATGTCCATATCAACGGCGCGCACGTATCTTTGAAGACCGCACGTGACCAAGTCGTCCCGTTTGGCGGGGCTTACTCAGTTTTGGGGTGAATCAGGACGTTGGTTTTCCTGTTTTTGGTTCGCGGTTCGCGATCACCACAGGACGCGATGCGCCGAGCGGGTTGCACGGGCATCGAGGGGGTCATGCAGGCTACGTGATGCAACAAACGGAATTAAAAACGGGGCAGCGAGGAGAAAGATATGGGTACCTGAATAGGGCTCCAGAAAATAGAAATTTTCTGTGTCCGACACGACACAAAGGACACTGTGTCCAGGATCGTGTCCGAACTAGGGTTTTGCAGCTAGGGGCGTCGCCGGAGGACGGCGAGGTCCGGAGGCTGGGGAATGCGGCGGCTCAGGTGAAGCCGGCTGCGCTGGGGCTGAGGCGGCGCTCGTCGGCAGAGCTGCGGTGAGGCGGGGTTTGGAGGAGGCGGAGTCTGGAGGGGCAGAGGGGACTGAGGAGTGCGGCGGGTGGTTCACCGGACAAAGGCGGGGCGAGAGGGGAGTTCGGCTGGGCTATGGTGGAGGGTCCTGGCCGAGCGAGGTGAGGAAGAAGACGGGTGGTGGCAGTCGGGTTGCAGGTGGCGGCGTCGGAGGGGGATTGGCCGGAGAAGAGGTTAGGGCTAGGGTTTAAATAGAGAGGGGGAGGAAGACGACGGGGTGGCCGGTTAAGGGAGGCGATGAGTCGGCGGGTGCGGGGACGCCAACCGGCTAGGAGGCGGAGCAGCGGCCGTTACGCGGCGGGCGGCGGCTAACGGCAGCGGCGGTCGGGTTACGCAGGGAAGGGGAAGAGACTAGCGGGTTCGCGGGTTTGGGCGGACGGGTCGGGTCTGCGGATCCGGCCCGATCCAAAATACTGCGGGTCAGGTCTGGGCTAGTGGGTCGGGTCTGGGTTAGACCCGGATCCGACCCGCTAAGGATTGGGTTTAAATAGACCGGTTTGGTTCAGCTATTGGTTTGGTTTGGTTTATTACAAATAAATCCGGTTTATTTTGGTTTAATTAAATAATTAGTTTTTAAGGCTTTTAAAATGCTTCCGGGGTCCAAATAATTTCCGAAAATTATCCTATGACTAGTTTTTCATTTTACACCATAAAATATTATTATATTATAATATTATTTATTATTATTTAAAAAAATCATTTAATAATTAAAACACTTGAATTTAATTACTGAAAAATCCCTGAAAATTCCAGAAAATTGTAAAAATCTAAATTTAAAAATTCTTGAAAATCAAGGGGTTTACAGTGCAGGCGACTCCACCAGCTAGACAACCATCGACAGAATCCATCTTAAATTTTTGCCACCTGAAGCTACATACATTCTCAAGCAAGAAGGAGCCCACGGAGGTCCATGAGTGGCTCACTAACATCCAGCATCAGTTGGAAGCAGCAAAGCTTCCAAGAGAGCGTTGGATGACTGCTGTTAGGATACAGTTGGATAATGCATATCATTGGTGACTCACTGAGGAGAAACGACTCGGACCATACCAAGTTACTTAGGAGAAGTTCTCTAAACTCTTCCAGGAGATGCACATTCCATCTATTGCTCGGGCAAAACTTCAGAAAAAGTTTAATCGCCTCACTCAGGGCAATATGACGGTGGAAGAGTACAATGCAAAGTTCATACGTTTGAGCCACTTCGTACCTAAACTGATCTCGATAGAAGAAGAGAAGGTGGAGAAATTCTTTGACGGACTGAGCTATGGACTGAGCTATGAACTACAGAGACAGATTGGCTCCGTTGTACCTACTTCTTATACATATGTCCTTGCCGTAGATCGAGACATGGAGCGCATCCATAGGAAGGAGTCCAGCCAGAAGAGACCGTATGCATTAGTACCATCTCGAGCACCACACGGGGAGCCTGCAAAGCGACCCCAGATGAATCCACTAAAGAGAGCAGCATCACGAGCCCCATCCCTTCCTACTTGTCACTATTGTGACAAGGTAGGCCATATTGAGAGGGAGTGTAGACATAAATTGGGATTATGTTTAGCTTGCGGATCCAGTCAGCATTCAGCCAGGGATTGCCCTGAGCATCAGGGAGGAACACTGATGGTTCATCGACCCACTTTACCAGCACCGGAGCCAGTCCAACAGCCATATTGACCAGCTTATCCAGCACCAGGAGCACTACAGATGGGAGATGGAGGATTCAGACCACCAGCACAGGAAGGATATCAGCCGAGGCCACCCTTGGCATCACAGGCAGCACTCTTCCAGCAGGCCCAGTATAAACACCCTGATTTTTTTAGAATATTTTAATATTAATTTTCCCAATTATCCGGTATTTTCTGGAATTTGAAACTAAGAAATTTATGATTAAGTGATTTTTAGTGGATTATAATAATAATAAAATATTATAAAAATAATATTTTATAATGTAAAATGGACATAGGGTAATTTTTTGCGAATTTATTGGACTCCGGAAGCATTTTTAAAGCCCTAGAAACCAATGTACAATTAAACCTAATTAAATCCGTTATCTTAAATCTATCTTTGCATTTAATTAATGCAAATTCTAGCCCTCCCCAACATTTCCACGTGAGCCCAAGGCCAATTTCTAGAGGTGTTGACCAAGTTAAAACAAGCTTTTAGGTCAAACATATAACCCAAGTCCACCTATATATAAACAAATTTTCTTTTCCTTTCTTTATTTTCTAATCCCAACCCATCCCTAACTTTATACACAGCCGACCACCCCCGAGCTCCTGTTTATCGTCCCCTTCCCTGCGTGGGAGTCCGGTCAGCCTCACCAAAGTCCGGCGAGCCGATCTCCTCTCCCCCGCCTGCCTTCCTCCTCGGCTCCGGCGGATCACCCCGCTACGGCCTGCTACCCCGCCGGCTGTGCTCCCCGACCGCCGGCCCGTGCTGTTCCCACCGCCCGACTATGCATCCGCTCCGACAGGACACAGGCTCCACCTCCCTCCGGTCCCGATTTCCATGGGACAGCCACCTCCCTCCGGTCCCGATTTCCATGGGACAGCCACCTCCCTCCGGTCCCTATTCCACGAGACAGACACCTCCCTCCGGTCCCGATTTCCATGGGATAGCCACCTCCCTCCGGTCCCGATTTTTATGGGACAGCCACCTCCCTCCGGTCCCGATTCCCCGGGACAGCCACCTCCCTCCGGTCCCGATACCAAGGGACGACCACCCATCGACTCCCCCTTCTCCGTTATCCGCCTCCTCACTCATCGATCCCCAACCTAACCCCGACTTCGCCGGAGTCGAACTCTCGACGACTCCGCTGTCACTACCATATTCTGAAAACATGGATAATTTCAACTTTTTCTGTATGTAATAATTCGTGTATTTAAATTAAATAATTTCGTAAGATGTGTAATTAAATATATTATTATTTACAGTGTTCATTAAGGTTGAGCTGGTAGACTTGACCTAGAAGCCCACTAGACGAACACCTGACAGAATTTTGGGGATGGTGTATTTAATTACAATATTTAGGATTTAATTATTGGATGTCGTAATTAACTACCGTAATTTATTTAATTGTTGCGCCCTGCCCTTGCTTCGAAATTGGAGCGCTACCCTAGCTTTTGCCTTCCAACAAATTTCACAACCTTGCCCTAGACGTGCCTGCCTTCCATTCTGATATTTTTGCAACTCAGAATTATGATCTCTTGAGCTTCATTTTAGCCGCACAATATTCGTCGTGGACGTTTATTTAATTTATGAATAAATTCCAACCTTGTATCATTGTAAGTTCCAATCAAAATTGGAGGCAATCTTGACCTATTTTTCGTACGACCCAAATTAGGATAATATTCTGTTCTGAGTCTTCTCCATTAATGCTATTGATGACCCGACCTGATTTTGGTCCCATGTACTCCTAATTAATTTTAGAACACAGCTTGCATTTATTTCTAATTAATTTGAGGATAACATTTTGACTGATCCCGTTAATTCCGTTAATCTCGGTTTAATTCCAGTACCCTGCTATTTGAGCCCGTACGACACACACAACGCCCCCTCACTCTGCAAAACTCCGAACACCGAATCGCCCCCCAAAATTTCATCATTTTATGCATCTGTGCAAATACCCAAATTTACGGGGGCTAATTTATAAATTTACATTAGGTGTCTACACCCCATTGGTTCAACCAAATGGAGAAGCCCAATATTGACTAGTCAACACCCCATCCTCACATGTAGAAAATTTTCTTCATGACAAATCAGGACCACCCAAATTTTCTTCATGACTAGTCAACTCCCACTTCGGAGCTCCCTGTCCGGCCTGTTCCTCCACGCCGTGCTCTTCCTCCACCAACCTCAACACAGCAGGTTCAGCCTCCCCCTCCGGCAGCACGGCTCACCCCAACCTCCTCCTCCTGTTGACGGACCACCACCGGAACCACCAGCCCTTCGTCGACATCCTCGTCTTCATCCTCCTTGTCGTCGTCATCTCGTAGTCGTCATAGACGAGCACAGGTACGGTCCTTTTCCCTCGTGTACGTACGTATTTTTTTATGTATGTATTATTATTATTGTATTCATAAATATGTATGTATGTATTTTGGTATTTTCATATAATTGTATTTAATAAAATATACCCTATAATATTAGTATAAATCAAATTAATGTATTAGTACTTATGTATTCATATATATATGCATGTATTTACTATTTAGTACATGTATATATATATATATATATTTTATGTATATACTTAATATATATTTTCTATATATAAATTGGTATATGTATATATGCATTTGTATATACACCTAGTATGTTTTTAAATTGGTATATATGGTACACAGATATTGTTTAACTAATATATATTATACAAGAAATTAAAAGGTATATATATATATATATATATATATATATATATATATATATATATATATATATATATATATATATATATATATTGTATATGTATTTATTTTGGTGCAAGTATATATTGTAGGTATTAATGTTAGAAAAATAGGTATATGTGTCTTATATATCTATCTACTAGACGACCCTAGTTGACCAGTATCATGCCAGTCATAGCCCCTGATTTAGGTATTTGATTGTGTGTTTAGTATAGCATCTGATGCGAACGTTGTATTGTTTATTATATGTTATAGGACTGTTGGATCCTCCAGACGATACTCTGGGACAGGACATTGGTTTTATCAGCTAAGGACCCAAGGCGAGTACATTATCGGATTAGTTTCTAATTTCTGATATCTCCTATGTTCATTGTATCTAGTATAAATATCCATATTTCGACACGCTGGTTACACGGATTGGTGTATACGGATCTCGTCATGAGATATTATTCCTTGTTCATGGTGTAGCTTGTACAAGACTTGTTTCCTTGTTATCTTGTGCATGTACAGACACTGATTCCCGGGGAGATTTGCTACCTCCCTAGGGAATCCCGTGCCATAGCGTACCATGGTTGGATCTACTACACCAGTCGGGGGTGGGGAGTATTTTAGTGTAGATATGTGATCATACCCAACTTTACATGCATCATAGCTCACCCACGCCTCACGTCGGTGCAGCCTTACCTTTACATGCCTCATCACTGTTACATATGGTTAGCCTGACTATTACTCGCATCATAGCTATTCTTACGGATTAGCCTGACCTCAAGGATTATCGCTAACCAATGTAATGAGTTTACTAGTCCCAAGCCGATCATATGTTAAAGCTAGTACTCACACACTTAGTCATAGGATTCTTGCTCATTGACATATTATTTCTTTTCCTACATTTACTTACAGTATTCCTAGTATATCCTTTATTGTATATTTCTCGTCCCTATACACGTATCTTGTATATTTTCATCTATTTACTGCTACATAGTTTATATCATTTATATAGAACTGCTATTTAGAAATGTACTTTGCTCCTTCCTGATTGGAAAACATTTTCCAGACTATGCCTAGAGGACTGGTATCTGACACTGATGGACCACAGGGTGAGTAGATGAGACTTGGCTTGGTAGTTCAGTCGTGATTCCGGGAGGTATAGCCGGAATCATTAGTTGTCTAGTTAGTTCCTTTAGCATATTATTTGGTACCGGATTTGTCTCCGGCAAATCTTATTTCAGACTTGGTTTATGTTAAGTTAGATTATTTAAAGTTTAGACTTGTGTTGTATTTTATTTTTTCCTTCGAATTCTAATCGTATTGTCGTTATGTGATTGAGTATGTTGTTATTTATATAGTGTTATCCGTGTCTCCTTATGGAGTTGGATACTAGTGCGAGATTGTTTAGATAGTGCTTGACCCAGACAGTGTTCTACCGCCGATGCTGCGGCGTAGGCTGGACGTACCCACGCTCTCGTGCCCCTAAAACGGGTGCGGGTCGTGACACATTTTAGTGGTGGCCCATGCAGCTCAGACTTCGCAAGTTGTGCGATGTCGTGGTAGTGCGACGTCATAGTTGTACTACTACGTGCCTGCTATAGAATATAGGACATATGATACTAGGATGAGAGAGGATACTCAATCACAAATTCTTGAGAGATTCCTGGGACGACCCTTGAGAATCTTATTATAATTTCTAATTTTAAATCCTTCACCTTATTTTCGTCCGTCCTCACTCGTTGATATTGAGTTTAATTCCTGTTGATCAGTTATTAAATTTGGATCTTGGTTTCATTGTAGAGTTGATTTCATGCCGAGATGAATTTTACGGACTAAAATTTTTGATATCATCTGATGACATATATTGATGAGAATAGTGAGAAAGGTGAAACGTCTGCTTTGGTTATGAAACCTAGAGTTTATCGCAGCTATACCGGTTGGCGTGGCGAAAATTCTAGATGACATGACTATAGGGTTGCGTACTTTAGTTACGGAACCTATCGTTTACAACACCTATGCTTACTGGCATGGAGAGGATTCTCAGCGTCATGATTTCTGACCGACGGGTATGATTATCAGGTTGTGTCTTAAAATTTGTTCTTAAGGTATCATCTCAACACTTATCTATTTCTGTTATACAGGATTTTTTCCATCGTTTCTTTTGTTGCTAGCAGTAGAAATACCTTTAGTCCTCAACCCAGTTTCTTTAAAGCTTTTCTATTCTTTGAGGATTCCTTGTTAAGTATGATAATTAGTGACTTGTAATTATGTCTGTGTCTTGAGTATTAGTATTGACTGAGTGTTGCTAGTAAGTTGTAAGTATTTCCTAGTTGGACATGTGAGCAGTAGGCATTAATCTAAAGTAACCTATAGCGTAGTGCCTTGTAGCAATAGCTTTATGATAGGTGTAATATAGTTAGTATTGGCACTATAGATAGAGGAGAAGGAATATCAGTGATGATGATCATTTGGAAGTAATAGTACAAATAATTCGGGCAGTACAATTTTCGTACACAGTTGAGGTTGTAAATAATTAGTGTATTAGTATGCACCTTGAGTATTAAAGATTGTGAGTATTTATATGTATACTTGAGGATTCAATTTAATCGTTTGAAGAATGGGAGTGAATTGCAAAATTTTTGAATTTTAAGGACTTGAGATTTTTATGTTATTTAAATGTTTGAGGACTAAATTTGATTCAATAAACATGGTCAAGGCTATAAAGATTTTAAAATTGATTATCATTTTATTTCGATATTGAGTATTGGATTTTTGAGGAAGTAAATGCTTTTTATTTTAAAGAAGTTAAAACTTTGATGATCTTATTTTGAGGATTAATTTTTCGGTGGGTAAGAAATGTATAATAATATATGGGTGGATAAAGTGTATACGTAAGGATCTGTTGACTTGGGCATGATTGAGATGGCACTGCAAACGGACTTGGGTGTCCATCTAGAGTTGTATTAGGGAGAACAGTACTTAGTATGGTGTGTTGCACTTGGTGTGCAGTGAGTGATAAAGAACAACTAGTATGAACAATTTTAGTAGGTAAGGAAGCTAGCAGTGAGTGTGCTTGTAGTAGAACTGTGGTACCTAAAGGGATAGAGGTATCAAACCTTGGATGCATCGTTGACCTGTGCAATCACAACTAGAAATATTCCCATCTAATTATCTTGAATGTTGCTTCTTTAGAACTTTACTGTCCTTCCTTGATGATATCGTATCTATTGCCTTAATTGATTCTTTTGGATCTGTCTTCAGGATGTCGCCGAGAACACGATCTATGAGAGTGGGAGCACCAGCTTTAGAGGGGTCTGCCACCTCTCCACCTGATGGACAGACAGTCGTAGTTCCTCCTACATCTCCGATGCATGTGGGAGTATCTGCGCTTTCCGGGGGTCTTCCTCCCCCACCTGTTCAGAGGGTAGCCGCAGCTGTGACGGACAACCAGCCTCCTTTACCGACTCTGATTTCCGGAGGTGTGCCCATTGACGGGGCACAAATGTTTACCTTGATCCAGGGCATGGTAGATGCCCAGAAAGTGACGCCAGATGCTCAACGAGTTCCAGCTGAGGCTCTGAGGGTGCAAGCAGAAGCGCAACAGGCGCAGACTGAACTAATGAGAGAGAGCATGAAGAAAGCTCACCAGATGGCACTACAGGAAGTTGAGAGAGTTGCCCAACAGTATCCTGGCCAGCGGCAGCCGAGGGCATTTCAGTATCAACAACAGTACCTGTAAACCCCCTCGATTTATTCTGTAGATAGTTAGAGTGGTTTTGGAAAAATTTTGATAGCATATGTCGAGGTTTAGCGTAGAGATAATTTATCTGGAATTTAATTCAATTATTTAAAACCCTTGGTGCGCCCTTTTATTTTCTGATTTTTCGGAGCCCAATATCAGCCCATAGATTTCGTTCAATTATTGTACTTCTGACCTGACCCGCCAAATTAGGCACTGGACTTTTCCGTCTTTTAAAATCAAATTTTGTGTGCTCTAAATTAATTTCGCAACATTCCGAAAATCGTAACCCATATTTAATTCCGTGCCGGACACCTGTGTCGTTACCCTAAATTTTGGTATACCAACTTAACCCGTTGAGCTGGACAAACTAAAGGGTCCAAGACTGACTCCAAGCCCCCACCATTTTTGGCCTTTGCGTCATTTCCGGATTTTGACCCCAAGTGCCCCAATTAAATTAAATTCGTGGGACACTTTATTTCTATTTAAATCGGGGATACCAACTTTGTAAATCCCAATTTTAACCTTAAATTAATTCCAATGCCTTCCTAATTAAACCCGTGCCTAACGCACAATCCCCACTCACCATGGAAATTTCTAAATATATTTTTTCCGCAATTTTTGTGTCATTTTATGTGTCCATACAATTTTCTGAATTTACGGGGCTAAGTTGCAATTATTAAATTGTGTGGCACCACTCTATTGGCCAAGAACTAATAAGAGGGTCCCAAAATAGGGTCCCATTCTCACCTACCCATGCACCCTCATGAAGAAACCTTCTCCTCTTCATGATTAATCTCATCCATCCATTTTGAATGGATTGATCCCAACCACCCATCTCCTCCATACACTCCCCTATAAAGTAGCTCCTACACCCCACCCTCAACCAAAAACCTACCGGCCCTAATCCCAATAAAATCTCTCCTCTTTCCGCACTCCTTCATTAAAACTGCCCACCATGCAAAGCTTCTTCTTCTTCCTCCTTCATTTTTCTTCTTCTTCTTCTTCCTTAGCTTCTTCTCCCTCTTAGAGATCCCAGACCAGCCTTACTCCGGCCCGACCGCTGCCGCCCGCTCCGGCCGCTGCGTGCGTCCCCCCCGACCGCAGCGTGCGTCCCCGCGGCGTGAGTCCCCCGCCGGCGCCGTTCTTCACACCCCCGCAGCGTGCGACTGGCCCGCTGCCACTGCAGCTGCGCCTTCCCGCGTGACTGTGCAGTAGCCGCTGCAGCCCGCGGCCGAGCGTCTCCGCTGCAGTCCCTGTCCGACCTCCCCCGTCGCGTGCGTCCAGCTCCGGCGGAGCAATCCCCTGCTGTGTGCTTCCCTCCGGCCACCAGATCTACACCACCACCACTATCACCATTATCACCACCACCTTCAACTCCACCACCATCGGACATTCCCCATTTTCCGGCCAGCCCCTCCTCGCTCCGGCCATTTGGGTATATTCCTCCCCTTCTCTTTACATTTATATATGTTATTGATTTATATATTCATGGGTTAATGTTAGCTAGGGTTTCACCTATGCATATTCATGTGAGCATAGTATTAAGGTTTTATTTGTAGGGCATGTTGATGATGGATTAAGGTTGATAAAGGACATGGGAATATGACTTGTGGTATGATGTAGAGGTATAAAATGATATGATGAATGTAGGTTAGGGTTTCTCTTCGACATGAATTAAAACAAGTTATTTTAGATATCGGTTTATGGAGATTTAAGTTCTTATCTTTGAATAAAGGATCGAGATATATTTTGTGGTGGTAAAATGCTAACTTATTTAATAAGAATTAAATTGATGAAGAATTTATGTGTAGTATAAAATGCTAAATTTAAATGTATGATTAGTAAGGATAGTAGGTGGATGACTGATGGAGGACTGATAAGATTAGTGAATTTTAATTGAGGATTAGCTTATATGGTGGAAATGTTAGTTTATTTTCGGAGAATTTAATCGGGGAGAATATAAGGATGACTAATTGATGGACTATCGTACCGTTAGTCAGTTGTAGTTAGTCCTATAGTATCTTGCCCTTGTGAGTCGTAGAATAGATTATTAATTCGGATTTGTATCTCTTCACTAGGTACTGCGGGACCTGAGGACTTGAGCGGTGTACCAGATCCCCGTCATCAGCAGCCGCACGCAGACAAGTGTACCTTGCCATCCTGTATTTCAGTTTATAGATATTGTTGTTCTTTATGTACTCGTGCGCGTATTTATGTTGATGTTCGATATTCCGTGTTCGGTTCACAACCGGGTGTTGACATTCGACTTAACGTCTTAGAATAATTACTAGATGCTTCATAGCAAATCGATGCACATACCTGAGTACATCGATACCCCAGGACACACTCATACACTGTGATCGTGCCAGATTCCTGTATCCTGATACTGACATCATGACCAGAGACTGGGACGACCTTAGGGTCACGTCTGTTGAGTTAAATTCCTTGTGTCGAGACTGTAGTTAAAGGTTCAGTTTCAACGCACAATCGTTGACCGCTTGGAAAGGGGAAGACAGTTACTAGACGTTTGGGCTACTCTGCACGCGCTTATATTTATGTAGTATTTTGTAGTGATACCTGTATCTAGTGTAGCTGTTTCACCCGTGTGACTCTTTGTCCGGAGCTACGGTTTTATTTTGGACGGCCCACGCGTCGAACATTATCTTTAACTGTGTCTCACTTGTTTGGTTGTACTAGATTACTCTGTTGTTGCACTTGTACTATCTGTTTACCTGGCATGTTATTTTTTTGTACCTTGTTACGTCCCTCTGAGGACCTGGTTCCCTTCCAGGTGTAGGCTACGAGGATTATCCGGAGGAGTACGGACCGGGCATCTATCCAGCAGCTGTACTCACTGCCGAGGATGAGGTCATTCCTGAGGACTTCGCCTGATCGCTGGTAGTGACTCTTTCCTTGGGACGGTATCTTATCCTAGTTACCTGCTGCCGTTCCAAGTTATCTTATTGCTTACTTTCATTCCAGTATATTTGTACTAGCGGGTTTGTCCCCGTATGACTACTCTAGTATTTGTATTTGATACTTGTCTGGACATTTCTTTTCTACACATTAGATGTTGTATTTACTTCTATTGTGCTCTTATATTGCTGCCTGTGGATGAGATTTAGATTGAGTTTACTTGTGTTATGTGTTGGGTTATTCATTGTACTTCATAGCTTAAGTGTACTCCGATGGGCCCATTAGATTGGAAAGCCCGTCGAAGTACACTGCTGGCCATTGCCACGTGTCTCGGTTCCTTATCCATGGAACCGGGGCGTGACAAGATTTTTGTGGTGGCCCATGCAGGTCCGATTTAAAATCTTCTTGGTCACCTGACTGTGCCAAGCGAGCCTGCAAATTAGGAATAGAGTTAGAAATCTCATCTGCAAAGTTTGAAACCTTCACATGACACCTCTATCTCGATATCGTATACCAAATCGCATCTTGTTTATTTTCCTCAAACGCTGATCGCAGTCATGACTTCTTTTCAGAGTTATGAATCTCCGCAGTGGACGTATCGCACAGCCTGGCGACGTTCCCCAAGACGCTGGATCATCCGAAGAACCGGATCTGGAGCAGGTACTTCTACTGACTCCAGCTCCCATGGGACAGTCACCAGGACATCCCGAGGTGCCATCAGACGGACACCAGACTCCACATCAGGCAGGACCTGAGGATCAGAGGATCCCGAGTTAGGAGGAGCAGCAGCTACCACCTCCTCCACCATTCCCGCCCCAGATGCCCTTTATGCCATTCCCCACAGGACAACCGACAGACGGAACCCATATGTTCCAGATGATGTTTGCGATGATGCAGGCCCAGTAGCAGGCCCAGCAGCAGGCTCAGCAGCACCAGGCTGAGACTCTGAGAGAGAGCATCGTGACGGCCTTGGGACAGGCGTCACCACCCGCATACGAGCCAACGTGAGGATCTGTCATAGACTTTCGTCGTTTGATGCCGCAACCTTTTACGGGCACGGAGGAGCCGACGGAGGTCCACGCTTGGCTCACCGGCATTCAGCACCAGCTAGAGGCTACTAACCTCCCCCGACACCGATGGATGACGGCTGTCAGGATGCAGCTCACCGGCAACGCTCATCACTGGTGGCTTTCCGAGGAGCATCGTTTGGGACCGGATCGCGCCACCTGGAAAGAGTTCTCTAGACTCTTCCAGGAGATGTACATACCCTCTACCGCCTGAGCAGAGCTTCGGGACAGATTCCAGAACCTTAGGCAGGGGAGTATGACTGTGGAGGAATACAATTCTGAGTTCCTCCGCCTGAGCAGATTTGCACCATACCTGATCTCCACTGAAGAAGTGAAGGCCGAGAAGTTTTATGAGGGCCTGAGTTATGAGACCTAGAGGCTTATCGGGTCCACCGCCCCCACCTCTTACTCCGGGGTACTACTTGCAGCGCGACGCCAGGACCGCATCAACAAGATGGAGGCCAGCCAGAAACGCCCCTATGCGTCGACATCAGCAGCCCGAGCCCCGCAGGGAGGACCTGCGAAGCGTCCTCTGGTACAGCAGCAACACCAAAGGGCAGCACCACAGCAGGGAGCAGTCATTCCCACTTGCCATTTCTGCGGCAAGAAGGGACATATATTGAGGGACTGTCGACGGAGATTGGGTGCTTGCTTGAGATGCGGATCGGACCAGCATGCAGTCCGAGATTGCCCAGATCAGAGGGCTCCAGCACAGATGGTTCACCGACCAGCCCTGCCAGCGCCGAGACCTTATCAGCAGCCTCCTGGACCGAGGCCACCTTACGCAGGAGCTAGAGCACAGCTGTAAACTCCCTCACCCAAAATAGGTATTTTATGTATATTTTATATTATTATATTTATTATAGATGTTGAATTTATTTAGAATATTCTCTTAGTTAATTAGAAAATAATTTTTTTTTAGTATATTTACTTATATAAATATTTATTTAGAATTATTTTAGGCTATTTTAGATTATTGGGATTTTTCCATAATTTTTAGTTAATTAAAAACTAGTAACACTAATTTTCTAGGATTTTGAAGAATTTATTTTATATTCAAACTTAAATAAAAATATCCCAAACTTTTATTTTTGGTTCTAAATAATAAAATATATTTTCTATAATTTTTTGGGAATTTTCCGATTATATTTAGCATTTATTTTGAGTTAATTATCAAAAACTGAATTAAAAACTATTTTCTGAAAAAGAAAACCCAAAAAGAAATTATTTCTGCCCAGTCAGCAAACAGGGGGCCCACCTGTCAGCCGTCCGCAGCAAACAGTGCCGGGCCCGCCTGTCAGTGACTGCGGGGCGGGCAGCGATGGATGGCTGCCACGTGTCAAGATCTGAGCCGCGACTGCTTTCTCTCTCCTCTATATATATATTAGTTTAAGTTTATTTCTAGGGTTTTTCTTCAGCCAAATTTTGGAGAATTGTCATCTAGGGTTCCTTCATCTTCCAGAAGCCATTGCGCATAGCTCCGGAATCCAAATGAGGCCTAGTTTTTTGTGTTAGAAAGATATTGAGGTTAGTTTTTTGATTATATAATTTGTTTTACGAAATTATTATTATTAAATTCTGTAAAATTCGTAGAACACAGCATGTCCAAAAATAGATGTGTTTTGATGTTTTCGTGATTTCGGGAGAACCAGGAATCAGAATCATGAACCGTTTAAAGTTTCGAAAAGCTAATGTCGAGATAATTGACATATGTTTTTCCCAAAATTTATTTCGAAGTATTTTTATATTGTTAATTCTGTAGAACTTCTAGGGTAAAAATTTAACCATCGGTGCACGATACGAAACTTGTATGTGCCATAATTTCCAAACGAATTTGAATTCGGATGAGCCATAAATTTTAGCATGTTTTTGACGCTAAAATCTACAGGAATTCATGCATGAAAGTCAAGTTTGTGTCAGTTGACTTTTCGGTCAACAGATCGCCTCGATTTGCGTGCCATGAGTCTCGAGTCGATAAAATTCAATTCCTTTGGACAAAATTTAGGCATTAACCTAAAAATCAGAATAATAAGATTAAAAATAGGATTTTAGAGTAATTATTATAGAATTAAATAAATTAAAATAAATTATCTTTTGACGTGATGAATTTGTAATACCTAGGCTATTTGGACTGTGACTTGAACTCTGATTCATACCAGCAGCAGGACCCCAGGCAAGATACCTTGCCAAATTGTTACAGTACCTTTACATGCTATTTATATTTTTTTATATTTATTACATTTCTTATTCTTGCATGTGTAGTTTTCTTTCAGTCATTACTATGTATTAGATATGTTGACACACACATGGCACTTAGTATCATAGAGGACAATCATTAGGCGTATGGGCTTTAACCACTCTGGTAACACCGTAGTCACTAGCACGCACTATGGTGGGTCGTGTCCGATGGTCGCTACCCCCGAGGTATGTCGATTGATGGAGTCCGAGGGTCGCTACCCCCGAGGTATGTCGGCTGATGATGTCCACTGACGAGCGTGAGGTTGTGAGGATTAGATCGAGTAGCCTACCCTTGCCCATACGTCGAAAAGTTGTCCTCATTTGTATTCATATAGATTGTCTTGTACAGCGTACTTATTTATTTTCAAATTATATGCATGTCTACTGTATTCAAGTTGGCTCGTATTTTCTGTATCTTGTTACGTCCCTCTGAGGACCTGGTCCGCTGCCAGGTGTACCTGTTCTTGAGTATTTGCAGGAGCGCAGATTTGGATGGCTATAGATGCTTCGTGGACGTCTTCTCTCGAGCCGTGATTGATAGCTGGTACTTATATTGTTTAATGATGTTGTACTTATATTGTATTTACTTTCTCATTTGAGTTGGTAGTAGATTTGTTTCCATCCAACTATCATCCTTAGATACTCCTTATTGAGATCTAGTTTCATAGACATTGGTTATTTTATTCATATTTGATTTTCGTGGATGAGATCTAGATTATACCCTGTGACTTGTGACATATGTTTATACCACTTGTGGATTTGATATTCATATTACAGCGTACGTGTGGATTTGGTTTCCATATATTGGAGTTGCCATATTCATGCGGCTGGCATGCTTAAGTGTCCTAGTCCTACGTATTTTTGGGACTGGGGCGTGACAACAGCGACCACCAACACCAGGGGGAAACCAGAGGAGGCCACCCTTGGCTCCACAAGGAGATCGATACTAGCAGGTTCAGCAGCAGCAGCAGAGGGCACCGGCACCGAGACAGGGACAGGCCTATGCTATGACCATAGAGGAGGCTGAGACAGCAGGAGAAGTGATCGCAGGTACAATCTTAGTTATTTTATTACCAGCATTAGTCCTATTTGATTCTGGTGCCACACACTCTTTTATAGCTTCTAGTTTTGTGGCTACCCATAGAATAGCCACCGCACTCCTTCCGAAGGTCAAGAGGATTCTTATGGGAGGTGGAATAGTACCTGTTAGCGACACTTGTAGATCATGTTCAGTAGTGGTCTGCGGGCGAGAGATGCGAGCCCGATTTTTGGTTTTCTCCATGCCAGACTATGACATTGTCCTAGGCATGGATTGATTGAGCCAATACCACGCAATGCTAGATTGCCATCGTGGTTGTGTCATCTTTAGACCCCCAGATCACCCAGAGTTTGAGTTTCTTTGGGGAGCCCGAGAATATGGTGTCCAACCTACCCTAGCGACACACATTGCAGAAGTTGAACCGATGTACCCTCACTTTATAGCAGAGTTTGAGGATGTGTTTCCAGAGGATCTCCTAGGACTGCCACCTGACAGAGAAATTGAGTTCACCATAGAGTTGACTCCAGGAGCCGAGCCAGTTACTTCCCCCGTTTACAGACTAGCACCGAAGGAGTTGGTTGAGCTGAAGGTTCAAGTATATGATCTCTTAGAAAAGGGTTTCATACGGGCTAGTGTATCTCTATGGGGAGCACCCATTCTGTTTGTACCGAAGAAGGACGGGACGGTACGCTTGTGTATCGATTACAGGGCGCTAAATGCTGTAACTATAAAGAACAAGTATCCACTGCCGCACATCGATGATTTGTTTGATCAACTTAGCGACGCGTGTGTATTCTCGAAGATCGATCTCAGATCCTGTTATCATCAGATCAAGGTACGGAAAGAGGACATCCAGAAGACGGCCTTTCGGACGAAGTATGGCCACGATGAGTTTTTAGTCATGCCGTTTGGTTTAACTAACGCGCCAGCAGTATTTATGTGTTTGATGAACAATGTCTTCCACCAGTACTTAGATAAGTTCATAGTGGTATTTATAGACGACATCTTGATATATTCCAAGAGCCAGGAGGAGCATGAGAGGCATCTCAGGATCGTGTTGGAGACGCTGAGACATGAGAGGCTGTACACCAAAATCAGCAAATGTGAGTTCTGCTTGGATAGAGTACCATTTCTGGGACACATAATCACCGGAGATTGACTATCAGTTGACCCGGAGAAGATAGCTGCAGTAGAGACCTGGCCTACCCCTACATCAGTTACGGAGGTTAGGAGTTTCCTCGGACTTGCAGAATATTATCGGAGGTTCGTGGAAAACTTTTCGAGGATAGCTGCGCCTATGACGCGACTGACGCATAAAGGCGAAGAGTTTATCTAGACCGACGAGTGTCAGGCGGCTTTCGATGAGCTAAAGAAGCGTCTGACATCAGCACCGATTTTGACACTATCTTCAGGATCAGGAGGATTTGTAGTGTACAGTGATGCGTCAGGGAGCGGATTGGGGTGTGTACTGATGCAACACGGCAAGGTGATAGCCTACGCATCAAGACAGTTGAGAGTTTATGAGAAGAACTATCTGACGCACGACTTGGAGCTAGCTGCAGTGATATTTGTACTAAAGCTATGGAGACATTACCTTTATGGTGAGCGTGTTGAGATTTACACAGACCATAAAATCCTGAAGTACGTCTACACGCAGAAGGAGCTCAACATGAGACAGAGACGTTGGCTAGAGTTGATGACAGATTATGACATTGAGTTGCAGTATCACCCTGGCAAGGCGAATATCGTAGCAGATGCTTTAAGCAGGAAGCCTATGGCATACTTTTTGACGACGCAGCGACAGTTGCTAGAGGATCTCCAGGAGCTTGGAAAAAAGATTGTATTGCCAGGCATGGATGGACAGATGGCCATTCTTGAGGTTCAGTCTACTTTGATTGAGAGGATCAAGGCAGCATTGCCTACAGATGCGAGATTTCGACGTCTGCGAGAGAGAACAGAAGCCGGCATGCAGACGGGACTCAGGATTCATGAAGACGGAACGTTGAGGTACGGAGATCGCCTATATGTTCCAAGTGGCGAGCTACACCAAGAGTTGATGACCGAGGCTCATAGCTCGATTTATTCCATTCATCCCGGGGGTACGAAGATGTACCGAGACTTGAGACAGCATTTCTGGTGGCATGGGATGAAGAGGGAAATTGCAAGATTTGTGGTGAAGTGTTTAGTTTGTCAGCAAGTCAAGACTGAACATCAGAGGACTGCAGGATTGTTGCAGCCACTCCCCATTCCCGAGTATAAGTGGGAACACATTACCATGGACTTCGTCACAGGATTTCCGCGGAGCCCTAGCAAAAAGTATACAGTTTGGGTTGTCGTAGACAGACTCACCAAGTCTGCACATTTCTTGCCCTTCAGAGTTGGGCAATCCACAGAGATACTAGCTGACATGTATTTGAGGCAGATAGTACAATTACATGGAGTACCTATCAGCATCGTATCGGATCGTGATTCCAGATTCACGTCACACTTTTGGCGGAGTATGTAGGAGAGCCTAGGAACTCGACTCAAGTTCAGCACTGCGTATCATCCACAGACTGATGGACAGTCAGAGCGCACGATACAGATATTAGAGGATATGTTGAGAGCGTGCATGATTGATTTTGGAGGATCTTGGGAGGACCATCTACACTTGGTGGAATTCTCCTACAATAACAGTTACCAGGCCAGCATACAGATGGAACCTTATGAGGCACTGTACGACAGAAAATGTAGGTCGCCAGTTTGTTGGAGTGACGTGGGAGAGCGTCAGATACTGGGCCCAGAGTTGGTGACACAAATAATAGAGAAGGTCAAGCAGATTCAGAGCCACCTGCGCGCAGCACAGGACAGACAGAAATACTGGGCAGATGCGCACCGCAGACCATTGGAGTTCAAGGAGGGTGACCACGTATTTTTGAGGATATAGTCCACCCGCGGTACCATCAGATTCGGAGGCAGAGGCAAGCTGAGTCCGAGGTATATCGGACCTTTTGATATTCTGGAACGAGTTGGCGAAGTGGCTTACCGTCTTGCATTACCTCCATCATTAGAGGGAGTACATGACGTATTACACATATCGCAGCTAAGGAGATATGTCGCAGACCCTAGCCACGTGCTTGATCATTCGGAGATTACAGTCGGGCCTAGTCTATCTTACGTAGAGCAGCCAGTTGAGATCCTCGATCGCAGCGAGAAGACTTTGAGAGGACAGACGATTCGACTGGTCAGAGTGGCATGGAAGCACCATTCACCAGGCGAGTCTACTTGGGAGCGCGAGGATTCTATTCGGCAGCGTTTCCCATACTTATTTGAGGAGCAAGGTACGATTTTTTCGTACGACATTTGATTACTAGTTGTTTTAAAATTCTGTTAGATATTATCGTGCTTTATTTTTAATTTCGAGGACGAAATTTTTCTAAGTTGGGAAAAATGTAAACCCCCTCGATTTATTCTGTAGATAGTTAGAGTGGTTTTGGAAAATTTTTGATAGCAGATGTCGAGGTTTAGCATAGAGATAATTTATCTGAAATTTAATTCAATTATTTAAAACCCTTGGCGCGCCCTTTCATTTTCTGATTTTTCGGAGCCCAATATCAGCCCATAGATTCCGTTCAATTATTGTACTTCTGACCTGACCCGCCAAATTAGGCACTGGACTTTTCCGACTTTTAAAATCAATTTTTGTGTGCTCTAAATTAATTGCACAACATTCCGAAAATCGTAACCTATATTTAATTCCGTGCCGGACACCTGTGTCGTTACCCTAAATTTTGGGATACCAACTTAACCCGTTGAGCCGGACAAACTAAAGGGTCCAAGACTGACTCCAAGCCCCAACCATTTTTGGTCTTTGCGTCATTTTCGGATTTTGACCCCAAGTGCCCCAATTAAATTAAATTAAATTAAATTCGTGGGACACTTTATTTCTATTTAAATCGGGGATACCAACTTTGTAAATCCCAATTTTAACCCTAAATTAATTCCAATGCCTTCCTAATTAAACCCGTGCCTAACGCACAATCCCCACTCACCATGGAAATTTCTAAATATATTTTCTCCGCAATTTTTGTGTCATTTTATGTGTCCATGCAATTTCTCGAATTTACGGGGCTAAGTTGCAATTATTGAATTGTGTGGCACCACCCTATTGGCCAAGAACTAATGAGAGGGTCCCAAAATAGGGTCCCATTATCACCCACCCATGCACCCTCATGAAGAAACCTTCTCCTCTTCATGATTAATCTCATCCATCTATTTTGAATGGATTGATCCCAACCACCCATCTCCTCCACACACTCCCCTATAAAGTAGCTCCTACACCCCACCCTCAACCAAAAACCTACCGACCCTAATCCCAATAAAATCTCTCTCTCTCTCTTTCCTCACTCCTTTATTAAAACCCCCACCATGCAAAGCTTCTTCTTCTTCCTCCTTCATTTTTCTTCTTCTTCCTTAGCTTCTTCTCCCTCTTAGAGATCCCAGACCAGCCTTACTCCGGCCCGACTCCGGTAATTGGCCCCCACCGCGGCTGACGCTGCCGCCCGCTCCGGCCGCTGCGTGCGTCTCCCCCGACCGCAGTGTGCATCCCCGTGGCATGAGTCCCCCGCCGGCGCCGTTCTTCATACCCCCGCAGCGTGCGACTGGCCCGCTGCCACTGCAGCTGCGCCTCCCCGCGTGACTGTGCAGTAGCCGCTGTAGCCCGCGGCCGAGCGCCTCCGCTGCAGTCCCTGTCCGACCTCCCCCGTCGCGTGCGTCCAGCTCCGGCGGAGCAATCCCCTGCTGTGTGCTTCCCTCCGGCCACCAGATCTACACCACCACCACTATCACCATTATCACCACCACCTTCAACTCCACCACCACCGGACATTCCCCATTTTCCGGCCAGCCCCTCCTCGCTCCGGCCGTTTGGGTATATTCCTCCCCCTCTCTTTACATTTATACATGTTATTGATTTATATATTCATGGGTTAATGTTAGCTAGGGTTTCACCTATGCATATTCATGTGAGCATAGTATTAAGGTTTTATTTGTAGGGCATGTTGATGATGGATTAAGGTTGATAAAGGACATGGGAATATGACTTGTGGTATGATGTAGAGGTATAAAATGATAGGATGAATGTAGGTTAGGGTTTCTCTTTGACATGAATTAAAACAAGTTATTTTAGATATTGGTTTATGGAGATTTAAGTTCTTATCTTTGAATAAAGGATCGAGATATATTTCGTGGTGGTAAAATGCTAACTTATTTAATAAGAATTAAATTGATGAAGAATTTATGTGTAGTGTAAAATGCTAAATTTAAATGTATGATTAGTAAGGATAGTAGGTGGATGACTGATGGAGGACTGATAAGATTAGTGAATTTTAATTGAGGATTAGCTTATATGGTGGAAATGTTAGTTTATTTTCGGAGAATTTAATCGGGGAGAATATAAGGATGACTAATTGATGGACTATCGTACCGTTAGTCAGTTGTAGTTAGTCCTCTAGTATCTTGCCCTTGTGAGTCATAGAATAGATTATTAATTTGGATTTGAATCTCTTCACTAGGTACTGCGGGGCCTGAGGACTTGGGCGGTGTACCAGATCCCCGTCATCAGCAGCCGCACGCAAGCAAGTGTACCTTGCCATCCTGTATTTCAGTTTACAGATATCGTTGTTCTTTATGTACTCGTGCGCGTATTTATGTTGATGTTCGATATTCCGTGTCTGATTCACAACCGGGTGTTGACATTCGACTTAACATCTTAGAATAATTACTAGATGCTTCATAGCAACTCGATGCACGTACCTGAGTACATCGATACCCTAGGACACACTCATACACTGTGATCGTGCCAGATTCCTGTATCCTGATACTGACATCATGACCAGAGACTGGGACGACCTTAGGGTCGCATCTTTTGAGTTAAATTCCTTGTATCAAGACTGTAGTTAGAGGTTCAGGTTCAACGCACAATCGTTGACCGCTTGGGAAGGGTAAGACAGTTACTAGACGTTTGGGCTACTCTGTACGCGCTTATATATATGTAGTATTTTATAGTGATACCAGTATCTAGTGTAGCTATTTCACCCGTGTGACTCTTTGCCCGGAGCTGCGGTACGTGCCGTGTGTTTTCGTGTCCGGAGCTACGGTTTTATTTTGGATGGCCCACGCGTCGAACATTGTCTTTAACTGTGTCTCACTTGTTTGGTTGTACTAGATTACCCTGTTGTTGTACTTGTACTATCTGTTTACCTGGCATGTTATTTTTCTGTACCTTCTTATGTCCCTCTGAGGACCTGGTTCCCTTCCAGGTGTAGGCCACGAGGATTACCCGGAGGAGTACGGATCGGGCATCTATCCAGCAGTTGTACTCACTGCCGAGGACGAGGTCATTCCTGAGGACTTCGCCTGATCGCTGGTAGTGACTCTTTCCTTGGGACGGTAGCTTTACCTAGTTACCTGCTGCCGTTCCAAGTTATCTTATTGCTTACTTTCATTCCAGTATATTTGTACTTGTGGGTTTGTCCCCGTATGACTACTCTAGTATTTGTATTTGATACTTATTTGGACATTTCTTTCCTGCACAATAGATATTGTATTTACTTCTATTGTGCTCTTATATTGCTGCCTGTGGATGAGATTTAGATTGAGTTTACTTGTGTTATGTGTTGGGTTATTCATTGTACTTCACAGCTTAAGTGTACTCCTACGGGCCCATTAGATTGGAAAGCCCGCCGAAGTACACTGCTGGCCATTGTCACGTGTCTCGGTTCCTTATCCATGGAACCGGGGCGTGACAGTACCAGGCACCAGTTCGTGTTCAGCAGGATCAGACTTGTCTTTACTGTAAGAAGCCAGGCCATCTTAGGAAGAGCTGTAGAGTGAGGCTAGGACTTTGTTTGCGTTATGGCGATGCAGGATACCAAATGAGGGATTGCCCTCTAGTTCAGCGCGCAGCTCCAAATTATAGAGATCCAGTTAGGCTACCTATGGAACCGTATATTGCTCAGCACCCGCGAAGGGAACCACCCTAGCAGGGCGGTGCATTTGCGATGACGGTCGATGAGACCGATACTGCAGGTAACGTGTTAGTATATTCTGTTCTTTCCTTCCTTCTGTTCCTTTCTGTTGATCGATTGACTAAATTTTCCCTAGTACTTTAGTTCGTATACATTATTTTTCTTGTTAGGATATAGTTAGTAGTACACCATGACAGAGAATGTAATACCATGATAAGACAGACCATAACCATGCATGTTTTCTCTAAGTTGTATGGTGTATGACTGTAGGTAAAAATTTTCTTAGACCATGATCATTGGAGTTTTGACCATAACAAAGATCTATGAAGATGTTATGACTTGACAAAAGGGACAAGATGATTAAAAATTTAAGGATAAGCATTCATTTAAATAAAGAGTTAAGGAGTTAATATAACAAAATTGATGGATCATTGATTTTACGAAGATTGAGGATGATTGAAACTCGAGGATAAAACATTAATTGGAGAGTTAAGAAATTAACATGGCAAAATTGAGGATTTATAAATTTTAGGAAGGTTATGATATGATAGAATTGGTGAAAATTTTTTTTTTGAGAAAATTTAGGAAATTATCATTATATTTATTTGACCGCAAGTTATGAATTTTTTAAAATATTATATTATGAATGTTGCATTTGAAGATTCCGTAAGTATAGCATTGTTGAGTATTCTGAGAAAAAGGGAAATCAGGAAATAAAATCATTAATGGATAGTGTCGAATTCGATTCTCGGGATGAGGATTTAGATTTTGAATATGCATTGGGTGGATTTAAATTGAGGAGTAAAAATCATTAACAGATTGGTGTTTAAATTCAAACTTTTTGGATGATAATTTCAAATTTTATGAATATAGTTGATTAATTAAATTGAAGGGTTGGATTTATGGATTGTGTTTTAAATGGGAGTCTTAATGTGTATTAAGTGAACTAGAGGATTGGATGTCAAAATTTGAGTATTTAATTTCTTAAATTTAAATTCAGAGGAAATTGTGAGGAAATGGAAACTAATTTTTATTTTCGAGGATATTGCAGGAATGCAGTAATTTCAGAAATTTTTGAGATTGTGAAATGGCAAGGTGGATTACTACCTGATTTTGTGGTTGATGAATTAACTATTGATGGAAAATAAAATAATGTATAAATACTACTATGAGGACTTTAAATTTCGAGGACGAAATTCTTTTAAGGAGGGTAGACTTGTCACTACCATATTCTGAAAACAGGGGTAATTTCGACTTTTTCTGTATTTAATAATTCGTGTATTTAAATTAAATAATTTCGTTAGATGTGTAATTAAATATATTATTATTTACAGTGTTCATTAAGGTTGAGCTGGTAGACTTGACCTAGAAGCCCACTAGACGAACACCTGACAGAATTTTGGAGATGGTGTATTTAATTACATTATTTAGGATTTAATTATTGGATGTCGTAATTAACTACCGTAATTTATTTAATTGTTGCGCCCTGCCCTTGCTTCGAAATTGGAGCGCTACCCTAGCTTTTGCCTTCCAACAAATTTCACAACCTTGCCCTAGACGTGCCTGCCTTCCATTCTGATATTTTTGTAACTCATAATTATGATATCTTCAGCTTCATTTTAGCCGCACAATATTCGTCACGGACGTTTATTTAATTTTTGAATAAATTCTAACCTTGTATCGTTGTGCGTTCCAATCGAAATTGGAGGCAATATTGACCTATTTTTTGTACGACCCAAATTTGGGTAATATTCTGTTTTGAGTCTTCTCCATTAATGCTATTGATGACCCGACCTGATTTTGGTCCCATGTATCCCTAATTAATTTTAGAACACAGGTTGCATTTATTTCTAATTAATTTGAGGATAACATTTTGACTGATACCGTTAATTCCGTTAATCTCGGTTTAAATCCAGTACCCTGCTATTTGAGCCTGTACGACACACACAACGCCCCCTCACTCTGCAAAACACCGAACACCGAATCACCCACCAAAATTTCATCATTTTATGTATCTGTGTAAATACCCAAATTTACGGGGGCTAATTTGCAAATTTACATTAGGTTTCTACACCCCATTGGTTCAACCAAATGGAGAGCCCAATATTGACTAGTCAACACCCCATCCTCACATGTAGAAAATTTTCTTCATGACAAATCAGGACCACCCATTTAAAATGGGTGCATCCTCACCCTTGATTTCCCACATACACTCTCCCTATTTAATGTCCTATCACCAGCCCTAATCCCCAAAAATCTAGGGAATCCCCCACCTCCTCACAAGCCTCAACCGTAGCCTCTTTCCTCCTTCATTCTAATTTTTTTTCCATTCTTCCCTTCTTCTCCTCTTTTCTTCTTCTTCCTCCTTCTTCTCCTTTATTTTTATTTCTAACAAAGGGGGGGGGGAGAAACCATCTCCAGCCCCACTATTCCCGGGCACCCGGCGGCCTGCTGTCCAACTCCGGCTCCTCCATTGATCCGACCTCACAGCTCCTCCATATCCCCGCGATGAGCCACCCCGCAGCTCCCCGATCGAGCACCCCCATCTCCTCCTCAACTCCTTCCGCTGCAACTCCGGTCGGCCTGCACCAACTCCGGCCCGGCGACCGTCGCTACACACGAAAGCCATCCCCGCACCCGCACGGCTCCGGCGAGCTACCCGGAACGCATCCACCCGGCGGCCAACTCGACGGCACTCGACCCCCTACTCCTCCCTACCCCGACTTTTCTCCGCCTGCAACTGCAGCCGGCCACTGCTGCACACCCCGGCCAAGCCCGAGCTCCGCCTCCCTGTTCTTCCCAACGCCGGCCACCCTAACCGAAGGAGCTAACACCACCACCCCCACTTCGGAGCTCCCTGTCCGGCCTGTTCCTCCATGCCATGCTCTTCCTCCACCAGCCTCAACACAGCAGGTTCAGCCTCCCCCTCCGGCAGCACGGCTCACCCCGACCTCCTCCTCCTGTTGACGGACCACCACCGGGACCACCAGCCCTTCGTCGACATCCTCGTCTTCATCCTCCTCCTCGTCGTCATCTCGTCGTCGTCATAGACGAGCACAGGTACGGTCCTTTTCCCTCGTGTACGTGCGTATTTTTTTATGTATGTATTATTATTATTGTATTCATAAATATGTATGTATGTATTTTGGTATTTTCATATAATTGTATTTAATAAAATATACCCTATAATATTAGTATAAATCAAATTAATGTATTAGTACTTATGTATTCATATATATATGCATGTATTTACTATTTAGTACATGTATATATATATATATTTTATGTATATACTTAATATATATTTTCTATATATAAATTAGTATATGTATATATGCATTTGTATATACACCTAGTATGTTTTTAAATTGGTATATATGGTACACAGATATTGTTTAACTAATATATATTATACAAGAAATTAAAAGGTATATATATATATATATATATATATATATATATATATATATATATATATATATATATATATATATATATATATATTGTATATGTATTTAATGTGATGTATTAGTATTAGTATATATTTTAATAATAACATTGACAATATATATATATATATATATATATTTTTTTAAAATGTATTTTTGGCATATATATGAGTATACATATATATTGTTCAACTAGTATAAATTAGATATATGAATTAAGTGGTACATATATATATATATATATATATATATATATATATATATATATATATATATATATATATATATAATATATATATATATATATATATATATATATATATATATATATATGTATATATATATATATATATATATTGTATATGTATTTATTTTGGTGCAAGTATATATTGTAGGTATTAATGTTAGAAAAATAGGTATATGTGTCTTATATATCTATCTACTAGACGACCCTAGTTGACCAGTATCATGCCAGGCATAGCCCCTGAGTTAGGTATTTGATTGTGTGTTTAGTATAGCATCTGATGCGAACGTTGTATTGTTTATTATATGTTATAGGACTGTTGGATCCTCCAGACGATACTCTGGGATAGGACATTGGTTTTACCAGCTAAGGACCCAAGGCGAGTACATTCTCTGATTAGTTTCTAATTTATGATATCTCCTATGTTCATTGTATCTAGTGTAAATATCCATATTTCGACACGCTGGTTACACGGATTGGTGTATACGGATCTCGTCATGAGATGTTATTCCTTGTTCATGGTATAGCTTGTACAAGACTTGTTTCCTTGTTATCTTGTGCATGTACAGACACTGATTCCCGGGGAGATTTGCTACCTCCCTAGGGAATCCCGTGCCATAGAGTACCATGGTTGGATCTACTTCACCAGTCGGGGGTGGGGAGTATTTTAGTGTAGATATGTGATCATACCCAACTTTACATGCATCATAGCTCACCCACGCCTCTCGTCGGTGCAGCCTTACCTTTACATGCCTCATCACTGTTACATATGGTTAGCCTGACTATTACTCGTATCATAGCTATTCTTACGGATTAGCCTGACCTCAAGGATGATCGCTAACCAATGTAATGAGTTTACTAGTCCCAAGCTGATCACATGTTAAAGCTAGTACTCACACACTTAGTCATAGGATTCTTGCTCATTGACATATTGTTTCCTTTCCTACATTTACTTACAGTATTCCCAGTATATCCTTTATTGTATATTTCTCGTACCTATACATGCATCTTGTATATTTCCATCTATTTATTGCTACATAGTTTATATCATTGTTATAGAACTGCTATTTAGAAATGTACTTTGCTCCTTCCTGACTGGAAAATATTTTCCAGACTATGCCTAGAGGACTGGTATCTGATACTGATGGACCACAGGGTGAGTAGCTGAGACTTGGCTTGGTAGTTCAGTCGTGATTCCGGGAGGTATAGCCGGAATCATTAGTTGTCTAGTTAGTTCCTTTAGCATATTATTTGGTACCGGATTTGTCTCCGGCAAATCTTATTTCAGACTTGGTTTATGTTAAGTTAGATTATTTAAAGTTTAGACTTGTGTTGTATTTTATTTTTTTTCTTCGAATTCTAATCGTGCTGTCGTTATGTGATTGAGTATGTTGTTATTTATATAGTGTTATCCGTGTCTCCTTATGGAGTTGGATACTAGTGCGAGTTTGTTTAGATAGTGCTTGACCCAGAAAGCGTTCTACCATCGATGCTGCGGCGTAGGCTGGACGTACCCACGCTCTCATGCCCCTAAAACGGGTGCGGGTCGTGACATCCGCCGTGCCCGACGGAGCAGCTCTCCCTCCGTCTCCCTCGCGGCCAGCGACGTCCTTCTCCCGAGCACCACCCTGCTGTCTCCAGATCAGGACCCTAGCCTGGACTCACGGCAGACACGCGGACACAGGAACTCTCGACCAGGACACGAACAGTACCCTCGGACACGTGAGATTCAGACTTCTCGGAGCCCAGTTCAGGTAACGTTTTCTCTCACCTCGTAACTCTGTTTTCGATTCCATCTGTTGCAATGCGTAGACTGTATAACCCTTTCGGTGTCCGTGCAACTCGCTGGGTGCATCGCGTCCTGTGGTGATCGCACACCGCGATCCAAAAACAGGAAAAACAACGCCCTATTTTACCCCGGAACTGAGTACGTCCCGCCAAACGGGACGACTTGGTCGCACGCAGCCTTTACCGAAACGTGCGTGACATTGATATGGACGTGTGGGATTTCACAGAAGTCGATTCGGATGTGCATGCACACCGGAATCAACGCGTATCCGCCGACAACGCCCCGTATCCGTCCATTCTGGAACACACTGTAACTTTGTGTACACACGTCGGATCGAGACGAAACTTGCGCCATCGGACTCATAGCAATACGCTAGTCCTGTGACCCAAGTTTGGTTTAATTCTGAGAACGTTGACAAAATTGTGTATCGTGGGCCCCACAGGCTCCACTTGACGGGCGATTTTGTGATCGGCTCATCGGAATCCAATTCTGAAAGTTCCGTTGGATTTGTATCATCGTTCCTGACTTGTAGACACTGAGTTTGAGAAATTTGGAGACCTTTGACCCTGACACACTTTTCGGTGCAAAGTGGCCCACATATGGACCCCGCTTTGGCCCAAAAATGTTATTTTTGTCCTTGTGTCCAAATTGGGCGTAAGGACAGGCGTTTCTAGCTATTTGATATCTTCTGAGACTGTTGGTGATGTTTATTACAGCTTTTGGAGGAGTACCCACCGGATCCACTGATACATGGACAGTTGTTGGTAATCAAGCACCAGGCAAGTGTACCTCGCCAAAACTTGCAGTTCTTGTTACTTATTTTCTTGGCTTATATTTATATATATATATTGTGGTTTATGCTTGAACTAGGGCCTTGTGACTTTACTTAGCGTCCGATTAATAGTCGGGTGCCAACACCGTACGCGGCGTTGTGTATTGTCATCTAGACATGGATACCGAGACCTCCTATTTCTCGTACTTGCCTTATCAAGTACCTCATAACCCAGGACACCTGAAACTATTCATGAGACAGAATCTTTCTGAGATATTCATGGTGACTCTGTATAGGATACATGTTACATGACTTAGACATTATATTCTTAGATCTCATTATGACTTACTGCATTAGTTATGATCCCGCATGGCATGGACATGAGACATCATGGACATGAGACGTATGATTACATTGGGTGAGGAGAGACACACAGGCTACAGGTTGATATATATTATGACAGCGTCTTAGTCTCTCTCTGAGCTAGACAGCTGTCGGTGTCTCAGTCTCTCGCTGAGCTAGACAACCACATGATATCACTACTACCGGCTCCCCGACACAGAGCTTGTAGTGGTTTCAGCCTGAGTCCTAGTGCTGCTCTTATCTTGCATTTCACTTAGCTGGTTATATAGTTACACTATTGAGACACATAGGCTACAGGTTGATTATATTGTGCCGGCGTCTCAGTCTTTCGCTGAGCTAGACGACCACATGATATCACTGCTACCGGCTCCCTGACACATAGCTTGTAGTAGTCTCAGCCTGAGTACTGGAGATGTTCTCACCTGCATTACACATAGATGGTTACATATTTACCCTATTTATTTATTTATTATATTTTACTGCATTGTTATGGCTTGTATTTTTTGTACCTTGCTATGTCCCCTGAGGACCTGGATCCGGATTATGTCCCCAGGATTAGCAGAGGAGATCTACCGAGAGTTATACAGTACAGGAGCATTAGCAGGAGCAGGAGCAGATCCAGTAGACGATTGATCCCCGAGGGTATCATCTGGGTATAGGCTTTCCCCATACTCGGTATTTGCTGTGGTTATCTTTATTCTTGTATCTTGGCAGATGTATCAGACTCATTATCGGGTTATTTTCCTGAGTTTATATTATATTGAGATTGATCTTGCTTTATGATTCTGATATTGTTGTACTCATTTCTGTGAATGAGATTAGTATATCTAGACCCTTATTGTTGTATTACAGCTTAAGTACGCCCCGATGGATCCATTAAATTGGGTTTGTCCATCGGTGTGTGCTGCTGGCCATTGCCACGTGTCTAGTCCCTCGATATTTTGGGACTGGGACGTGACACCCAGCAACAACAAAGGGCACCACCACAGGGACGTGGACAGGCTTTTGCGATGACAGTGGAGGAGACATGGACTCGAGGAGTAGTGAATATGGGTAAGATTTAGTTTTATCATAGCCAGTTATAGTAACGAAGATTCCTAGTAATACTTTAGCATATGCCTGTTAATTACATTCCCTATTCTATTCCTAGTATTAGTTTAGCATGAACTTGTTAGTCTTGAGTAGTAATATGTAAAATGTACCCAAGTTTTCATAAGTTGTAGTTGATTTTCATTCTAATCAGACTCCTTTACTCTTGAATTACTCATCTCTCATTGCCTAGAAAAAAGTTTTTTTTTATTACTTCCCTACGTGTTCTGCTTAAACAAAACCCTCACCATTTCTCTCAAATTATTTCCTTGTTCATGGCCCCTTATCCTTTGTGTCATGCTTCAACAAATGTCATACAACCGCGTTATCTCTTTTGGAGCAAACCTTTCCTAACCTGTTACGTTTTTTTCGTAAATTACGAGGACGTAATTCTTTTAAGGTGGGTATATTGTAAGCATCCTGGTTTTTATATAGGGTTAGTTCGGTAATTAATAATCTTTTTTATATTAAAAATTTATTCGAAAATTTAATTGAATTTTGGAAACCAACCACCATGGTTTTACGATCTTGAGTGCAACACTAGCATTTCTCTTTCAACCAACCTAGCATGCTTGACTTAGATGAGTCAAATTAGGCTCCTGCCATGACTGTCACTCACAAATTCGCAATCCAAGGCCTTATTTTGGTCGCACAACTTTCGTAACACAATTATAAAAAAACGATGATTAATTAACCATTTAATCGTGACGTACGATTTTAACACACCACACCAATCCATTGCTTCCAACTAAATCCATGCTATGAGCCTAACTGGTCCTATTACGCGTATGACACTCGAGTTGCGTTATTCGAACCCATGCATGCTTTCAATATAATATTAAATAGAAAATAAAATTTATGGATTTATGGTTTTATTTAAATAATTTAATATTCATTCATATTTAGTAAATATCTTTTGAATTAATATGAATTGGGTTGTAAATTATTTGTTGGAAGAAATATAAATTTTCTAGAATTTTTTTCAAGTACATAACTATTTTTGGGAATTTTCTATAAAATTAGGGAAATGAATTAGTCAAGAAAAAAGAATAAAAAATAAAATAAAAGAATAAAAATAAGAAAAGAAAAAGAAAAAGAAATGAAATGAAATGAAATGAAATGAAATGAAATGAAATACAAGAATAAAAAATAAGAAAATAAAAAGAAATCCTAACTACTCTACCCAACCCGTGCACAGGAGACCCCAACCAGTGGCTAGTCCCCTTCCCATATATATATGCATAAATATGTAAACACCCAGATTTTTCAAAAATTAAATATGAATTTTCGGAATTTTTCAGAAATTTTACATAATTAAAATCAATGTTTTCTGGTATTAAATAAATTTTGTGATTTTATTAAATATTAAAATATTATGAAAATAATATTTTTTAGTGTAAAATAAATAATTAGTCATTGTGTAATTTTTCTGGAATTTATTGGACCCAATAACTATTTTTAAAGACCTAAAAATAAAGTTTTTAAAATAAACCCACTTGAACCAACCTGAACCGGATTGAACCGAACCGAACCCACCCTAATTAAACCAACCCAACTCAAACCAACCCTAACGGGTCAGATTTGAACCCGACCCACCAACCCGCTAATGTCACGCCCCAGTCCCAAAATATCGAGGGACTGGACACGTGGCAATGGCCAGCAGTACACACCGATGGATCACCCAATTTAATGGAGCCATCAGGACGTACTTAAGCTGTAACGAAGGTCTACTATAACAAATCACACTGATCTCATCCATAAAGATAAGGAAATAAACTGCATAATGAAATGGAAATAAGTAGCAACAACAAGTCAGTCGGGGAAACAATCCGACTTATGTCTGAATACACTGGCTCAATAGGCCAGGAACAAAAGAGATAAACATAAGTAAATACTGAGTACGGGATCAGGTACTCAGGAGAAGTCTTCGGCAGTGACCTCGTCTGCAGGGTTCAGTTCTGCTCCAGTATCAAGTCCAGCAATAGCCTCAGCTCCTGTCCCGTATATCTCGGGGTACTGCTCCTCGGCTAAACCTGGGGACATAATCCATTCCAGGTCCTCAGTGGACATAGCAAGGCACAAAATAAAATAAGCCAAATAAATGCAGTGCAATTAAATTAAATGAAACAACAGGGTAAACTATGTAACCATCTATGTGATATGCAAATGAGAGCAACACTAGTACTCAGGCTGAGACCGCTACAAGCTCTGTGTCGGGGAGCCGGTAGCAGTAATAACACGTAAAGGGTCTAGCTCTGCTGGAGAGTCTACAACCTCACAATAATAGTAGATATATATAAAACAGCCTGTAGCCTGTGTGTCTCTCCCCACCCAATGTAATCACGCAAACCATGACCATAACGTCTCATGTCCATGCCAGCGGGATTATAACTAATGCAACAAGCCAATCTGTCTAAAAATATCTCTGTCAAGTCCTGTATCCTATACAGAATCACCATGAATATCTCAGGAAGATTCTGTCCATGTATATTGTCAAGTGTCCTGGGTTGTAGGGTACTTGATATGTTAAGTACAAAAGTAAAGGGTATCGTAAATCCATCTCTAAATGACGAACCCAACACCGCGTACGGTGTTGGCACCCGACTATGATCGGACACTAGGTACGTCATACGTTTCCTAGGTTAAGCAGTTTAAACAAGTTTATATGAATTTACACAAGACATCCAGCAAAGTATTATTACAGGAAATATGAAGATAAAGACTGCAAGTTTGGCAAGGTGCACTTGCCTGATATTTGGATTCCACTTAGGTCCTGTTCTCGAAAATTTCCAGAGATATCTCCGAAAGCTGAAATAAACAGTACCATCATGCTCAGAAGGTGTCAAATAGCTAGGAACGCCTGTCCTTGGGTCCAATTTGAAGACAAGGGCAAAAACGGTAATTTTAGGCCAAAACGGGGTCCACCGGTGGACCCGCTTTGCACCAAAAAACGTGTCAAGGTCAACGGTCTCCAATTTCACCAAACTTAGTGTCAACAGGTCAGAAACGCTGATACGAATCCAACGGAACTTTCAGAATTGAATTCCGATGAGCCGATCACGAAATCGCCCGTCGAACGGGGCCTGTGGGGCCCACGACATGCGATTTCGTCAACGTTCTCAGAATCGAACCAAACTTGTCCCACAGGACCAGCGTATCGCTACGAGTCCGATGGCGCAAGTTTCTTCTCGATCCGACGTGTGTGCACGAAGTTAGGGTAAATTACAGAAAAGTCGGATACGGGGCGATGTCCGCGGATACGCACTGATTCCGGTGTGCACGCACATCCGAATCAGCTTCTGCGAAATCCCACACGTCCGTATCGACGAGGCGCACGTATCTGTGAAGACCGCACACGACCAAGTTGTCCCGTTTGGCGGGGCGTACTCGGTTCCGGGGTAAAACAGGGTCTGGTTTTTCCTGTTTTTGGATCGCGGTGTGCGATCACCACAGGACGCGATGCCCCGAGCGGTTTATCCGGGCACCGAGAGGGTCATACAGGCTTCGCGTTAAAATTTACGGAATCAAAATCCGAGCTACAGGGTGCAAGATACGGGTACCTGAACGAGGCCCGAAAAGTTGAGAATAATTCGTGTCCTACTCGTGTCCGACACGAGTCCTGGCCGTGTCCACTGCCCGTGTTCTGCTGGGCCCGTGTCTGGCAGCTGGCTGTGTCCGGCCTAGGGAGCTTCTGGCAGAGCCGGCGGAGGCAGCCAGGGGCTGAGTTGGCCGACGGCGGGTCGTCGACCGGGCGGTGCACGGCGGGGAGAGTGGAGGAGGAGGAGGCACTGGAGTCGGGGAGAGGAGGAAGGGAAGGAGAACGGGGGGAGGCCAGATGGGGCTGCGGTGAGGCGGAGGGGCGCTGGGGCAGGGCTGACGCGGCGCCGGAGCTGGGGACAAGAAGGGGACCGGAGCTAGGGTTCCGGCGGGTGGGTAAGGGGAAGATGAGGGAGGTGGAGGTCGGGGGTAGGGTATTTATAGGGGAAGCCGCGGAGGGGCTGGCCGGGGACGTGGCGGAGAAGGCGGAGGGGTGACGTGGGGTCGTGGGGGTGAGGCCGGGCGGTTCTCCGGCGACGTGGCCGGAGAACGCGGCGGAAACCGCGGGCACAGGCGTGGGGAAGGGGATGGGCTCTCTCGGGTCGGGTCGGGCGCGGGTTCCGGGTTGGGCGGACCCGCCCGACCCGATAGCAATTGCGGGCTGGGTTGGGCTTCGGCTCACTGGGCTGAGCCGGAAAAATAAAAAAATAAATAATAATAATAACAATAATAATAATAATAATAATAATAATAATAATAAATTAATTAAATAGTTTAATTAGTTTTTGGGTATTTAAAAATAGGTTTGAGGCCCAATAAAATCCAGAAAATTTACCCTAAGTCCAGTTTTCTATTTTACACCATACAATCATATTTTCATTATATTTTATTATTAGTTATTAGCAATTAAAAATTATAAAATCACCACAGGACCTATGTAAATTCCAGAAAATTGCAGAAAATTCCCAAAAATTGATTTTAAATAACTGAAAATTTTAGGGTGATTACAATCTACCCCCCTTAAGAGGATTGTGTCCTCGCAATCGAAGGGTAAACTACAAAGGGCATGTACTATAGGAATAAAAGAATGCTTAGGTTTTACCTGCATCTGCAAATAAGTGTGGGTAACGCTGGCGCATGGTATCCTCTCGTTCCCAGGTCGATTCGCCAGAAGAGTGTTGTTTCCAAGCTACCCGAACCAGACTGATTGTCTGCCCTCGCAGTGTCTTCTCACTGGTGTCGAGTATACCCACTGGCTGCTCCTCGTATCTCAGGCTAGGTCCCACCGAAATCTCAGAATGATCAACTATATGACTTGGGTCAGTCACGTATCTCCTCAGCTGTGAGACGTGGAATACATCATGCACTCCCTCTAAGGATGGAGGTAATACAAGATGATAAGCCACCTCACCAATGCGCTCCAAGATATCAAATGACCCAATATACCTTGGGCTTAACTTGACTCTGCTGCCAAATCTGATAGTACCTCTAGTGGGCGAGATCCTCAAAAATACATGCTCTCCTTCCTTGAACTCCAGGGGTCGTCTGTGCGCATCGACCCAATGCTTCTGTCTATCCTGGGCTGCACGGAGATGATTCTGAATCTGCCTTACTTTCTTCACTGTCTCCGTTACCAACTCTGGACCCAGTAATTGGCGTTGGCCAACGTCGCTCCAGCATATAGGCGATCTGCACTTCCTTCCGTACAACGTCTCGAAAGGTGTCATCTGAATGCTTGCCTGATAGCTGTTGTTGTAGGAGAACTCCACTAAGTGCAGATGATCTTCCCAAGATCCTCTGAAGTCCAGTATACATGATCGCAGCATATCTTCCAAGATCTGAATTGTGCGCTCTGATTGGCCATCTGTCTGAGGATGATAGGCAGTACTGAATTTGAGCTTGGTGCCGAGACTCTCTTGCATGCTTCGCCAGAAGTGAAATGTAAATCTCGAGTCTCGATCTGATATAATACTAACCGGCACTCCATGTAATTTTATGATCTGTCGCATATACATGTCGGCTAGTACTTCCGTGGATTGTCCGACTCTGAATGGCAAGAAGTGAGCCGACTTAGTGAGCCGATCCACGATAACCCATACCGCATCCTTTCCACTAGGGCTTCTTAGAAATCCAGTGACGAAGTCCATGGTAATATGTGTCACGACCCGATTCCGTAGAATCGTTTGAGGCGTCCCCCGAATCGTGACCGCCGTGCGGGCCTGGAGTTGCGCCCGTACAAGGCTTTAATGATTTGCATAGCAAGCACATATTCAGAGTACGCAGATAAATTGAAACACAGATTTGAAATATGGAAAAGTTCTCTTTATTGATAATGAATATCTATTACAAACTCCTGAATGAGTCAGCTAATATGCCGAACGGCTTACAAAAGAGTTGACTCAAAATGAGATAGCAGTCCTGTATATTACATCCCTTTATAAACTCAAAATAATAAAGACCTCCAGGCTGGAGGACGACTTTGCCACGAAGCTGCATTTGTGTATGAAGAGTTGCAGCTTCGGACTTCAAAATGCTTCAGGGGCGCGGTGAAGATGCGCCGACAGCTGGACTGGATCGGGAAGACGACTTCGACTGCTCGCTCGGTTCGCCTTGGTGCGGAGAACCTGTTTCAACGAGGGTCAGCATATCGAAACATGCTGGTGAAGGCGAGCTAGCCGAACTATACCAATCAACACGTTGTTTTAATAAAACATGCATATTTGTGGGTTTCTATCTTGCCTTAGTTCATTTACAAGTAAGCAGCATATAGAATTTACTGAAATGAACGTGCCACCGTTAGGTGGATTTTACCTGACCGTCTGAATTACCTGCACAATACTTACCATGCCTTCCCTGCCATAAAGACACAAGTTAGTATGCAACAGGTTTAAATATACACGATGATCACTGGCGTGGTGCCATAACGGACATAGTCAAGGACAGGGATAGCATGCAACGAGAACACGACAAGCACACGATGCGTTGTAAGCTATCCCCTCCAGCACACGATGACTACACACGAGTTCCGCCCGGATCGAAACGGTGCCAGTGCCCCAGCGACCGTCCGCAGAACTTACCCTTGTGCACAAGTTGTCCATGATCGAACAATACGTTACTTAAACAATCAGTTACGCCTTCGAGGCAACACGAGCACACGACATATCCATAATTGTTGAGCATTCATGCACTTCAGGCAACACGAGTATGAAACATGTATTTGCACAAGACAAGCAACAGTTTATGATTATTTCCAAGTGAACAAGCATGCAGTTAAGTATCCGTTTGTGCAGTTTATTGACAAGCATAATATACCAAGTCTATTCTCTTTTATCTTGGTTTCTTTTATTATTACTTGGTATCGTTTGATCGGGGTGAAGGAGTGAAGCTTGGAAGCAGGGCTAGCTAATCGGGTTGGTAGCCACTCACTTAGATTTAGGAAGGAAGAAGGAAAGAGGCGCTTCACGACTCCGCTCGCAAGCCGCCTACTGCTCGTTCACCTGCACACGAATAGCTCGATTAATACTTCTTCCTCTCTTTCCAATCTCAGAATAGAAGTGCAAGTCAATGAACGAAAGCAATAAAAACCATCGAAACCGTTCAAGGAAAATAAGGAAATCCCAAAACCAACTCAAAGCACGAAAGCAACAAGCGACATCGAAAACCGAGGCAATAAAAGATAGTAGCGGAGAGGTCCCTCCTGACTCTGCCGCTAAGCCGATCCTTGGGGCGCGGTCCACTGAATATGGGAATCGATTCCGAAGAAACAAATCCATAACGAGGACGAGTTCTTAATTCAATCTATCCCGATCGAACGATACCGTTTATGTTTCTTAGCCGCGATCTCCGCACCGAGAGAACGGGGCGCTACATCCTACCCAACTAATTGGAAGTTTCGTCCCGAAACTTAAGAATAGGACCTACCGTTAAGGATTATTTTGTTCAGGACGACGACCATGAAGGTTCGGACAGGAGGAAATAGCATGGCCTGGATCGCCACAAGCGAGGCATAATCCAAGTCTTTTACGGCAGTACTTCTTAAGGTGCCCTTTTCTTTTACAGAAGTGACAAGTTTTGTTCCAATCCCCATCCTGCTGACCAGCGTTATTCGGGCACTTTGTAGCGGTATTTCCTCCCTCGTTGCTTTGGCATTTGTGACTGAATGTATGCACAGGGCCGGCAGCAACATGAGGATATTGTGGTTCAAGGGATAGGGCGTGATTCATGACTTCACGCATTGTTCCGTACTGATTATTGACCACGTGCGAATGGATGGCAGGGCGTAGTCCACCTTCAAACCTTCTGGCTCGACTCGCTGCATCAGGTAAATAGGCCCTAGCGAATTTGGAGAGTCGGTTGAATTCGGCGGAGTACTGCTTCACAGTCATACTGCCCTGCCTCAGTTGCACGAAATCATTTTCCATTTGACGTTGTACTGGAGGGGGTATAAACTCCTCTTCGAACGCGGCACGAAAGGTCGTCCACGAGATTGCCTCCTCTCCGTGATCAAATTGGAGAGATCGTCGATGCACGTCCCACCTATCGTGTGCGTTGAGGCAGAGCTGTAGTTGCGCGCAGAAGACGCGCTTCTCTTCGGGGACCTCTAGCAGAGCGAAGTGATCTTCTAGCCAATCTAGAGCTACCACTGGGTCCTCAGTCCCGTTGAATGGGGTGTTGCAGACTTTCTTGAAGTGTCCCAAGTTGAAGGCAGTCACGTCCCTCGGCCTTGGAATTTGTGGCGTCTCTACTTCAAGCACGGGCTGTTCCACCGGAGTCGTTGCTGTTGCGGCGGAATGGTTGGCAGCCAAAGTCTGAACGATCTGTTGCAGGGCATCTACCTGCTTCTGTTGAACTGAGAATCGGGTCTCTAGATTACTCTCGAGCTTGGCTTGGCGAGCATCGTCTCGTTGTCGTTGTGATTCTAACATTTGCATTACCCACTCAAGCGGGTCGACTTGAGATATGCCTCGTTGGCTCCGAGAGCTTCCCGAAGTGCCCAAACTACTTTCTTGTGTTTCGTTCGGTGCTTACGCAGCAGATTGCGCTGGATCCATTCCTTCAAAAGAAAGTAAATTACATTAGAATCATAATGTATTATGGACTTATTGCATGAACGTATCTCATTTTGGCCTAGCAAGTTCAAGAGTTCGCACAGGAATTTGATCGTTAAAGGAACTTTTCCAGCACGAAGTCTAAGGAACTTTGAATCTGTGCTCTGATACCACTATGTCACGACCCGATTCCGTAGAATCGTTTGAGGCGTCCCCCGAATCGTGACCGCCGTGCGGGCCTGGAGTTGCGCCCGCACAAGGCTTTAATGATTTGCATAGCAAACACATATTCAGAGTACGCAGATAAATTGAAACACAGATTTGAAATATGGAAAAGTTCTCTTTATTGATAATGAACATCTATTACAAACTCCTGAACGAGTCAGCTAATATGCCGAACGGCTTACAAAAGAGTTGACTCAAAATGAGATAGCAGTCCTGTACATTACATCCCTTTATAAACTCAAAATGATAAAGACCTCCAGGCTGGAGGACGGGTTTGCCATGAAGCTGCATTTGTGTATGAAGAGTTGCAGCTTCGGACTTCAAAATACTTCAGGGGCGCGGTGAAGATGCGCCGACAGCTGGACTGGATCGGGTAGACGACTTCGGCTCCTCGCTCGGTTCGCCTTGGTGCGGAGAACCTGTTTCAACGAGGGTCAGCATATCGAAACATGCTGGTGAAGGCGAGCCAGCCGAACTATACCAATCAACACGTTATTTTAATAAAACATGCATATTTGTGGGTTTCTATCTTGCCTTAGTTCATTTACAAGTAAGCAGCATATGGAATTTACTGAAATGAACGTGCCACCGTTAGGTGGATTTTACCTGACCGTCTGAATTACCTGCACAATACTTACCATGCCTTTCCTGACACGAAGACACAAGTTAGTATGCAACAGGTTTAAATATACACGATGATCACTGGCGTGGTGCCATAACGGACATAGTCAAGGACAGGGATAGCATGCAACGAGAACACGACAAGCACACGATGCGTTGTAAGCTATCCCCTCCAGCACACGATGACTACACACGAGTTCCGCCCGGATCGGAACGGTGCCAGTGTCCCAGCGACCGTTTGCAGAACTTACCCTTGTGCACAAGTTGTCCATGATCGAACAATACGTTACTTAAATAATCATTTATGCCTTCGAGGCAACACGAGCACATGACATATCCATAATTGTTAAGCATTCATGCACTTCAGGCAACACGAGTATAAAACATGTATTTGCACAAGACAACCAACAGTTTATGATTATTTCCAAACGAACAAGCATGCAGTTAAGTATCCGTTCGTGCGGTTTATTGACAAGCATAATATACCAAGTCTATTCTCTTTTATCTTGGTTTCTTTTATTATTACTTGGTATCGTTTGATCGGCGCGAAGGAGTAAAGCTTGGAAGCAGGGCTAGCTAATCGGGTTGGTATCCACTCACTTAGATTTAGGAAGGGAGAAGGAAAGAGGCGCTTCACGACTCCGCTCGCAAGCCGCCTACTGCTCGTTCACCTGCACACGAACAGCTCGATTAATACTTCTTCCTCTCTTTCCAATCTCGGAATAGAAGTGCAAGTCAATGAACGAAAGCAATGAAAACCATCGAAACCGTTCAAGGAAAACAAGCAAATCCCAAAACCAACTCAAAGCACGAAAGCAACAAGCGACATCGAAAATCGAGGCAATAAAAGATAGCAGCGGAGAGGTCCCTCCTGACTCTGCCGCTAAGCCGATCCTTGGGGCGCGGTCCACTGAATATGGGAATCGATTCCGAAGAAACAAATCCATAACGAGGACGAGTTCTTAATTCAATCTATCCCGATCGAACGATACCGTTTGTGTTTCTTAGCCGCGATCTCCGCACCGGGAGAACGGGGCGCTACAATATGCTCCCACTTCCATTCAGGTATGGGGAGTGGCTGCAACATACCTGCAGTCCTTTGGTGTTCGGCCTTTACCTGCTGGCAGACTAAGCATTTTGCCACAAATCGGGCAATCTCCCTTTTCATTCCATGCCACCAGTAATATTATCTTAAGTCCGGGTACATCTTGGTTCCTCCTGGATGAACAGAGTATATGGAGCTATGTGCTTCAGTCATCAACTCCTGCCTCAATTCTCCATTTGGAACATATAGGCGATTTCTGCACCTTAATGTCCCTTCCTCGTGGATGCGAAGTCTCGTTTGCATGCCTGCTTCGGTTCTCTCTTTCAGCCTTCGGAATATGGCATCATTAGGCAAAGCTTCTTTGATTCTCTCCACCAGCGATGACTTAACTTCGAGGTTAGCCAGCAAATCATTTTGTCCAGGTAAAACAACCTCTATCTGAAGATCTTGCAAGTCTTGTAATAGCTGAGGCTGCTCAGTTAAGAAATAAGCCGAGGGTTTTCTGCTGAGGGCGTCGGCTACAACATTTGCTTTCCCTGGGTGGTACTGCAGATCTATGTCAAAGTCCACCATCAACTCAAGCCAACGCCTTTGCCTCATGTTGAGCTCCTTCTGAGTATAAACATATTTCAAGCTCTTATGATCAGTGAATATTTCGACCTTCTCTCCATATAGATAATGTCTCCAGATCTTCAATGCAAAAATTACTGCAGCTAGCTCTAGGTCGTGCGTTGGGTAGTTCTTCTCGTGGACCTTCAACTGCCTCGATGCATAAGCGATAACCTTGCCATGTTGCATCAAGACACAACCTAGTCCACTGCCGGACGCATCACTATAAACAACAAAACCTCCTGACCCTGAGGGAAGAGTCAAGACTGGTGCTGTTGTTAGACGCCTCTTCAATTCTTTAAAGGCATTCTGGCATTCTTCCGTCCATATGAACTCCTAATCCTTCCGCGTCAGCTTAGTCATCGGCTCTGCGATCCTTGAAAAATTTTCTACGAACCGCCGGTAATACCCAGCAAGTCCAAGAAAACTTCTCACTTCTGCAATAGAGGTAGGGGTAGGCCAGGTTTCTATAGCAGTGACCTTCTCTGGGTCCACAGACAGTCCTTCACCCGAGATAATATGTCCTAAGAATGGCACCTTGTCCATACAGAATTCATATTTGCTGAGCTTGGCATACAGATTCTTCCTTCTCAAAGTTTCTAGCATAATTCTGAGGTGTTCCTCGTGCTCTTCGTGGTCCTTGGAGTAGACTAGAATATCATCAATGAATACCACCACGAACTTATCCAAGTACTGATGGAAAACTTCGTTCATCAAACTCATAAATACAACAGGTGCGTTGGTTAAACCAAACGACATTACTAGGAATTCATAGTGTCCATATTTAGTTCTGAAGGCCGTCTTTGGGATATCTTCCTTCTTCACCCTAATCTGGTGATAACCGGATCTAAGGTCAATCTTTGAGAATACCCTAGCACCACTCAATTGGTCAAACAAGTCATCAATGCGTGGTAAGGGGTACCGGTTCTTAACAGTTACAGCATTAAGGGCTCTGTAATCAATACACAACCGCACGGTTCCGTCCTTCTTTGGTACAAAAAGTATGGGCGCTCCCCAAGGTGAAACACTGGGCCGGATAAATCCTTTCTCTAGAAGGTCGTCCACTTGTGCTTTCAACTCCACTAACTCCTTAGGTGCTAGCCGATATACCGATGAAGTGATAGGTTCGGCTCCTGGAGTTAGGTCTATTGTGAATTCTATCTCCCGATCAGGTGGTAAACCTGGAAGGTCGTCGAGAAATACATCCACAAATTCTATTATGACTCTTGGGTAACCTGAATCCTCTTCTACAGTTAATACCCTAAGAGTTGGCTGGACCCCTTATTTTACAGCTCCTCGAAGAAATTCAAACTCCGGGTGGCTAGGGGGTCTAAATATCACTTTTCCAAGCCGGCAATCCAGTGTCGCATGGTACTGACTTAATCAGTCCATACCAAGTACAACATCGTAACCAGGCATAGAAAAGATCAGGAATTGGGCTCGCATTTTTTGGCCACAGACTACTACCGAACATGATCTACAGATATCACTAACCGGGATAATTCCACCTCCCGTTAGAATTCTCTTCATCTTCGAGAGGGTGCGGTAGCTACTCTATGTGTGGCTACGAAGCTAGCAGCAATAAATGAATGCGAGGCTCCAGAATCAAATAATGCTACAGCAGGAATTGAAGCTACTAATATGGTACCTGCTATCACTTCACCTGCAGTAGCTTCCTCAGTGACTGCTAGTGCATATGCCTGACCTCGTCCCTGAGCGGGACCCCTTTGCTGACGAGCCTGCTGGAACAAAGCTGCCTGAGGTAGTAGTGGTGGCCTGGCTCCTCCAGGCCCTGCCTGAGTTGCTCCCCCAGCTGGAAGAGCTGGCCTAGGTGCAGGTGGAGCTGGTTGATTCGGAACTCCCTCTCGACGTTCCGAGCAGTCCTTTGAGAAGTGTTGTCCGGATCCGCAAACCAGGCAGAGTTCCAGCTTGCGTCTATATTCTCTTTCAATATGTCCTACTTTGTCGCAGTAATGACAAGTAGGTAGGTTCTTTGATGCTGCTTTCTGAGGCAGGTTCTTCTGGGGCCGTTTGGCAGAATCCCCAGGTGAAGACTTGGACGGTGCTGAGGAGAATGGACGTTTCAGGCTTGATTCCCTCTAAGTAACACGCTCTATCCGACGTGCTGCAGCTAGGACGTCGGAGTAAGATGTGGGCGTGACCGATCCGATTAACTTCTGAAGCTCGAACCTGAGTCCATCAAAGAACTTCTCCGCCTTCTCTTCTTCGGTAGGAATTAGAGAAGGGGCGAAGTGGCTCAGGCGAATGAATTCGGCGTTGTATTCCTCCACCGTCAAGTTGCCCTGGATCAGGCGGTTGAATCTGTCTCGGAGTTCTGACCGAGCAACAGCAGGGATGTACATTTCCTGGAAGAGTCTGGAGAACTCCTCCCAGGTGACCTGATCATGTCCGAGCCTTCTTTCTTCGGACAGCCACCAATGGTGCGCGTTGTCCGTCAATTGCATCCTGACGGCAATCATCCACTTGTCCCTTGGAAGTTCAGCGGCCTCCAACTGATGCTGCGTGTTCGTAAGCCATTCATGAACTTCAGTTGGTCCTTCCTTGCCCGAGAAGGTACGAGATTTGAGTTGACGGAAATCTGTGATGGATCCCGTCGCTAGCCGCCTATTTGGTGGATTTGCATGTTCCAATGCTGCGACTAGGCTGTTTCTTAGGTTCTCGGCCTCATGACGTTGGGCCTCCTGTTGGATCTGTTGTTGTGCCTGCATCATGGCGTAGAACATCTGAAACATTTGCTGTCCGTCCATTGCCTGCCCTGGAGGAAAGACAGGCATCGTAGGAGGGAACTGGGGTGGAGGCGGGATGTCATCACGCCTGAACCTGGAACTGGGCTGGCCAGATTGATTGCTCTGAGAGGATTGTCCTCTGGTATCTGGCGTCGTTCCAGCTTCACAAGTAACCACAGCTTCAGGCGGTGTACCCAAGGGATTCTCGTCACCACTTCTGGGATCCATTACTCTGCATAAAAAGAAAACAATGAGAACGCACAGAAGAATCAAATCAGGATGCAATTGAAGCAATTAAATTGAATTCGACATAGAGTCCAAAAATGATTCAATCAATGGATGAGATCCTATAACTTATCCTATCTTATTGCAGGCCAGCTCGGTCCCTAAGTTAAAATCGAACAATTTAGTTGGGACCTGCATGGGCCACCACAAAAACCATGTCACGCCCAGTCCCAAAATATCGAGGGACTGGACACGTGGCAATGGCCAGCAGTACACACCGATGGATCACCCAATTTAATGGAGCCATCAGGGCGTACTTAAGCTGTAACGAAGGTCTACTATAACAAATCACACTGATCTCATCTATAAAGATAAGGAAATAAACTGCATAATGAAATGGAAATAAGTAGCAACAACAAGTCAGTCGGGGAAACAATCCGACTTATGTCTGAATACACTGGCTCAATAGGCCAGGAACAAAAGAGATAAACATAAGTAAATACTGAGTACGGGATCAGGTACTCAGGAGAAGTCTTCGGCAGTCACCTCGTCTGCAGGGTTCAGTTCTGCTCCAGTATCAAGTCCAGCAATAGCCTCAGCTCCTGTCCCGTATATCTCGGGGTACTGCTCCTCGGCTAAACCTGGGGACATAATCCATTCCAGGTCCTCAGTGGACATAGCAAGGCACAAAATAAAATAAGCCAAATAAATGTAGTACAATTAAATTAAATGAAACAACAGGGTAAACTATGTAACCATCTATGTGATATGCAAATGAGAGCAACACTAGTACTCAGGGTGAGACCGCTACAAGCTCTGTGTCGGGGAGCCGGTAGCAGTAATAACACGTAAAGGGTCTAGCTATGCTGGAGAGTCTACAACCTCACAATAATAGTAGATATATATATAGAACAGCCTGTAGCCTGTGTGTCTCTCTCCACCCAATGTAATCACGCAAACCATGACCATAACGTCTCATGTCCATGCCAGCGGGATTATAACTAATGCAACAAGCCAATCTGTCTAAAAATATCTCTGTCAAGTCCTGTATCCTATACAGAATCACCATGAATATCTCAGGAAGATTCTGTCCATGTATAGTGTCAAGTGTCCTGGGTTGTAGGGTACTTGATATGTCAAGTACAAAAGTAAAGGGTATCGTAAATCCATCTCTAAATAACGAACCCAACACCGCGTACGGTGTTGGCACCCGACTATGATCGGACACTAGGTACGTCATACGTTTCCTAGGTTAAGCAGTTTAAACAAGTTTATATGAATTTACATAAGACATCCAGCAAAGTATTGTTACAGGAAATATGAAGATAAAGACTGCAAGTTTGGCAAGGTGCACTTGCCTGATATTTGGATTCTACTTAGGTCCTGTTCTCGGAAATTTCCAAAGATATCTCCGAAAGCTAAAATAAACAGTACCATCATGCTCAGAAGGTATCAAATAGCTAGGAACGCCTGTCCTTGGGTCTAATTTGGAGACAAGGGCAAAAACGACAATTTCGGGCCAAAACGGGGTCCACCGGTGGGCCCGCTTTGCACCGAAAAATGTGTCAGGATCAACGGTCTCCAATTTCACCAAAATTAGTGTCAACAGGTCAGGAACGCTGATACAAACCCAACGAAACTTTCAGAATTGAATTCCGATGAGCCGATCACGAAATCGCCCGTCGAGCGGGGCCTATGGGGCCCATGACACGCGATTTCGTCAACGTTCTCAGAATCGAACCAAACTTGACCCACAGGACCAGCGTATCGCTACGAGTCCAATGGAGCAAGTTTCGTCTTGATCCGACGTGTGTGCACGAAGTTAGGGTAAATTGCAGAAAAGTCGGATACGGGGCGATGTCCGCGGATACGCACTGATTCCGGTGTGCACGCACATCCGAATCAGCTTTTACAAAATCCCACACGTCCGTATCGACGAGGCGCACGTATCTGTGAAGACCGCACGCGACCAAGTCATCCCGTTTGGCGGGTCGTACTCGGTTCCGGGGTGAAACAGGGTCTGGTTTTTCCTGTTTTTGGATCGCGGTGTGCGATCACCACAGGACGCAATGCCCCGAGCGGTTTATCCGGGCACCGAGAGGGTCATACAGGCTTCGCGTTGCAATTTACGGAATCGAAATCCGAGCTACAGGGTGCAAGATACGGGTACCTGAACGAGGCCCGAAAAGTTGAGAATAATTCGTGTCCTACTCGTGTCCGACACGAGTCATGGCCGTGTCCACTGCCCGTGTCCTGCTGGGCCCGTGTCTGGCAGCTGGCTGTGTCCGGCCTAGGGAGCTTCTGGGGGAGCCGGCAGAGGCGGCCAGGGGCTGAGTTGGCCGGCGGCGGGTCGTCGACCGGGCGGTGCACGGCGGGGAGAGTGGAGGAGGAGGCGCTGGAGTCGGGGAGAGGAGGAAGGGGAGGAGAACAGGGGGAGGCCGGATGGGACTGCGGCGAGGCGGAGGGGCGCTGGGGCAGGGCTGACGCAGCACCGGAGCTGGGGACAAGAAGGGGACCGGAGCTAGGGTTCCGGCGGGTGGGTAAGGGGAAGATGAGGGAGGAGGAGGTCGGGGGTAGGGTATTTATAGGGGAAGCCGCGGAGGGGCTGGCCGGGGACGTGGCGGAGAAGGCGGAGGGGTGACGTGGGGTCGTGGGGGTGAGACCGGGCGGTTCTCCGGCGACGTGGCCGGAGAACGCGGATGAAACCGCGGGCCCAGGCGTGGGGAAGGGGATGGGGCTCTCTCGGGTCGGACGCGGGTTCCGGGTTAGGCGGACCCGCCCGACCCGATAGCAACTGCGGGCTGGGTTGGGCTTCGGCCCACTGGGCTGGGCCGGAAAAATAAAAAAATAAATAATAATAATAACAATAATAATAATAATTAATTAAATAGTTTAATTAGTTTTTGGGTATTTAAAAATAGGTCTGAGGCCCAATAAAATCCAGAAAAATTACCCTAAGTCCGGTTTTCTATTTTACACCATAAAACCATATTTTTATTATATTTTAATATTAGTTATTAGCAATTAAAAATTATAAAATCACCACAGGACCTATGTAAATTCCAGAAAATTACAGAAAATTCCCAAAAATTGATTTTAAATAACTGAAAATTTTAGGGTGATTACAGCTAACCAGACCCGATCCGCCTGCTACAGTTACCCCCAATTTCACCCGACCCCGACCGGCAGCCGCTTCGCCTTCCCCCGCCGTTTTCCCTCCGACCGTTCACCCCGAGCCCTGGCGCCTTCCCTAACCGTCGTCTTCGCCTCTTCTTCTCCCTGCCCGCTCGCCTCCTATAACCGGCCGGCCCCCATCTCTATAAAAACCTCACCACCGCCATATCGAACACCCATCGGCCACCGTCTCCCCTTCGACGACAGCCACCCGACCCCGACTTTGACCCAGCCACCCCTCTCCTTCAACCTCCGGCGCCACCCGCAGGCCGACGAGCTTCTCCGGTGCCTCCTCCTGCCGTGACCCCAGCGCCGACGAACAGTCGCACAGCCCTACCCAGCAACTACCACCGTGCCTCTCCGCGAACCTCCCAGTTCACAAACATCATCAAGGTACCTGTCTTCCCGCGTACGTAACTTCCTACATGGAGATCCGTATCTCGTTATATCAAATCCTACGCGTAGACCTCGTGACCCTCTCGAAACACGTTCAATCAGTTCGGCGTATCGTGACTATTGTCGGTCGCAAACTGCGACGTAAAAACAGAAAAATAACCCTTATTTCTAAAAATTCAGAAATTGGTCCCGAACTCACAAGTTTACGACCGTTTTGCATGCAACCTGTTAACTAATTCTAAAATTTACTTGAACAGTAATTTAGACCATATAACCAAGTTTTAAAATCCTATTTTAGTTTAATTTATTGTGTTATAGATTGTAATTATTTTGCGGGTAAAATTGACCAAAACCTTGGTCTTTAAAAATCTATTTTTTCCCGAAACTGGGCGTGCCACGCTAAATGAGGCGACTTGGTCGTGTGCGAACTTCACCAAAAGGTGTGCACCGTCAATACGGATATGTAGAACTCGCGATAGTTGATTTGGATATGCGTGCACACCGGAATCAACGCGTATCCGTCGACAACGCTTGTATCGGTCCTGTTCTGAAACTCGTTATAACTTTGTGTGTGCTCGTCGTATCGAAACAAAAATTTACGCCATCGAACTCGTAGCGAAACATAGGTCCTGTGACCCAAATTTGGTTAGATTCTGAGAACGTTGACAAAATCCCATATTATTGGGCCCCACCACTCCACTTGACGGGCGATTTTGTGATCGGCTCATCGGAATCTAGTTCTGGATATTTCGTTGGATTCGTATCGTCATTTTGGACTTGTAGACACTAAGTTTGATAAATTTGGAGAACCTTATCTCTGGCACATTTTTTGGTACGAAGTGGGCCACTTGTGGACCCCGCTTTGACCAGAAACTGTCAACTTTGCTCCTGTGTCCAAATTGGACTTATGAATAGGCAATTCTAGCTATTTTATATCTTCTGAGAATAATTTTAATGTTTATTTCAGCAACCGGAGGAATACTTAAAGATCTTGCTGTTACAGGCGCAACTGTTGGAATCCAAGCACCGGCAAGTGTACCTTGTCAATCTTGCAGTACTTATTTTATATTATTTCCTTGATTTATTTATATGATATATCTGTTCAACCTAGGATCGTGTGACATTACTTAACGTCAACAAGATTCGGATGTCAACGCCATACGCGGAGTTGTGTAACGTCACCTAGAGATTGATATCACGACCCTATATATTTTCGTGCTTGCATTATCAAGTACGTCATACCATAGGGCACCTGACACTGTTCATGAGACAGAATCTTCCTGATTTATTCATGGTAATTCTGTATAGGCTTACAGGATTCGTAACATAGACTTTATATATATGCATAGCTATCATTATGACTTGCTGCATTAGATATGATCTTGCGTGTTATGGACGAGACGTCGTGGACATGAGACATGTGATTACATTGGGTGGGGAGAGTCTTACCATATTAAAGGCTGATAATATTATATATATAGTTATTCTGGAGGTGCCTTAGACTCTGACACAGAGCTCTGGCACATGTACTGGCCCTTCGAGATATAAAATGCTGCTATGGATTTTCCCGACACCGAGCCTATAGTAGTTTCAGCCTGAGTATAATTAATGCTCTCACTTGCATATCACATAGCTGGTTACATAGTTTACCCTATTCATTTATTATTGTACTGCATTTATTTGGCTTGAGTTATTCTTGTACCTTGCTATGTCCCCTGAGGACCTGGAATCCGGATTATGTCCCCAGGTTTAGCAGAGGAGATCTACCCGAGGTATACGGGACAGGAGCAGACGCTGTAGCTGAACCAATACCAGAGGACGAGGTGATAGCCAAAGATTTTTCCTGAGTATCTGCTTATTCTATACTCAGTCATTTCTGTTGTTAGACTCTTATTTCCTGTTTATTGAACGGCTGTATCAAACTCATTATCGGGTTGTTCCTCGAGACTTTTATTGAGACTTGTTGATTATTATTTCATCTTGATTATTCTGATATTTAGTGTATTTATCTTCTGTGGATGAGATTAGTATCGTAGACCCTTACTGTTGTTTTACAGCTTAAGTACACCCTAATGGGTCCATTAAATTGGGTTTGCCCATTGGAGTATGTTGTTGGCCATTGCCACGTGTCTAGTCCCTCGTTATTTTGGTACTGGGACGTGACAATATATATATATATATATATATATATATATATATATATATATATATATATATATATATATATACATGCATAAAATCCTAACCCTATTTTAGTTCCTGTGGACGGTCGCTAGGGCATTGGCACCGATCCGATCCGGACGGAACTCCTGATAGTCGCCTGCTTCGGATGGGGTAGTCTGTGATGCCTCATGTTCCTCGCGTTGCATGTCATTCTATCCCGAGACTAAACCGTCTATTATGGCAACGTGCTAGTGATCCCCTCGTATATTTAAACATGTGCAAGCTAACTTGTGTCTTCATGGCAGGGAAGGACATGGTAAGTATTGTGCAGGTGGTGCAGACGGGCAGGTAAAAGTCATCGAACGGTGGCAAGTTTATTTCAGTAAATCTTATATCTATTGCTTTCTGTAAAATGAACTAAGGCAAGATAGAAAGACCAGAAATAAGTTACATATTTCATATAAACAACGTGTTAATTGGTATAGTTGGGTTAGCTCGCCTTCACCTGTGCATTTTGATGTACTGACCCTCGTTGAAATAGGTTCCCCATACCAATGAGATCCTGCGAGGAGCTGAAGTCACTTCCCAATCTAGTCCAGCTGCCAGCACGTCCTGATCGTGCCTTATTTTGAAGCATTTTGAAGACCCAGGAGCTAGCAAACATAACTCATGCAGCTCAGAGGAAAAGTTATTGTCCTGCCTGGAGGTCTTAAAATTTTAAAGTTTTAGTAAATGATGTAATGTACAGGATGACTATCTCATTTTGTGTCCACTTTTGTAAGCCCGTGCGGCAACTATCTGACTCGTTGAAGAGTTTATAAATAGATGTTCATTATCAATAAAGAGAACTTTTTCATGTTTCAATCTTGTGTTTCAATTTATCTGCGTACTCTGAATATGTGTTCGTTATGCAAAATACCTAAGCCTTGTACGATGCGCAACCGAGGCATGCACGGCATCATGCCCGGGGGACGACTATCGATTCCACAGAATTGGGGCATGACATATTGGTATCAGAGCACAGCTTCAAGTTCCTTTGACCTCGTATTCGAAAATTTCCTTTAACAATCTAATCCCTGTGCGAACTCTTGAACTCGTTAGACCAAAATGAGATAGACTCCATACAATGAGTCCATAATACATTATGATCCTGACATAAGTTACCTTCTTTTGAAGGAATAGCTCAAGCGCAAGCATCATCGCTAGCACCGAGCGAGACCCAAGCCCAAGAAAGTAGCTTTGGAACCTCAAGAAGTTCTCGAAGTCAGCGAGCCATGTCCCGTGTCGATCCCATTCAGCAGATGATACGGATGCTTAAGGCTAGCCAACAGAGGGATGAGGATCGTTATGAACGAGCTGAGAAGCGCGTGGAAGAAAGGCAGAGCAAGTTTGAAAGCAATCTAGAAGTCCGATTTATAGTCCAACAGAAGCAGGTAGATACCCTACAACAGATCATACAGACCCTGGCCTCCAACCATTCCGCGGCAACAGCAGCGACACTGGTGGAGCAACCCGCGCTTGAAGTCAAAATACCTCAAACTCCAAGGAAGAAGGATGTGACTACCTTCGACTTTGTCGACTTCAAGAAGGTCTGCAATATGCCATTTAAGGGGAATGAATACTCAATCGTGGCTCTAGATTGGCTGGCCGAACTTGAGGATCATTTCAAACTGCTAGAGGTACCAGAGCAGAAGCGTGTCGCGTGTGCCCAACTACAGCTTCGCTTGAACGCGCAAGATTGGTGGGACGTACATCAAAGATATCTTCTAGTTGACGATAAAGAGGAGACGATTGCATGGGCTAACTTCCATGGCACATTCAAAGAGGAGTTCATACCCCCTCCCATTCGTCGGCAGAAGGAAAATGAGTTCGTGCAACTCCGTCAAGGCTGTATGACCGTAAAGCAGTACTCTGCCGAATTCAACCGGCTCACCAAATTTGCAAGCTCCTATTTACCTGATGCGATGAGTCATGCGAGACGATTTGAAGGCGGCCTGCGACCTGCCATCCAAGCGCACGTGGTCGTTCCTCAGTACCAGACGATGCGGGAAGTTCTCAACCATGCCCTTTCTCTTGAACGGTAGTATCCTTCAGTTGTTGCCGGCACTGTGCACACTTCCAATCACAAGCTTCATAGCAACGAGAGAGGAAACAATAATGCAAAGCATCCAAATAATGGCGGGCGTCAGAGAGAAAATCAGTGGCAATATTGTACCTACTGCAGCAGAAAGGGGCACACCAAAAATGACTGTGGTAAGAAGCTTGGCACATGCCTCCGTTGTGGTAATCCAACCCATCAGATTAATAACCGTCCACTTCCCCCTCAGCATTCCAATCCTGCCTCAGCACCCCAAGCCAATCGAACCGCGCCTCAACAAGAGCATCGTCAAGCTGAAGGCCGGGTGTACACTATGACACGGAAAGAAGTCCTGGCATCGGACGCCGTTGTGTCAGATATTTTATTTTTCAATAACATACTTGCACGTGTGCTATTTGATTCTGGTGCAATGCATAGCTTTATATCCATGAATTTTATCGTGAAAAATAATATAGAAATGACACCATTGCATCTAGATCTTACTGTTAGCACCCCGTCGGGCACAAAAATACCTTTCCGTTCAGTATGTCAAGGCGGTTACGTCTGTATTGAGGAAGAAAACTCTTGCTAGATGTTTTGTCCTAGATGTTCAGGATTACGACATCATTTTGGGGATGGATTGGCTCGGCGCTTGCTCGATAACTATCGAATGTACAGAGAAACGAGTCATCTTTTGCCTACCTGGAGAGGTCAAATTCTGCTACACGAGTAGTCCAGCAACTAATGCGTCCAGGGCATGTATGGTAATTTCGACGATATCTGCTCGACGGATGCTACACTCTGGCTGCGAGGGATACTTAGCGTCGGTTCGGGACACGCAGCTGGATTATACAAATGTTGAGTCTTCTTCCATTGTGGCGGAGTTCCCTGATGTGTTTTCAAGTGAACTACCCGGCATGCCACCTGAACGATAAATCGAGTTCACCATCGACACATTCATAAATACTCGGCAGATTTCTAAAGGTCCGTACAGAATGGCCCCTACTGAACTTAAGGAGTTGAAGTGCCAACTTCAAGAACTGCTGGATCGTGGGTACATTCGTCCGAGCGTGTCTCCTTGGGGCGTGCATGTACTCTTCATAAAGAAAAAGGATGGGACATTGCGACTCTGCATCGATTATCGAAAGCTGAACAAGGTCACTATCAGAAACAAGTATCCCCCACCCAGGATAGACGACCTCTTTAATCAGCTGTAGGGAGCATCGGTGTTCTCGAAAATTGATCTTCGTTTGGGCTACCCCAACTAAAGATCAAACCAGAGGACATGCCCAAGTCAGCATTCCGAACCCGCTTTGGCCACTACGAGTTTTCTGTTATATCATTTGGACTGATGAATGATCTTGTCATTTTTATGGATTTAATGAATCATGTGTTCCGACCCTTCCTCGATAAATTTTTGGTAGTTTTTATAGACAATATCTTAGTGTACTCGAAGAATAAGGATGAAAATGCAGGACACCTGCGGATGGTGATTCAAACTCTTCGAGACAATAAGTTGTACGAGAAGCTAAGTAAGTACGATTTTTGGTTGGATAGCATATCCTTCCTCGGGTACATTGTTTCTGCAGAGGGCATCTCAGTTGACCCAAAGAAAATAGAAGCCATCGTAAAGTGGAAGAGGCCTGGGTCAGCTAGCGACATTCGGAGTTTCCTTGGTCTGGCGGGCTACTATAGAAGATTTATTAAAGATTTTGCGAGGATCGCCTCGCCTCTGACCCAGCTCACTCAGAAGGGAGTAACGTTCGCGTGGACGGACGACAGTGAAGCTTCATTTATGGAGTTAAAGCAGCGACTTGTCTCAACACCAATTCTTACCCTTTCAGACGAACCCGATGACTTTAAGATATATAGTGACGCCTCAGGAAAGGGCTTGGGATGTATCCTTATACAGAGGGACAAGGTGATAGCTTTTGCGTCGAGGCAGTTGAAGGCTCACGAGAAGAATTATCCAATACATTATCTGGATCTCGCAGCAGTGGTGTTCGTGCTGAAGTTGTGGCGCTACTACCTTTATAGTATGTCGTGCAAGATCTATACGGATCATAAAAGTTTAAAATATCTCTGTACTCAAAAGGATTCAAATCTACGACAACGGCGTTGGCTTGAACACCTTAGCAATTTTGACTTGATGATCAAATACACACCGGGCAAGGGTAATGTTGTACCTGATGCGCTGAGTCGAGTGTTTATTGGGATCCTGGCTATCAATGACAAGCTGTGTCGGGATATTGAAGCTTTGGGCACTATACTTAAAATCAGATACAAAAAAGGGGGCACAAGTGGCTCAGCTGCGCCTCGAACCCGACTTATTAGAAAAGGTCAAGTCTGCTTAGAAGGATGACATATTCCTGCAAAAGATGCAAGGTCTTATCTGAACAGAAAAGGCAACCGACTTTGCGGTAGGCACGGACAGGATGATGTGAGTGAAGGGAAGATTATGCGTTCCTAACGATGCAGCCCTCAGAAAAGAGATACTCACGGAAGCCCACTATGCAAGGTACACTTCACATCTGGGTAGCATAAAGATGTATCGAGATCTCCGTACGATGTTTTGGTGGCATTGCATGAAAAGAGAGATGGCGATGTTCGTGTCGTAATGCATGGCTTGTCAGAGGGTAAAAGCCGAGCACCAGAAGCTGGACGGAGTGATGCAGAACCTTGCTATACCGGAGTGGAAATGGGAACATATAACGATGGATTTTATGGTTGGTTTGCCGAAGACGCACCGGGGGAATGACACCGTCTGGATCATCGTTGATCGACTCACCAAGTCAGCTCAATTTTTGCTTATCAAAAGTACTTGGAGTGCCAACTGCCTGGCTCAGATATACCTCAACGAGATCGTTCGGCTCCATAGCATGCCTGTATCCATTGTCTCTGATTGATATAGGTGATTCTTATCGCACTTCTTGGAAAGCCTTCGGTCAGCAATGGGGACGAAGTTGAAGTTCAGCTCTGCCTACCATCCTCAGACAGATGGCCAAACAGAGCGGGTCAACCAAATCCTCGAAGATATGCTACGACTCTGCGCCTTGGACTTGAAGACTAGTTGGGACATGCATCTACCGTTAGCCGAATTTGCATACAACAATAGCTAAGCTATCAATCCAACATTCAAATGGCGCCGCATGAGGCGTTGTATGGGCAAAAGTGCAGATCCCCAATCTGTTGGGATAAAGTTGGTGAACGACAAATTCTTGGCCCGAAACTCGTGGAGTAAACCGTCCAGAAGATCCATTTGATTCGAGATCGGCTATAGGTAGCACAGAGTCGTCAGAAAAGCTACTTAGACACGCATCGACGACCACTTGAGTTCTTGGAAGGTGATCGGGTAATTTTTAAAGTCTCGCCCATGCGAGGTGTTACCAGATTTGGAGAAAAAGGAAAGCTAAGTCCAAGATTCGTCGGTCCGTTCGAGATACTAAAACGAGTCACCTCGGTTGCATATCAGATTGCCCTGCCACCGTCACTATCTGAAGTGCACGATGTCTTTCATGTTTCACAGCTTAGGAAGTACGTGTACGACCCGAGTCATATGGTAGAACTTGATCAAATGGACTTAAAGGCAGACATGACTTATGTTGAACATCATGTGCGGATCTTAGATCGCAAAGAGAAGCTGCTTTGAAGTCGTTCAGTTCCCCACGTGCGCATGCTTTGGCAAAATTATTCGATCGAAGAATCTACTTGGGAGCTTGAGTCTGATATGAGGGAACGGTTCCCTTCATTATTTCATAGTGGTAGGTTCTATTCCTAAGTTTTATGGACGAAACTTCCAATTAATTGGTTAGGATGTGGTGCCCCATTCCACCTATTCGGGGAGCGCGACTAAGAAATACAAAGTCGGTATCGTTCGATCGGGATAGATTGAATCAAGATCTTATCCTCGTTATGGATTTTCTTCTTCGAAATCGATTTCCATATTCAATGGACCGTGCCCCAAGGATGGACTTAGTGGCAGAGTCAAGAAGGACATCTCTGCTGCAAGTTTTTTTGCCTAATTTTCTCTGTCGCCTTATTGCTTTCGTGCTTTGAGTTGATTTTCGAATTTGTTTACTTTTTACTTGAACGATTTTGATGGATTTTATTATTTTCGTTCGTTGAACTATACTTCAATTCCGAGCTTGGAAAGAGTGGAAGAGGTATTGATCAGCTGTTCATGGCAATGCAGGTGATCGTGCAGTAGACGACGTGCGTGTGGAGTCTTGAGGCACCTCTTTTCTTTTCTTCCTCAACCAGCTTGTGAGTGGCTTATATTCGATTCAGTTGACCCTTCTTCCAAGTCTTCACATCTAAAATATTGCATTCTTGCTTGTCCCGATCAAACGATACCATAATAACTAAAAGATGTCAAGATAAAAAGAAATAGACTTGGACTACTTTATGCTTGTCATTCAGATTGTAAATGGTTATCTTATTGCATGCTAGTTCATTTACAATGTTCTTAGTATGCTTCAATTTCAAGTTAGAATGTATAATTCTTCTATAAATTGTGCTATGCAGAGAGCTTACCCTGTCATGCAATAAACTGAACAGGAAGACTATGCAAAAATAGATCTTGCCCTGTTACTTGTCCTGTGCCTGTAATTGTCCTGAATTGCCTAAATTGATAACTTAGTAGACTACTCTTGATCACGTACAACTTGTGCACAAGGTCTTAGTTCCTGCGGACGGTCGTTGGGGCACTGGCACTAATCCGATCCGGATGGAACTCCTGATAGTCGCTTGCTTCGGATGAGGTGGCCTGTGATGCCTCCTTTTTCTCGCGTTGCATGTCATTCTATCCCGAGACTAAATCGTCCATTATGGCAACATGCCAGTGAAATAAGTTGCATATTTCATATAAATAACGTATTGAGTGGTATAGTTGGGTTAGCTCGCCTTCACCAGTGTATTTTGATGTACTAATCCTTGTTGAAACAGGTTCCCCGTACCAAGGAGATCCTGCGAGGAGCTGAAGTCACTTTCCAATCCAGTGTAGCTGTCAGCACGTCCTGATCATGCCTTATTTTGAAGCATTTTGAAGACCCAGGAGCTAGCAAACATAACTCATGCAGCTCAGAGGAAAAGCTATTGTCCCGCCTTGAGGTCTTAACATTTTGAAGTTTTAGTAAAGGATGTAATGTACAGGACGACTATCTCATTTTGTGTCCACTTTTATAAGCCCGTGCGGCAACTATCCGACTCGTTCAAGAGTTTGTAAATAGATGTTCATTATCAATAAAGAGAACTTTTCCATGTTTCAACCTTGTGTTTCAATTTATCTGCGTACTCTGAATATGTGTTCGTTATGCAAAATACCTAAGCCTTGTGCGTTGCGCAACCGAGGCACCCACAACGTCACGCCCGGGGGACGACTATCGATTCTACAAAATTAGGGCAGGATACAGGCGGCCACCCCCGGCCACTCCTCGACCACCCTACCCCTCGCCGCCGCCGTCGCCTCGCCAAAGCAGCGCCGGAGTGCCGCCACAGTCACCTCCCGCACATTGTACGCAGCAGCAGCATCCTTTCCCGCGAGCCCACCTTTGAGGTACGTGAACGCCCTCCTCGCTCATCATTTTATGAGTTTTTTGTCCGTATACATTCGCAATATGAAGGTCATCAAACTACTTCAAGAAGTTTGAATTTGGATGATCTATATTAGGAGAAATTCAAACCGAAAGTTGGTCAAAAAACCTGCGTTTCGAACAATTTTGAAACTATCCAAACACCTATATTTTGAGGGCTATAACTCTCAAACCGTGAGGCCAAACTGTGTTATTCTTTTCTTGTGTAATACCAACATAACCAAGATTATATCCCTTTAAATAGTTTTATTTATTTCTATTTTAATTTTAATTTTAATTTTAATTTATTCTGTGTTGAAAGTGAGAAAAAAATTTGTTTTTAAAGAACCAAAAATCTGAGCTACAGGGTGTGTCCCACCAAACAAGGCTATGTCGTCGCGTACGAATTTTATCGAATGGTGCGTAACGTGAACGCAGACGTGTGGTCTTTCATGGAATTTGATTTGGATGTGTGTGCACGCCGGAATCAATCCGCCAAAAAATACCGTATTGACCTATTCTGATACCTCGTCATAACTTCGTGTATCCTCGTCGATTCACAACGAAACTTATGCCATTGGATTCACAGCATTACGCTAGTCTTGTGACCCAAGTTTGGTTCAATTCTGAGAACGTTGACAAAATGTTATTTTGTGGGCTCCACGGTTCTACATGACGTGAGATTTCGTGATCGGCTCATTGGAATCCAGTTCTTGATGTTCTGTTGGGTTCATATTGTCGTTATGGTCTCATAGACACAAAGTTTGATAAATTTGGAGAACTTTATCTCCGACACATTTTTTGGTGCTAAGTGGACCACATGTGGACCCCGCTTTGACCCAAAACTATCAATTTTGTCCCTGTATCCAAATTAGACTTATGGATAGTCAATTCTAGCTATTTCAAGTATTTTGAGAATATTGGTGATGTTTATTTCAGCATCCGGAGTTGTAAGTATAGATTCTACTTTTCCAAGAGCAGTTGACGAAGTTCAGAACCCAAGCAAGTATACCTTGCCAAACTTGCAGTAGATCCTGTTATATTATCTGCTTCTATTTCTTTATATATATATATTCTTGTGATATGTCTGCTCAACCTAGGACCGTGAGAAGTTAGTGTCCGAACAGAATTCAGGTGTCGACGTCGTACGCGGAGTCGTGTAACGTCACTTAGTGAGTTGATTCCACGATCCTATTTTTACGTACTTGCTTTACCAAGTACGCCATACCGTAGGACACTTGACACTATTTTATGTGACAGAATCTTTCTTGAGTTATTCATGGTGATTCTTTATAGGCTTACAGAATTCATGATATGAGACTTCCATATTATATAGATATTATTATGACTCGTTGTACTAGCTAGAGGTCATGATCTTGCGTGTTATGGACATGAGACGTTGTGGACATGAGATTTGAGGTTACATTGGATGGGGAGAGACACGCATGCTACAGGCTGATTATGTTATATATATAATATGTTACTGGAGGTGATTTAGTCTCTATACTAGAGCTTGGCACATTTACTGGCCCTACGAGATACTACTTGCTGCTATGGGCTCCCCGGCACAGAGCATGTAGTGGTCTCAACCTGAGTACTAGTGATGCTCTCATTTATATTTCACTTAGCTGGTTACATAGCTTGTCCTGAGTATCTGTTTATATTTACTTGCTGAATTTTATTTGGCTTGAGTGTTTATTGTACCTTGCTATATCCCCTGAGGACCTGGATCCAGATTATGTCCCCAGGTGTATACGATGAGAGTTATCTGAGGTTTACGGGGCAGGTGCTGCTATTGGAGATGTACAGGTTGCAGAGGACGAGGTTGTTCCGGAGGACTTCTCTTGAGCACACAGTATTCTCACCATTCATTTATTATACTTAGTGTTCTAGATATTTGATCTTATAGTGACTTCTGGATATTGTACTTTGAGTTATTTTTTTTTCTATTTTGAAGACGGGCTGTTCCCCGTGACATTATTTATATTGATTTAGTTGGACAGATTATTTTATATTATTGTGAATGGTCTATCTTTTTATGATTTTGATGCTTATCGTGGATGAGATTAGATATATAGACTGTGATAAGTATTTGTAGACCATTTTATATGCATTACAGCTTAAGTGCACTCTAACGGTTCCATTAAATTGGATTTGTCCATTGGAGTTGTGCTGCTGGCCATTGCCGCGTGGCTAGTCCCTTGGAATTTTGGGACTGGGGCGTGACAAGTGTCTCGTGAGCTTTACTCAAAGACTCTAGGGACAAAGCAGCATGTAGGAACTATCCTTCTATCAAGCAAACAAGATGAACTATCTATATAATTTCGGTCCCCGAGAAACTCAGGATCAGTAGCGGTAATCCACCTAACTAATGACTCTTTTATCCGATGCTATTAGCAGTTGTGACTCATGGTTTCTCTTCACTAAAATATGCTCAAACTAGCAGCCGGGACCATGGTTCAGCTCTTCACTAATAGCCATTGTCCGACCGATGTGAATGCATGAAACACTATCAGATAAACTCTATGATGCAGATGAAATGAACAAGCAGACCATCTATCTCTTCTCTTCTATCTCTGTGCGGACTGGCCGCCATCTATCTGATCAAGTTCAAGCACGAAGTAGTTATATCAATACACAAGCAATAAGGAAACATGTTCAAGCAATATCTTACTCTTCTTATTGGCATGGCAAGGTTCTCTATTGACAAGCATTCAAGTTCTAGCTAAGCATGCAGTTCTATTATTCATGCAACAAAAACAATAATCTTCTTGGCAACAGGCATTATAAAACTCAGGTTCATTATTAAGACGTGCAAGAATCAGAGAACGAAATTCTGCCCACTCACTTAGATTAGTCATCTTCTGGTTCAACAATGAGCTCTTCAAGAAGATTTTCTTTTTGAGTCAGCAAACCGATACTCTTGTATATAGTGTCAATGCGGAACGGTACACTATAACTGGGACACGAACCCGACCCCATTAACTTGGACCGAACATGACTAATCATATGTTCGGAAAAAGGTCATAACAAGAACCGGGTCCGTTTGGTTCACTGTAATGTAATCGTAATCGTAATTCAATCGAATAAAAAAAAATCATTCGATTTTATTGTGATTATGATTACATTACAGTGAACCAAACGGATCCCATGTGATAATCATTTATCTATTCCTACATTCCCAAAAAAACAAAAAAAAAGGCTCAGCCTCGCCTATCCAGCATTTCCAAACACTTACTCTATTGAATCACAAGCAGCATTTACCAAGTCGTACTTGTTCCTCCGAACAATTCAGTAATCATTTGCTAGATTTTTCAGTTAATTTCTCCCGAGAAACTCTGGTGAGCAAAGCAGAAGAAAGTCGAATCTTGTGTTTCAAATCGTCAACGGAGTTGAACACTTATCCCAATTTCACTGACACTAATAGTGTCGGACTTTAAATTTTGAGACATAAGAGGAACTCTAAAATTGATGCTCTCAAAACTTAATATTTATATAATATTATCTTTTTTATCAACAATGATATAACAGTATTATCAATCCAAAACTCAAAAAATAAAACAATAACAAAATTTAATATTCAAAAGAATATTTGTTATAATAAAATACTAATAAAATTAAAGATGCTCTAAACCAACTAATAAAACTGAAACATGAAACTGAAACTAGTGTTATAAATTGGTTTTGCTAATTTTATTTATTCTCATCTAAACTATTTTCTAAGGTATTACTGGATATTTCAATAATAATTTATAAAAAATAATAAATTATAAAGCTCATCTAATGGAAATGGACCGATTCCGATGGATCTTTTCAAAACAAAATTCAGTCTTATTCGTCGACTACGACTACTAAATCGAATCGACAGAAATAACTATCGACATTAAACAAAAACGTATATTTTTTAATAAATTATAAGTCAACGATATATATATATATATATATGGTAATGCTATAGAACCAACCGGGTGGTTTTATATTATGGAAGCTCTCTATATTACATGGGTTGGATTGAGATTGTGTGATTAAGATTAAAATGTGTGGACCCCACCGCCTTCTAATCTCAACCACCCGATCCAAATCTAACACATATAACATAGAATGGTTTCATAATATGAAACCACCCGGATAGTTTTAGATCATATATATATATATATATATATATATATATATATATATATATATATATATATATATATATATACACCACATTGCATCCTAGTACGTCGGATCAGGGGTTCACATAGGGCCCGCGCGATCGAGCGGATGTGGCGTGGGCCCCACACTGACCCCCTGATCCGACGCACAAGGATGGATGATATATATATATATTCTCACCTGAAAATGGAGAATTTGATGGACTGTTATTTTGTAAGAATTAAACCTCTAGGGCAGTCTTTTCATGACTTTTCGTGGCATTAAAATCTCACTTCTATTCTTGCCAGATCAATCAATTTGTTTTGTAAGTCCAAAACTGAAGTTTCGAAGGCAAAATTTTTGGCTTACATACACTATAAAAATATTTTCGACTTATATATACTATATAGAAAAAAAAATAGTGCCCTCTAAAAGGTTGGATCTGGGGCAAATGTCTCATGGACATCGTATAAAGTCCGGACATACTGTCACACTTTTCCATAATCTACTTATAGAAAAATTTATTGTAAAATATCTTAATATTGAGGGCGTTCTTTGTAATTTTACTATGTTTAATAAAAAAAATTATCTTTCAATTTTAGCGAAAAATAATTTGTATCTTATTTTGGGATGAAAATGTATCTTTTACTTTAAATTGTAGTAGTGACTTATTTAACTTTGGATGTTGCTAAATGCACTCTTGTTTTTATCAACTTTATCACTTTTGTTGAATTTCTTAAGTTTAACTTGTAAAAAAATATTCAGTTTAACTTTCTTTCCTTTTATCCCTTATATTTTTTAATTCCTTAAACCAATTAAATTTTTTTTTATCGTATTAACTTAAAATTTGAAATAAAAAAAAAAAGATACAAAGGAGAATGAGCGAAGAAACAAACAAACTAAGAGGGTTATGATTTACAATAAATTTCAAAACAAACTAAAAAAAAGAAGAAGATTTGAATGAAGATGGACGGAAAGATCTAAAAACATGCAAGTATACCCTCTATCGTTTTTGAATTCACTTACAAAGTCATCTTTCGATTTCGATACGGAAAACCATATATCTAGCCATGGACAATTAATTTTCAGATCGTGTTGAAGATTAGATTTTTAATTTTTTGCTTATCTGAAATTTTACTTTATTTTTTCAATATAGGTTTAGTTTTTCGGTAAAAAAAAAATCTATTTTTGGTGATAAACTGATAGTTGATTTTTTTTTTTTAAATATAAAGTTAATCAAAGCTCCTAATCGTAAGAAGAGGTGGTAACGTAATGAAAATTGTGGTGCATTTAATAACACACTTAACCTTGGGAGGAATGTATTTTTTAAAATTGTAGCCGGTGTTCTAAATGGTGCATGTCTCGTCCGCCTAGGCGACGCTGTAAACCCCCTGATTTTTCAAAATTTTAAAAACTGGATTTTTCACAATTTTCTGGATTTTTCTGGGATTTTTCTGTAATTTAAAAACAAGGTTTTAATTTTTAAATGATTTTTAATTGATATTAAACAATATTAAAATATTATGAAAATAATATTTTTGGATGTAAAATGAAAAACTGGACTTAGGACAATTTTTCTGGAATTTATTGGGCCCCGGACCTATTTTTAAAACACCTAAAAACTAATTATTTAATTATTTAATTATTTATTATTTACTGTTATTTTAATACTTATTATTATTTATTATTATTATTAATTTTAATATTTTTCCGGCCCGCGGCCCGTTGGGCCGGCCCGGCCCAACCCAACCCGAGCCCAGTCCTAGCGGGTCGGGTCGGATCCGCCAGACCCGACCCGAACCCGACCCGCTTGACCCGGCTCCCCTCTCTCCCCCAGCCCGCGTTTCCCGCCGCCTCCGCCGCGCCCTCCGCCCGCTCCGGCCGCCCACGACCCCCCCACGTCACCGCCTCACCCGGCCTCCCCTACGCCCCTCTCGGCCCTCGACGCCCCTCGCCCAGCCTATAAAACCCTCGCTCCCAGGCCATCTCTTCCTCCTCCGCCTCCAGCTCCACCGCACCCCTCACCGCCCTAGCCACCGCCACAGGCGCCGCTCCGGCCTCGCCTCCACGCCGCCGCGTCCCTTGCCGACCTCCACCACCCTCCTTCCGCCGCTGCCAGCGCCTCCGGCAACAGCAGCAGACAGCAGCCGCAGCGGCAACAGCGCCGCCTCCGCCGTGCAGCACCGCTGCGTCCCCGCGTCGCCTCCGACAAGCCCGGCCGCCCGTGCCCCAGCCCCCTCCGCCTGAGCCCGGCCTCCCCCGCCGGAGCTCGGCCAGCACCCCGAGCCGAAACCCTAACCCTAATTTCAGATTCCTGTGTCCGACCATGTCGGACACGTGTCGGACACGACTCGACCCTGTTTTTTCGGGTCCCCTTCAGGTACGTGTAACTTTTTGCTCGTAGCTCTGTTTTCGTTTCCGCAAATTGCGTTGCGAAGCCTGTATGACCCTCTCGGTGTCCGGACTAACCGTTCGGGGCATCGCGTCCTGTGGTGATCGCACACCGCGATCCAAAAATAGAAAAAACCAGACCCAGTTTTACCCCGGAACTGGGTACGCTCCGCCAAACGGGACGACTTGGTCGCGCGCGGTCTTCACAGATACGTGCGCCTCGTCGATACGGACGTGTGGGATTTCGCGGAAGTCGATTCGGGTGTGCGTGCACACCGGAATCAACGCGTATCCGCGGACATCGCCCCGTATCCGTACTTTCTGGAACGCGCCCTAACTTTGTGTACACACGTCGGATCGAGACGAAACTTGCGCCATCGGACTCATAGCGATACGCTGGTCCTGTGGGTCAAGTTTGGTTCGATTCTGAGAACGTTGACGAAATCGCGTGTCGTGGGCCCCACAGGCCCCGTTCGACGGGCGATTTTGTGTTCGGCTCATCGAAATCCAATTCTTAAAGTTCCGTTGGATTCGTATCAGCGTTTCTGACCTGTTGACACTGAATTTGGTAAATTTGGAGACCGTTGACCCGGACACGTTTTTCGGTGCAAAGCGGGCCCACCAGTGGACCCCGTTTTGGCCCGAAACTGCCGTTTCTGCCCTTGTCTCCAATTTGGACCCAAGGACAGGCATTTCTAGCTGATTGATATTTTCTGGATCTGATGGTGATGTTTGTTTCAGCAACCGGAGTACCGCCTGCGAATCCAACCGAAGTCAGAGCCGCAATCAGAGCCGGCACCACAGGCAAGTGTACCTTGCCAAACCCTGCAGCTTGCTAGTTATTTCTTGGACTTAATTATGCAATAGTGGGCAATTAAAGCTTGCCAAATCTCAGTAATTCTTGACATAGTATCTTAATGGATTTCTTGTGGAATTAAATATAAACTTGTTTTAACTGCTTAACCTAGGAAACGGGTGATGTGCTTAGTGTCCGATTATAGTCGGATGCCAACTCCGTACGCGGAGTTGTGTAACGTCACATAGGCATGGATATCGAGACCCGATAATGCTCATACTTGTCTTATCAAGTACACCAGAACCCAGGACACTTGACACTATTTCATGAGACAGAGTCTTCCTGAGACATTCAAGGTGATTCTGTATAGGATGCATGTTTTATGACATAGACTTTACATTCTTAAACAAATTGATTCATAGCTTTCAGACTTGCTGCATTAGTTTAATCGTGCGTGACATGGACATGAGGCATCGTGGACATGAGACGTGGGATTACATTGGGTGGGGAGAGACACACAGACTACAGGCTGATATTATATATATAAAACATAGTATATATCATAGTATAATTCATAGTTATTGCCGCTACCGGCTCCCCGACACAGAGCTTGTAGTGGCTTCAGCCTGAGTTCTAGTGCTGTTCTCATATTGCATATCACATAGTTGGTTACTTAGTTTACCCTGATGATTATTTTATCTGCTGTACCGTATTTATTTTGGCTTGTATTTTCTGTACCTTGCTGTCCCCTGAGGACCTGGATCCGGATTATGTCCCCAGGTACAGCTGAAGAGAACTACCCAGAGGTGTACGGTACCGGAGCACTCCTTGGAGCAGAACAAGGAACAGAGGACGAAGTAGTGGCCGAAGATTTCTCCTGAGCACCGGCTTCAACTACACAGTATTTCCATTTCCAGCATTTTATTTCCTGTCTTTTCTCCTTAAATGTAACAGAATAATTTCTCGGATTGTTTCCCGAGATAACCTTATTTGATATTGCATAATTATTTCCATTGCATGATTTCTGGCAATTAATCTATGTTATTTCTGTGGATGAGATTAGAAATACCTGAGACTTGTACTTAGTACTGCTAGACTACAGCTTAAGCATGCCCTGATGGATCCATTAAATTGGGTTGTCCATCGGTGCGTGCTGCTGGCCATTGCCACGCATCTCCAGTCCCTCGGCATTTTGGGACTGGGGCGTGACATGGTTTTTGTGGTGGCCCATGCAGGTCAACGACTAAATTGTTCGATTTCAACTTAGGGACCGAACCGGCCTGCAATAAAGAATAGGATAAGTTTTTAGGATCTCATCCACTTGCTTGAATCGTTTTTGATAATCAGTATCGCATTCGAATAAATTTATTTGACTTGCATCTTGCCTTGATTCCTGTACGCCTCTTACTGGGTATTTTGGATGCAGGAAAATGGACCCACAAGAATGCAATGAGACTCCCGCCGGAACCCCACAAGCTACAGGTGTCACCTATGACGACGAAGTGACACCAGTCGGAGGAGTTCCCTCAACTCAACAAAGCCAGCAGGCAGGTCAACCTACCTCCCGATTCCGACGCGATGACATTCCACCTCCGCCGTAGTTCGTCCCACCAACGCCCGTGTTCCCACCAGGGCAGCCAATTGACGGGCAGCAGATATTCCAAATGATCTACGCGATGATGCAGGCGCAGCAACAAGTCCAACATGAGGCTCAGCGTCGCGAAGCTAACTTCTGGAGGGACATCATCGTAACTGTACTGGAGCAGGCCAACCTACCAACTCGACGACCAACTACAGGCTCAATCACTGACTTCCGCCAACTGAAGCCCCGCACCTTTTCTGGAAAGGAAGAGCCCACAGAAGTTCATGAATGGCTCACCAACATTCGGCATCAACTTGAAGCAGCTGAGATTCCACGGGAACGCTGGATGACTGCCGTCCGAATGCAATTGACAGGCAACGCGCACCACTGGTGGTTGTCTGAGGAGACGCGACTCAGACCAGACCGAGTCACTTGGGAGGAGTTCTCCAGACTCTTCCAAGAAATGTACATTCCGGCTATCGCTCGATCAGAACTGTGGGACAAATTCAATCGCCTCACCCAGGACTCTATGACGGTGGAAGAGTACAACGCAGAATTCATTTGTCTGGGCCGCTTTGCCCCAACCCTGATCCCGACAGAGGAAGAGAAGGCCGAGAAGTTCTTCGACGGACTGAACTTTGAGCTACAGAGACTCATCGGATCCGTCGCACCTACCTCCTACTCGGACGTTCTCGCTGCAGCCCGACGCCTGGAACGCGTCACCAGGAGGGAGTCTCGCCACAAGCGGCCAATCACCTCAGCACCAGACAGGACGTCATCGGGAGAATCTGCAAAGAGATCTCACACGCACCAGCCACCCAGGACAGCTTCGCAGACCCTTCCTACCTGTCACTACTGCGGCAAGATAGGCCATGTCGAGAGGGACTGCAGACGCAAGTTGGGATTGTGCCTGATTTGCGGCACCAATCAACACATAGCCAAGGACTGTCCTCAGCATCGAGATGGAGCACCAAGGGCAACCCAACCTGCTTTATCGGCACCTAGGCCACCTCTGGCTCCTCAGGCAGCACTCTTCCAGTAAGCCCAGCAGCAGCAGAGGAATCTACCTCAAGGACGAGGGCAAGCTTACGCGATGACTGTACAGGAAGCCGATGCACGTAAGTGATTCATAGTTATCCGTTTCTAGTCTTGTTGTAGTCCGTGCCCGTTGGTTCGTGACCTCAGCCCCAACCTAGTAATTTGCAACTTGTTAATAACAACCTGGTTTTCATAAAAGTTATAGTTTTTACTAGATTTTCCTGGAAAGTGTAAACTTTCAATTTTTAGGGAAACGGTATTTTCCTGAAGTCTCTTGTGATGTGTTTTTCAAACGATGCTTGCGACCGCGTCATCTCTGTTGACCGGTTATTCTTAGATTGCGAGGACGCAATCCTCTTAAGGGGGGTAGATTGTAAACCCCCTGATTTTTCAAAATTTTAAAAACTGGATTTTTCACAATTTTCTGGAATTTTCTGAGAATTTTCTGTAATTTAAAAACAAGATTTTAATTTTTAAATGATTTTTAATTGATATTAAACAATATTAAAATATTATGAAAATAATATTTTTGGATGTAAAATGAAAAACTGGACTTAGGGCAATTTGTTTGGAATTTATTGGGCCCCGGACCTATTTTTAAAACACCTAAAAACTAATTATTTAATTATTTAATTATTTATTATTTACTGTTATTTTAATACTTATTATTATTTATTATTATTATTAATTTTAATATTTTTTCGGCCTGCGGCCCGTTGGGCCGGCCCGGCCCAACCCAACCCGAGCCCAGCCCTAGCGGGTCGGGTCGGATCCGCCAGACCCGACCCGAACCCGACCCGCTTGACCCGGCTCCCCTCTCTCCCCCAGCCCGCGTTTCCCGCCGCCTCCGCCGCGCCCTCTGCCCGCTCCGGCCGCCCACGACCCCCCCACGTCACCGCCTCACCCGGCCTCCCCTCCGCCCCTCTCGGCCCTCGACGCCCCTCGCCCAGCCTATAAAACCCTCGCTCCCCGGCCATCTCTTCCTCCTCCGCCTCCAGCTCCACCGCACCCCTCACCGCCCTAGCCGCCGCCACAGGCGCCGCTCCGGCCTCGCCTCCACGCCGTCGCGTCCCTTGCCGACCTCCACCAACCTCCTCCCGCCGCTGCCAGCGCCTCCGGCAACAGCAGCAGACAGCAGCCGCAGCGGCAACAGCGCCTCCTCCGCCGTGCAGCACCGCTGCGTCCCCGCGTCGCCTCCGACAAGCCCGGCCGCCCGTGCCCCAGCCCCCTCCGCCTGAGCCGGCCTCCCCCGCCGGAGCTCGGCCAGCACCCCGAGCCGAAACCCTAACCCTAATTTCAGATTCCTGTGTCCGACCGTGTCGGACACGTGTCGGACACGACTCGACCCTGTTTTTTCGGGTCTCCTTCAGGTACGTGTAACTTTTTGCTCGTAGCTCCGTTTTCGTTTCCGTAAATTGCGTTGCGAAGCCTGTATGACCCTCTCGGTGTCCGGACCAACCGTTCGGGGCATCGCGTCCTGTGGTGATCGCACACCGCGATCCAAAAACAGGAAAAACCAGACCCTGTTTCACCCCGGAACTGGGTACGCCCCGCCAAACGGGACGACTTGGTCGCGCGCGGTCTTCACAGATACGTGCGCCTCGTCGATACGGACGTGTGGGATTTCGCGGAAGTCGATTCGGGTGTGCGTGCACACCGGAATCAACGCGTATCCGCGGACATCGCCCCGTATTCGTACTTTCTGGAACGTGCCCTAACTTTGTGTACACACGTCTAATCGAGACGAAACTTACGCCATCGGACTCGTAGTGATACGCTGGTCCTGTGGGTCAAGTTTGGTTCGATTCTGAGAACGTTGACGAAATCGCGTGTCGTGGGCCCCACAGGCCCCGCTCGACGGGCGATTTTGTGTTCGGCTCATCGGAATCCAATTCTGAAAGTTCCGTTGGGTTCGTATCAGCGTTTCTGACCTGTTGACACTGAGTTTGGTGAATTTGGAGACCGTTGACCCGGACGTATTTTTCGGTGCAAAACGGGCCCACCGGTGGACCCCGTTTTGGCCCGAAACTGCCGTTTCTGTCCTTGTCTCCAATTTGGACCCAAGGACAGGCGTTTTTAGCTGATTGATATTTTCTGGATTTGATGGTGATGTTTGTTTCAACAACCGGAGTACCGCCTGCAAATCCAACCGAAGTCAGAGTTGCAATCAGAGCCGGCACCACAGGCAAGTGTACCTTGCCAAACCCTGCAGCTTGCTAGTTATTTTCTGGACTTAATTATGCAATAGTGGGCAAGTAAAGCTTGCCAAATCTCAGTAATTCTTGACATAGTATCTTAATGGATTTCTTGTGGAATTAAATATAAACTTGTTTTAACTGCTTAACCTAGGAAACGGGTGACGTGCTTAGTGTCCGATTATAGTCGGATGCCAACTCCGTACGCGGAGTTGTGTAACGTCACATAGGCATGGATATCGAGACCCGATAATGCTCATACTTGTCTTATCAAGTACACCAGAACCCAGGACACTTGACACTATTTCATGAGACAGAGTCTTCCTGAGACATTCAAGGTGATTCTGTCACGCCCCGGTCCCGCAGGGCCGTTCGTCCTCGCTTTGGTCCCTACGGAACCGACCGTCCTTGCTCGGGCGTGATGCCGTGCAAGCCTAAAGTGCGCTTGCACAAGGCCAAAGCTTTGAACAAGGGCAAGTAAGCTATTCGATACTGAAGCAGCGGCATATATTGCAGAAAAGTAAAGAACACAATGGCACATGATAAACAAGCTCTTTTTATTGATAATCGAAAGTGTTACAAGCGGCGCATGGCCGAGGTTACATAACGCTCAAGCACTCTTCTCTCGATTACAATGATACCGTTCCATACATTATGTCCCTCTATCTGAAAGCAGCTCAAAGCAGGCACAAACTCGATGCAGCTCGAGGCATCGACTCCAGATTTCCGGCTCCTTGGGATGAGGTACGGCTATCGCTTCCCGAACGAACGAGCACCTGAGAACAAGCAAACTGTTGGTGGGTCAGCACTTTATGCAAGTACTGGTGAGATAAAACAACTGAACAGAAGCTACACCCCCTGAAACCCACACTAAGTAGACTTGTGGCAAAACATTGCATTTCTAGTGATCTTGCTAGTTTTTACCTAAGTTCGTTTCATGCAGTTCTAGCAGAGTCATATTACGTCTTTTTGAAACATAACTTTGAAACAGTTTTGCATACTCGATACTCAAGCATCCAAACAACGCCCCAATCTCCCGCAAGCTTAATTGTCCCAGCTGAACGTGAATCACCACGTTGTAGCTCTCTCGCAGGACAATCGTTCTCATCGGGACGTGCGCAACATGCATTGTGTATCATAATCTAACTTTTTTTGGGGCAAAGCTTATTTAGCAGACTGAGCATATCGAATTGAGGCAAACATATCAAGCACACAAGTTTAACTATCAATCAGAGGTCGGTCCCCGAGAAACTCAGGATCGGTAGCGGTAAACCAGCTAACCAATGACTCCTTTATCTGATGCTATTAGCAGCTGTGACTCATGGCTGCACATTACTGCCGAAGCAGCCGTAACCAAGGTTCAGCTCTGCACTAATAGCCATTGTTCGACCGATGCAAATGCATGCAACACTATCAGATAAACTCTATGATGCACATCTTAATGAGCAAACAGGCTTATGCATAAACTCATATTCTTACCCCATGGCCGAACGGTTATCCCTGCAGCAGACACACAAGTTAGTCATAATATGCTTATATGGACAAACTTATGAATCAATCTTCTGGTGTCACAGTGATAGGTATGCAAGAAGGTAAACCTAGCATGCGTCCTATCTATATGACGGTCCTGAGAAACTCATTGATGGACAACAACACCCCCTAGATCCTTTCGGAACGGAACATCAGTGTGCTCTACAATCCCTTCCGGACCGACCGATTCCCAGTGCCCCAGGAATCGACCGAGAGACTATTACCTTGTGCACAAGTTGTCCGAGACCAATGCAACAATCACATTCACATTCACATTCACAAGCACTTAACAATCTAATAGCCACACCCCCTGGAACCCGAAGGAACGGAACATCAGGGCGGACTATTAGACTATACTCTTCTTCTTATTCAAGCAAACACATCTTTTCACATATCTAATAGCACACCCCCCTGGAACCCGAAGGCACGGAACATCAGGGTGCACTATTAGTCTATGCATATACGAATCGAAGGCAGCAGTTCGATATAGCAAAACAGACAAGCAAAACATATTTTTGACAAGCACGATTGATTCTTATTTAACATGCAAAAACTATCTCTTTCTTTCTTAGCATATACAAGGAACATATTTCAGGCATTTCGTTTATTTATCTTCTTAGCATGGCAAGAGTTCGTTCGATAGCTGTGTCGGTGTTTCTAAGCATACTACATTTCTTATTCTCTTTAGCATAGCAATGGTTCTATCTTATTCTGACAAGCATTTCTATTTCCCTTAGTAGGCAGCAGGTTCGTTTCACTGACAAGCTATGTGCGTTCTCTTATTAGCATGCTGAGTCGGTTCTATCATTTCTTCTTATGAAAACATTCTTCTTAAGCGAACAAGCATTCAAAAACTGAGATTCATTATTAAGTCGTGCAAGAATCAGAGAATGCAGTTCTGCCCACTCACCTTGATTAATCGGTCGGGAACTCTCCGAGAAGACTTCCGTTCGAGCAAGCAAGTCGATCCCACTTGTACATAGCGTCGACGCGAAGCGGGGCGCTACAGATTCTGTATAGGATGCATATTTTATGACATAGACTTTACATTCTTAAATAAATTGATTCATAGCTTTCAGACTTGCTGCATTAGTTTAATCGTGCGTGACATGGACATGAGGCATCGTGGACATGAGACGTGGGATTACATTGGGTGGGGAGAGACACACAGACTACAGGCTGATATTATATATATAAAACATAGTATATATCATAGTGTAATTCATAGTTATTGCCGCTACCGGCTCCCCGACACAGAGCTTGTAGTGGCTTCAGCCTGAGTTCTAGTGCTGTTCTCATATTGCATATCACATAGTTGGTTACTTAGTTTACCCTGATGATTATTTTATCTGCTGCACCGTATTTATTTTGGCTTATATTTTCTGTACCTTGCTGTCCCCTGAGGACCTGGATCCGGATTATGTCCCCAGGTACAGCTGAAGAGAACTACCCAGAGGTGTACGGTACCGGAGCACTCCTTGGAGCAAAACAAGGAACTGAGGACGAAGTAGTGGCCGAAGATTTCTCCTGAGCACCGGCTTCAACTACACAGTATTTTTATTTCCAGCATTTCATTTCCTGTCTTTTCTCCTTAAATGTAACAGAATAATTTCTCGGATTGTTTCCCGAGATAACCTTATTTGATATTGCATAATTATTTTCATTGCATGATTTCTGGCAATTAATCTGTGTTATTTCTGTGGATGAGATTAGAAATACCTGAGACTTGTACTTAGTACTGCTAGACTACAGCTTAAGCATGCCCTGATGGATCCATTAAATTGGGTTGTCCATCGGTGCGTGCTGCTGGCCATTGCCACGCATCTCCAGTCCCTCGGCATTTTGGGACTGGGGCGTGACAGACGCTTAGACGGTAGAAGTTCGCTCTCCGCACCGCTTTTGTCGCTGACGTCTTGGCGATGTAGTAGACGACCAACAGAGGTTTGACGGCATAGACGGAGGTGAGTACGTGTCACGCGGTGTACTCTAATTCAAATTATGTAATATAATGAGATAGACAGTGGAGTAGGCGAACGCCTACATGGAGTAATACCTAACTAGATGATTTGGCAAAATAGTTTTTCAAGTATTATGGACTTATAAGTCACTTTTACATGACTTACTTCATAAATTTTTGTTCTACAACTTAGCTATGCATAAAAAAAAAACTTTAAATATGCATATTATGCAAAAACAGTGGTAAAATAGTATAAAAAAAAAATCAAAATGTATCAAATGTCTAGGGGGCGCCTAAGTGTCCTTGGCGGTAGGTGGATCATTTTCTTCCTGCACCCGCCTACCACTGTTTAGAACATTGATTGTAGATATCAAATTTTATCAAATCAATCTTTAATGAAGCAAGGGAGGTTTATCCTCTCACATATATATTTCTCAAAAATAAAAATAATAGTAGTACTACTACTGTTATAGTATAATTAGTAGTTAGGACTCTCCAATACAATTTGGGGTCCAAAATTTCAAAAAAATAAATAAATGTAGAATAGGTTGGGTTTGTATGATAATAGTAGAAAATGATAAAGTGAGCTCCGGTTCCAAAGATTGTGTGATAAAAAATTGATGTGAAAAAAAAATAACATAAAATCTAGAATCTAGAAAGTTAGGCTTCAAATTGAAACTTACTCTTCTACAAAATGAGTTCCTAAAATTTAGAATCTAGAATCTAGAAATTGGAAGGTCCAATCCTTAGCACTTATATAAAACCGAAAATCTAGAAATTAGAAGTAGGAATAGAACTTACTATTCTACAAAATGAACTCCTATATTTTGAATCTAAAATCTAGAACGTGTGATGGACCCTACTGATGATGCTCTTACAACTACTACTACTACTACTACTAATAATAAATAAATTATGTAATCGTGTGCACGTGTACTCGCTTTTTTTTCTTTTTTTCCTTCCTTTTTTTGACAGACAAACGAACAGCTTGATTGAGATTTGAGAGTTCTCGTCTCGGAAAGATACATGGTCACAGTATTCACAGTCCCAAGTAACACGAGGAACTCATCGAGTAATTATACAAAGAAGCTTAAACTCGACGTTCCTATTTACTACAATCTCGCTGATCAAAGCTTGGAAGCTGGAACTACTATCAAATCCTCCTCTCATCGTCCTAATCAGTAGGAATCTCCTCCTTCCTTAATCATCCAAGCCCAGTTTTTTTTTTTTTCTCCTGAAAATCTCGAGTCTGAGACTTTAACTAATAAATTGGTTCTAGACACTTAAGATGAACTTGCTAAAAAAATAGACAGGAATGTAAACACACAAAGAGTAGATGAATCTGCTGTAGAAACTGACAAACGAAGTACTTACAGAATTAAGGACTTTCGAATTAGCGTTGATTAGCCATTGCAAAAACGCTTGTTGCTCTTAAGAGATGAAACTTTTTTTTTTCTCTTGTGGAATATATATATATATATATATATATATATATATATTCTGTGTGTTCTCTTCTTCATAAAGTGCAGAAGGACACAACATATAGGAAAGTAATCTCCTTATTTGTTGAAACTGTTCCCTAAAGACGTAAACGAAAGACTATGGAGTAACTCTTCCTAATTAATAGGACAATTACAAACTGAACAACCAACAAGACTTTAACATCGTAACTTCCACATTGAAGCACCATTTTGTGTCATTTTTCCACGTCTGAGTCCTAATTCCCAAAAAAAAATTCCATACAATTTGTGACAAAAACAAATGATTGTCGTGGGAATTAAACATTACCAACTAATAAAATCCCACGAATACTAACCACTTCAGCTAACACATCTCACTCATACAAGTTAATAAATAATATATAAAATATTAAAATATAAATACTTGGAATTCATTTCAAAATGATATAGTTTGACCGATCGGTTACTAAGAGCATCAATAGTAAGCCTCATCATAATTTATAGATTCTACATTCAGAATGTAGGAGCTCGTTTTGTAGAATCATAAGACTTAATTGGAGTTCCATAATAACCTCATTCCAACCACAGGACCTGAAACATAGGTTTTAGAATTTCTACCTTCAGAATGTATGAACTCATTTTATAAAATATAAGCCTAAATTTGGAGTCACAATTTATTCTAGATTTTATATTTTTTGAAAAAATATATATATATATATATGGCACCTAGATCTATATCCACTCATCTCAGGTCCCAAGATTTTTTTTTTTTTTACTATTCTCATGGAAACTCAACTCATTATACATTTATTTTTTATTACAAATTTGGACTAAGATGTAATTTTGAGCTCCATCCATGCTCTTAAGAGCAAATCAGCAAATCAAATAAAACCCAACACCCAAATCGTCACCTTCATCTTCTTTGCTGTTGCATCCAGCTGGTTCACCTGCAAATGATCAGTCACTATTTCTCAATCCACCAATGCCATGTTGTCCTGAAGCTAATTTTTGCTAATGAAGCAGGGGGAATAGCCGAATAGCTGTTTTATGTTCTTGACTATTTTACTTACTACTCAATCCTCTTGACTCCATCCCCGAGTGCAATATATATATATATATATATATATATATATATATAGAGAGAGAGAGAGAGAGAATAAGGGAGGTGAGATGGCACCTCACTCTCAAATGAGAGTGGCGGTGAAGTGGCACCATCTCAGCCCTCCATCTTACAAATGAGGCTTAAGTGATATGTTTGCACTTAAGTCCCCTAATTATTCTCTCAATAATTTCTCACATCACCATCTCAGCCCTCCTTTGTAAACCCCCACCCTCGGTCATTCCCTAGGCCACCGACGGAGCCCCCACCCGCGGCTTCCCCACCATCGATCATGCCCTAGGCCACCGACAGAGCCCCCTTCCCCACCCTCGGCTTGCCCTAGGTCACCGGGTCTGCGCGGCGGCAGGTCGGCTTGCCCACCCGCGGCTTGCCCTAGGTCACCGGCTCGAAGACTCCGAAGGACGCGGTGGCACTCACGAGGATGACCGGTTCCGCGCCGCGGCAGGTGGTTCGAGGAAGCGGTGAAGCGGCTTCGTCGACGGATTCTAGGGTTGTGTCTGTGTCGTCGTGTCGAAACCGGGGACGCGAGGATTTGCATGGTTTCTCTGTTTTTTCTGAATTTCTGGGGAATGTGTCGGACACAGGGGCTGGATGCACTGAATTATATTATTGTGGAGTTTGGATTGTATCAGATACGGGAAACAAAAGCAGACACCGGACACCCTCGGCTTCCCCACCCTCAGCAATGCGAGACCCAATTCTCCCGCAAACTCATTTGATCGGTTCCTCAACTTCCATCAAGAGATTGTTCAGGAAGTGGTCGATATGGAAAAGGTCCAACCGGAATCAGTTCTCTATCCCGAGCAAGATGGCAAGGAAGACTCGTCAATCTTACAAGAGATAGTGTGTAATTCACCAGAAGAGCACTCCAAGAAACCAAACATTGGCAGGCAATTGAGATCACATAATAATAATAAGAAGGCTTCTTCGAACAGAACTGATGAGAAAAATACAGAACAACAACATAATTCTTCTTCTAGCTTAGGGAGCTCGATCAAATTGGCAAAGCAGTTGCAGGCTGAGGCAGGGAGTTGGGATGTGGATTACTTGGAATCATCATTGGAAGAAGGTCTGAAGAAGGGAAGAGGAGGAGGAGGAGGGGATGGGCAGAGCTGCCCACAGTCTTTTATTTAATAATTATAGTTAGGTAGTCCAATTAATCCATGGTTGATTGATTGTGTGTTGATTACGATTTACTAGTTAGTTTATATCATTTTACGTATATATATACTTCCGATTATTGGTGGTATTTGCATGTATTGTTTGCTATAATAGTATGAAATACGATTTGTTTGTTTCATTTCTTTGCTCTACTATTATTACAGGATATAATACTAGAAGTGGGGCATTCGTTTAGAAGTAGAATCAAAGATCATCAAAAGTAGTAAGTAGCCAGAAATTGTCAGGCCACGAAGCAACCGAAAATTTTCTTTCTTCTTATATGTATCAGAACATTACCAGATACGCAACAAGCTAAATATCATCAATTGTTTGGTATCATACCAGCAAGATGATTTGTATTCATAAGGTTCAGCTGTACAGTTGAAGATTAAACATTACCAGATACGCAACAAGCTAAATATCACTAAAATAGCACCACAGCTTAAGCCCAACTATTGGTATATAAGAAGTAAAGACAAGTCACAGGCGCAAGAGATGCACTCAAGTGAGGCTTTTTCAGGCTGTGTATATACTTGTTAACCTATGTTGGTTAACGAGGATTCTCAGGCTGTGTATGGCTTTTCATTTTTGATCGACTCAGCTATCAAATTTACTTGACTTGTCAGATGCATTCAAGTGAGGCTTTTTCATATAAATGTCTCACAAGCATGAAACCAGAAACAATGATGTAGGAACTAGCTTAAATGTTACCAAGAATTTGAGTCGATTTTGTTTACACGCTACGGAGACCTGATCTAAAATTGGAAGCAAATTTTTGCAGTAGTTGCCTGACCATTCTGTATTTGCTAGTGCCTTAGTCTCTCGTCTTCAATCAATCGTGTCATCTCCTCTTTCATCTGATTATACTTACTATATCTGTGATACTCTTAGTTGGATACTATAACAGTATTCCCTCACAGCACAAGTTTCTTTTGGACTGGAAAGAATAACAAAGATCTCGTTTTACTATATCTGTTGTAAATTTGAAGTTGGTTGCATCCTAGGCTCTCACCATTCCAAATTCAAGATCCACAACTTCAACCACTTCTCGTCTCACCAAATAATTTTTGAACCAAGCGAGTAAACGTTCCAAATTAGTCAAAACAAATGAGGTCAACCTTTAATGAGGCTCTTAAGCCACTAATTTCATTATCTGAACTAAAATTTGGAAGAGTGGACAATTAAGAGAGCAATTAAAGAAAAATATGCACTAGTAATAACCAAGTAATATGCAACAAATCAAGATCAAGTCTTTTCCTAAAAGTTTCAAACACTTGGGTACAAGTACATTACATTATTCTCTTAACATAAATGTCACACATAAATTATTCTATGAAACAGTACATATAATAAACAATAAAGATATTGCAGGAACATGACAAAAAGTACAAGTCGATTTTTCCATCCTACAAAGAAAAAGTTCAACATCGCCTCAACCTATTGGACAGTTACTTCTATATGCAGGAAATTATAGAAATTGGTCTTTAAATGCCAGAACCAGCAATAGAATAAGTACATTGACAATGCTCCCAGATAGACTGGTCATTGACTACATATCATTATGCCAGCATTAGTTGATGAAAACTCCTGTGCCTGCATACTCGACCTCCTACAATATCAAACAACAATCATTACTGGCAGATATAATGACACAAAAACAAAATATGTGAAATTAACTTTACTGCCAACAGGATCTTAAAGTTACCAGTCTTACTTACTATAGTGTGAAATTAATATTACAAAAATACTTCAAAACTTCAAGGTTAATATTGGAATATAAAACGATAAGAAACTCTCAGAGAAAATTCCTGCATGTTTTTCGTTCATACTACATGCAACAAAAAGCCCTTATCATTACAAATCAAGCCTGATAGATATGAAACCAGCTCCCCTTAAAGACATGTGACCACAAAGATGTTAGAATTTCTTATGTCCTTTCTTCTGAACAATTCCAGAATACAAAATAAAATAAAATTAAACAATGTTACCGGCCTCTGGGGAAGTCGTGCACGAAGCACTGCCCTAAGAGTTTATTCGGGATCTGTGTGCAGACGTTCCCGAAGCTCCTAGTGGTAAAACCCCCGCACTACCGGTATCTCGTTGCCGCACACGACTTGGAGAGAACGACCAGAACTTAGCTCTGCCCAGAGCTCGGAGACAACGAAAACTGAATAGAATATTGACAGAGGTTTGGAGTATGTGATTTTTCTAATAGATTTACAAAGAAATCAGATGTGAATATATAAAACATTTGTGTAACGGTCTGAATTAAATTACGATTTAATTCAGCCGTTACGAATGAACCTGGACATGAGAAATTGCAACGTTCAAACAATTGTAACGTTTCAGAACTTAATGCCAACGTTTAAGAAAAATAAATGAAAGAAAGAAGAAGGAGCAAAAAGTATTTTAGGGTCCCAGCCCGAACCCGAAGAGGAAATCGGATCGGCATTCGGCGCCCGCAGATGTGGGCGCGTACCCGCACCCGTTACGCGCGCCGAACCGAACCGAGCCGAGCCGGGCCGGGCGGCGGCGGCGGCGCGCGCGTGTGGCCCAAGGGGTTCCCCACACAACAACTTAATAGAGCAAAGAGTAGAAAGTAATATATGTACATAGGAAGGCTTTGGTGCACCCGATGTGGGACTAAAGAAAGGGAGAGGAATTGAGCTTTTGCTAGAAAACAAAACCAAAGCAAAATCAAAACCAACAATCCCCCCCCAAAAGGTCAAGTTCCGAAACAGAGATAAGAGTGAAGTAAAGTAGAGAGAGAGAGAGAGAGAGAGAGAGAGAGAGAGAGAGCATCTGGGCAGTAAAATACTATGCATAGATGAGATGGACTACAGCCTTGAATCTCACGTAGTGACTATTGCCTTAATCTGAAGAAGTGCTTGATGGACTATGCCTTGAATCAGACTTCTTTGAACCAGATTTAGAAAATAGCACACATAGTACGCTAGAGGTCCTTGGTCTATCGGGTGGCGCTTTTAAATGGCCATGCGCACTTTCCACATTCATGAGAGTTGTCTGGGATCGCCCTGTCCCATAGTCGCGGCCTTCACGACCTCTCATATAGGTAAGTCCTTAATGGTTGGTGATATGAATCAACCTAGCATTACAGCTTGGACCTATTAAGAGTTTTAAACTCATCCTAACCATATCACACAGGAACACTGTCACCATAGGGATGGGGAATCATTGTACACATGTACAGCCGCTTGGGCTTTATTTTAATGAGATTTTAATCTCGAGTCAGTGTTCCATAAAGTCACCTAAGTTCAGCTTGTTTCTACCCATTGAACCGGCTTCTTGGGATCTCCAGTCAGACTCGGTTGGGTTGCCACTGCTGGTGACTAATTTATGGGCTTAACCCCATCCCCCTCGATGATTCTAGGATCAAAGTCCTAGACAGACCCTTCGTCAAGTGATCTGCAAGGTTCTTTTCTGACTTTATATAGTCAAGAACCACATATTTGCCTAGTAGGCTTTTTATTGACTTGAAGCGCAGCTGCAGGTGCCTGTTCATCTTAGCATTCACAGAATCATGCTTTAGTAGTTCAATAACAGATTTATTATCACAATTTATAGAAATTGCAGGAACAGGACTAAGAGAAACAGTTATATGCATAATAAGATTTTTAAGCCATTCAGCTTCTGTGCAAGTTGTATCTAAAGCTATCATTTCAGAGTCCAATGTACTCCTATCTATGATAGTTTGCTTACAAGAGCTCCAGGAGATCGTAGCTTCTCCTAGAGTAAATACATATCCAGTAGTAGATTTTATATCATGTGAGTCGGTTACCCAGTTTGCATCTGAATAACCTTCTATGATATCAGGGTGCCTAGTAAAATAAAGTTTTTAATCAAGGGTGCCCTTGAGATATCTAAATACCCTATCCAAGGCAGTCCAATGTGACTGATTTGGGTTACTGGTATATCAACTTAGTCTCCCAATAGCAAATGCAATATCAGGTCTTGTCCTGTTTGTTATATACATAAGGGAGCCTATCATCTGTGAATATTTATGTTGTTCCAAAGGTGGTCCTCCATTCTTTTAATAGAACCTAGGTTCACATGACCTAGTCTGCCATGCCAAACATTTGAAGATTCTATATTAGAGACAATGAGAGAACAATCAGACATTTTATTCATTGTACTTAAAATGAAAAGACCGTCTTTTACAAAGCCTTTTCCTATAAAAGAGTCATGCTTAGAAAAAACTACTTTATTAGCCTCCATTACAATTTTGTATCCTGAGGCTACAAGAAGGGATCCACTAACTAGGTTTCTCCTGACAGACGGCACATGAAGAACATCATGAAGAGTTAAGATTTTTCCTGATGTCATCTTCAACTCAACTTTTCCTCTTCCAATTATTTGTGCCGTTGAGCCATCTCCTAGGGTCACACCTCCTCCACTTGATTCCTGATAGTTTGAAAAACAGGAGCGATCAAATAACACGTGAACATTAGCTCCAGAATCCAACCACCAATCATCAGAATGGTAAGAGAGGTTAATAAGGGGTTGAAAGCTTACAGACCTGAAGGAACTCGAAGAACCTTTGTGAAGCATGTTCGCTTCTGGTCTAACTGAGTCCTTTCCATTGTAGGAGGTCTGAACAGCTTCCTTCTTCCTATGGTAGCAGTTTGTGGCCATATGGTTTGTTTTACCACACACAAAACAAAACCTCTTCTGATCCTGAGTCTGACTGAAGTTCCTAGGTATTTGGTTTTGTTGATGATGGTTGTGGTGGTTAGGCTGAAAGTTTTTCTTCTTCTTGAAGAAATTCTTTTTGGGTTTATAAGAAAAATTAGACTTGGGTTTTCCTTGGCCTTCTACAAGGTTTACCTTAGCTTTAGATTCAGTCTTAGGCTTAGACCTCAATCTAATTTGTTCTTCGGTTCTAATTTTCTTTAGGACTTGATTGTAAGTAAGGTCTCCTTGTGTATGGATAAGATCCTTAGCCATATCAGACCAAGAGGGAGGTAGCTTGTCTATTAGGCATGCTATTTTATGTTCATTAGAGAAAGATGTCCCTTTGGCTTGAATATGTCTAAGGTATTCTTGGAATTCATGGAGCTGGTCATTCATTGGTTTGTCATCTACCATGAAATACCTATTAAAGGTTGAAGAATTAAACCTTTCTATTCCGGCATCATCACAGCCGTATTCATCTTCCAAGGCTTTCCAGAGTTCTTTAGCGCTCTTGTATTCAAAAAATATATCATACAAGGATTCAGATAATGCGCTTAGAATTCTATGAAAACAATGAAAGTCTATCTCTTTAGGGGTTTTAGGTTTCGATGAGGTGGACACTGCTACGTCAGACTCAGTATCATCAGAATCGTTTGTGATAGGTATGGACCCATCAATGGCAGAAATAAGACCTAAGGTCGTGAGCCAAAATTTCATTTGGCTCTGCCATCTCTTGAAATATGAACCATCAAACTTAGCAGGTTTTGCAGTAGATGATTCCTCCTTTCCAGTCATGATTGCGATCTGAAAATATAAATTTATTTAATAACAATGTCCAAGATAATAGTTTAGGTGGTCTTTGCTAATCAATCTTAAAATCTTTAGTTTTTTCAAGTGTTGATCAACTCAGGTTAGCTGTAGGGGCCGGTTCCCAGCTAGCGGTGGTCCGAAGACTCTTAAATACCGTGTCGCTTAGGGTTATTTACACCCGGTTGACAGAAGGACCCTTTCGGCTTGTGCCCGAGTTTGTCTCGACTTTGAAACTTTAGATTTGAAGATTTTATTTGCAATTTCCTTTTTACTAAACTATTTTCTTTTTGTCCTAGATTGCTTTCAGAAATACTAAGTGATTAAAAATGAATCAAATTGTATGATACAACTGAAAGAAATTTTTTGTGATAAAAATTGCAATTGACAAATAGACAAAAATTGTGATCAAAATTGCAATTGACAATACTAAGTGATTAATCAGAAGCTTTCTAAAAGTACTAGGTGATTAATCAGAAGCTTTCGAAATATTTTAATCAGAAGTTTTCTAATGAGAAGCTCTCACAGTATAGAAGTTCTCTAATGACAATATACTAAACAATTTGACAAGTAAACGAATAAATTAATTGAGGAATTGAAACAAATTGCTACAGTGACTGAAAATTGTTAGAAGTCAACTTGTATTTGCTACGAAATCAACTTGTTGAATTTGTAGAAAATTAATTTGCTACAGTAATTATCAATTATTTAGAATAAATCAATTATAACAAATGGTGAGAAGCAAATTTTTATTAGCTATCAATTAGAAGCAAATAGTGAGAAGCAATAGTGAATTTAATTCTAACAAAGTAACTATTAGAATATTAAAATCAGTATAGTAACTATAACTATAACAAATTGTTAGAGAAATGAATTTGTTAAAATCAGCAAGTTTTGTAACAGTATACTGTTACAGTATACTATTAGAACAATATAGTGACTATAACTATTACAGTTTTGTTCTAATCAGTATACTATTAGAATCAGCAGTAAAGTGCTCGCGGCACATCAGACTACGAACAACAGTAGACAATGAAAAATTAATTCTAACTAATTAGAAGTAGCAGTAACAGTAACTATTGGTTAGAAATTTCAAAAATACTAAGTGCTATTTTGTTGTGAACAAAATGTTTCATCAGTGTTGTGAATAAAAGTAAGTGCTTTCATTCAACAGTAAATATTTGAGAATAAAATACTAGTTACTAATGTTTTATCAACTATTTCAATTCAACAGCAAGTGCTTTCAAAACAAATGAACAACAAGTGCTTTCAAAAAAAAAACAATAGGAACTATTTCAACTATTTGAACAGTAGTAACGATTTAATTGTAACAACTGTAAATCAACAGTGACTATTTATTTAAACAGTAACTATTTAGAATAAATTTAAAGTTCTTCTCTACAGTATTACCGGAACAGTGACTATTTAGAATAAATAGTCACAATCCTAAAACAAAGTATTTTATTCACAGACCAATAAATAGTCACTGTTCCCGTAGTAACTTTCACAACATGGCCTACGGGAACTCTACAGTAAATCAACAGTGACTATTTAGAATAAAACAGCAGTAAGTATTTCTTAGTAACTATTTAAATTATTCACAGAAAAATAAACTCTTAGATTGTTAGAATTTCTTATGTCCTTTCTTCTGAACAATTCCAGAATACAAAATAAAATAAAATTAAACAATGTTACCGGCCTCTGGGGAAGTCGTGCACGAAGCACTGCCCTAAGAGTTTATTAGGGATCTGTGTGCAGACGTTCCCGAAGCTCCTAGTGGTAAAACCCCCGCACTACCGGTATCTCGTTGCCGCACACGACTTGGAGAGAACGACCAGAACTTAGCTCTGCCCAGAGCTCGGAGACAACGAAAACTGAATAGAATATTGACAGAGGTTTGGAGTATGTGATTTTTCTAATAGATTTACAAAGAAATCAGATGTGAATATATAAAACATTTGTGTAACGGTCTGAATTAAATTACGATTTAATTCAGCCGTTACGAATGAACCTGGACATGAGAAATTGCAACGTTCAAACAATTTTAACGTTTCAGAACTTAATGCCAACGTTTAAGAAAAATAAATGAAAGAAAGAAGAAGGAGCAAAAAGTATTTTAGGGTCCCAGCCCGAACCCGAAGAGGAAATCGGATTGGCATTCGGCGCCCGCAGATGTGGGCGCGTACCCGCACCCGTTACGCGCGCCGAACCGAACCGAACCGAGCCGAGCCGGGCCGGGCGGCGCGCGCGTGTGGCCCAAGGGGTTCCCCACACAACAACTTAATAGAGCAAAGAGTAGAAAGTAATATATGTACATAGGAAGGCTTTGGTGCACCCGATGTGGGACTAAAGAAAGGGAGAGGAATTGAGCTTTTGCTAGAAAACAAAACCAAAGCAAAATCAAAACCAACAAAAGAACCTATCATCACCTGACACAAATCTGAGAATTCTGAGAATTCTGTTGTAAATTTGAAGTTGGTTGCATCCTAGGCTCTCACCATTCCAAATTCAAGATCCACAACTTCAACCACTTCTCGTCTCACCAAATAATTTTTGAACCAAGCGAGTAAAAGTTCCAAATTAGTCAAAACAAATTAGGAAAAGACTTGATCTTGACCACAAATCTAAACTACATTGTTACAATTCTCAGAATTCAAACATGGTCTACACATGGAACTAGAGGAAAGTTCAATGGGGTACCAGCATTATGATTTTTCATCAATATTTGTAGTGGATTGTTCCGAATACCGATAGTGTAATTATAATATCTTGAAGATGAATGTCCACAACATTTATGGTTTGTGCATATCCAATTCTCTAACACTTTTCAGAAAATGACAATTTCAATTACTTAATGAAAATAAGTATGGGGTCATACGTGAGCAGGGGCTAGCGAGGAAACCCAGTCTGACGCATGAGTTGGAAGAAGGCCCAATGTGTTTAGCTGTCAAACAAGGAAACATAAAATTAAATACAAAATGTACTTAGTAACACATGGTTAAGTTAAGCATTGAGCGTGATAAACCGACTGCAAAGTTGGCTTAGCTCACCTTCCACACACCCAAAGACAGGCCAGCCAAATTGAGGGCAATGAAAAGTAACTTGGGTGCAAGAATATCTACTCTTGAATCTTTGTAAGGTTCAAAAACTGCAAAAACAGAGAAATTATGTACACATAAAAACAATCTGCAATGTTAACTAGTTCAAGTATTTCAAATTTTCGAAAATAGTGTCAAATAATGTGTTTAACATTTTATAGCAGATGGCATAATTAACATTGCAGATTGTTTAACATTTTCGAAAATAGTGTCAAATAATGTGTTTAACATTTTATAGCAGATGGCATTAACCAATCTGCAATGTTAACTAGTTCACTGCAATGTTAACTAGTTCAAGTATTTCAAATTTCCAGTTGCATCTGGCCAACTTGCATTCGAAGACTTGGAAGCATGTAATATCTGATTACTATATAAACAACTTCATAAACACTTGTGGATATGAAACTTGGGTACATGAATAATCTAAACTCGGCTAATGTACAATTTCAACTTGTACTACATTCAATAATTGAACTATAGACTTCAGTAAATTAAAATTACCTAGTGAGCTCTTGGAAGTGCTTGTGAACCACCCGGATCAGATTGACCACTGTATACAATATTGTTTACCTGAAAGTTCAACATATTCTCAATTAACTCATTAAAAAGAGACAAGGATAAAAATTCTTGAACTTATACAATACCTTAGCTTTGCTACACCCAGTCCTGTAATGACCCTTTTTTCCACAAAATCCACATGTTTTTCTTTTTTTAGTAGCCTCTTTTTGAGACAATTCTAATCCGGAAGATAATCTGGAAGGAAGTCTTGGTCGCCCTTTATGCCTCTGAGATGTTGTAGGATCACGAATATTAATTTTAGGAATTAAACTTGATGAATTTTGGGATACAGTTGGTGCAATAGGATCAACTTGGTGATTCATTCCTTGGGATGGTACATCATCTCCTTCAGACAATCTTAAGTTATCATATTCTTCTAACTTGCTTGTTAGAAACCTATCAAATTCAGCAGCAAAGTTAGGCACCTTATATGCAACCTCCAAAGCCTTGTTGCATTTGTAACGAATACCCCAATGAAGATTACGATCCACTTCAGAATTTTCAATAGTAGCACCCATGCCAACATCTCCAAATAGATGTCGAGATTTAATGGTCCATCGCTTCAAAATATAACGATCCGGTATCTCTGGAATATGTTTCTTCCACAATATGCACAGGACATGTCTGCAAAGTAATCCAACATAATCAAAATGTCTACAGCCGCATGAAACTACAACCCCATTAGAATCATATAACACAGTCCTCCATTTACTTCTCTCTTTTGTCGCCCGCCCAACAAGATATGTAGTTATTGTTCCTTCTTTGTGCACTTTATCAGCCCAATAAATCTGGGCATCCTTCATTTCTTGTTTGAAAATATAAAACAAGGCTCTTGTATAGCATCTACTAGCTTGCTCCTCAAGTGGCCATTCTAAAGATAGTACGGGCCTAGTATCGATAGTTTTGAAATCTTCATCCTCCTCGGCTTTTCGATGACTTGCCAATGCCTTGTCATATTGAACGACAAACTCAGTTAAGGGTGTACTTGCATGAACATATGTATCGAAAAAAGCATTTATGCTTTCCGCTCTTTGACTTGTACGCGTGCCTGCAAGAAACTTATCATTCAAATAACAAGGTAACCAACTAGCTCGCCGCTCCCACAACTTTGGCAACCAACTTTTTTCTCGTAGCTTGTACGTTGCCATCATCTCTTTCCAACAATCTTCGGCTTCACATATACTGCTACTACTTCGTAGTCTATTGAAATGCAATTCAAACTCGGATCCGTGGATAGCTTTAAGATGGACCATATGCTCTCCAACATTATTGTCTAGATGCCAATCACAATATCGGTGTATAGTATTTGGAAAAACTCTAGCAATTGCATTCCCAATAGCTGAATCCTGATCAGTAATGATAGCTCCTGGTGCTTTACCCCCCATATATTTAAGCCACTGCTCAAATAACCACACAAACGTCTGCTCTGTCTCATCAGCTAACAATGCACATCCGAACAAGGTAGATTGTCGATGATGATTGATACCAGTAAAAGGAGCAAATGGTAAACAGAAATTATTAGTACGATATGTCACATCAAATATAATTACATCACTAAACTTTTGGTAGGATTCTTGTGATCTTCTATCAGCCCAAAAAATACTTCTTAATGTGTAGTCATCATCTAATTCAATGCTTGATTAAAACTTCGGATCTTGATCCTTTTTTTCGATAAAATGCTTAACAATTTTAGCACAATTTTTGCCCAAATTGTTCTTCCTCTCAACTCTTAGGTGATCATGGACTTGTTGTGGTGTAATCAAGTGTTGTAGGTCAGGCTCAAAGGAATTGACCACTCTTGCAATGCTTGCGTTTGATATGCCTTCGCTATGAAGCTGAGTAATTAAGTTCTTCACTACTGGTTGACGGTGGACCTTCTTATGAGACCGATGCTTTATTGCTTTCGATGGAGTGGATAACTCGTGATTGTTATGTGCAGGAACAAATTTTCCAACTCTCCATCTTCCTGACTTTGTAAGATAAATCTTGATCATTGCTTTGCAATCAACCCGTATCTCACGACGATGATATACCTCTTCGTCCACAATTGGTTTCTTCAAGACTCTTTTTTTTCCTTCCTTGCTACATACAATTAATCTGGATATGACTAAATTGGGATCAGACCTAGACTTACTAGTGGATGACCATCTAGTTCCAAATCCCATCTTCAATGCATACCGGTTATAAAAATTGTACGCATCCTCCTGTGTAGCAAACTCCATTCCTATATTCGGCGTAATGGTGTCCAAATCATCTTCATCTCCATCTCCTACATCATCTCCCAAATTAACACCATCTCCTACAAAATTAAACACAATAACGAATAAACAAAATATGAATGACTTTTTCTTCAACTCGCCTATAGTGTGTTTCTTAGTGTGTGTCGGACACGGCATTCTGGAAAGTACACCAAGCTAGTAAATAGCAATAGATAGGAAAGACTGGATGCGTTTGATATACCAGCAGAGGAGAGGTGACCCTCTTCTCTACAGCGAGCACGACACCCTCCTTCGTCTTCAGCCTGATGGCCTCGATGGTGTACTCCATCTGGAACAGCCTCCCCACCGGGGGAGAAGGTGTTGACTCCTCGATCATAGTCGGTCCTTCACACACCGAAACTTAGATTTGTCAGTAAATGAAGACTCAAAAGAAAATAGGGTTTGAAAGGATTCACTTTTTCACCTGGGGAGGATGGCGGTGACGTTGGAGTCCATCCGGTCGTGGAGCCTGCGGAGGAGCTTCGGGCTCTGGGTGGAAGCCGAGGGGTGGGGGAGGGGGAAGCCGAGGGGTGGGGGAGGGGGCTCTGGGTGGATGCTTCGCGGAGGGGAAGGTGGAAGCCGAGGGGGCTCTGGGTGGACGCAGTCGCGTTGGGGAAGGGGGAAGCCGAGGGGGCTCTGGGTGGACGCAGTCGCGGTGGGTGTAAACCCCCTCACCCAAAATAGATATTTTGTGTATATTTTATATTATTATAGGTATTGAATTTCTTTAGAGTATTCTGTTATTTAATTAGCAAATGAATTTCTTGATATATTTACTTATATAAATATTTATTTAGAATCATTTTTATGTTATTTTAGATTTTTGAAATTAATTAGGATTTATTTGGATATATATAGTCTTAATATTAGATAGATGCTAATTTAGTGTTAATAGATATTAATAAGATTTTATAAATTATTTGTATTATATTTAATTATATTCAAGATTATAAATTATTGAGATAGATTCAAACTCTACTTTAAATTAATTCAAATCATGAACCTACTAGGAATACAACTTAATGTATATCATATCCTTATTTAAATTCATCATAATCCTATCCAAATTAACCAATCCTAGTTGTATTTAATTAAGTAGTCTCCACCATTATAAATACCTCATCCTTCATATTTTTTTCCCCAAATTCCTCTCTTTTTTGTCCAAAAATAGTCAAAATTTGTCATAAATTCAGCCTCATTTTCTACTAGTTATGACGAATTAAAAAGAAGATATCTCCTAGCTCCGGACTCCAAACGCGCTCCAGTTTTTTTTGTTAGAACGATAATGAGGTTAGCTTTCTGATTATATAAATTTTTTTACGAAATTATGAGTATTAAATTTTGGAAAATTCGTAGAGCACAGCATGTCCGAAAATAGACATGTTTCGATATTTTCGCGATTCCGGGAGAACCAGGAATCAGAATCACGAACCGTTTAAAGTTTCGGAAAGCTAATGTCGAGATCATCGACATATATTTTTCCCAAAATTTAATTTGAAGTATTTACATATTTTTAATTCTGTAGAACTTCTAGGTTAGAATTTAACCATCGGTGCACAATACAAAATTTGTATGTGCCATAATTCCCAAACGAATTTGAATTCAGACGAGCCGTAAATTCCAGTATGTTTTTGATGCTGAAATCTACAGGAAATCATGCATGAAAGTCGAGTTTGTATCGGTTGACTTTTTGGTCAACAGATCGCCTCGATTTGCGTGCCATGAGTCTCGAGTTGATAAAATTCAGTTTCTTTGGACAAAATTTAGGAATTAACATAAAAATTAGAATAATAAGATTAAAATAGGATTTTAGAGTAACTATTCCAGAATTAAATAAATTAAAATAAATTATCTTTTGACGTGATAAATTTGTAATACATAGGCTATTTGGACTGTGACTTGGACCCTGATTCATACCAGCAGCAGAACCCCAGGCAAGATACCTTGCCAAATTGTTTACAGTACTTTGCATGCTATTTATATTTCTGTTTATTTATTGCGTTCTGTATATTTCTTGCATGTGTAGTTTTCTTTCAGTCATTACTATGTATTAGATATGTTGACACACACATGGCACTTAGTATCATAGAGGACAATTATTAGGCGTATGGGCTTTTAACCACTCTGGTAAACCATAGTATATAGCTCGCACTACGGGCGTGTGTCGCGCTGGTCGCTACCCCCGCGGTATGTCGATTTCTGGAGTCTCGCTGGTCGCTACCCCCCGCGGTATGTCAATTTCTGATGTCCATTGACGTGTGTGTGAGTTATGAGGTAGATCGAGTAGCCTACCCTTGCCCATACGTCGAAAAGTTGTCCTCATTTGTATTCATATAGATTGTCTTGTACAGCGTACTTATCTATTTTCAAATCATATGCATGTTTACTGTATTCAAATTGGCTCGTATTTTCTGTATCTTGTTACGTCCCTCTGAGGACCTGGTCCGCTGCCAGGTGTATCTTTTTTTGAGTATTTACAGGAGCGCAGATTTGGATGGTTACATGTGATCCGAGGATGTCTTCTCTTCGAGCTGTGATGGATAGCTGGTATTCTTATATTGTGTTGTGGTGTTGTACTCATATTGTATTTGCTCTTATATTCGAGTTGGTAGTGGATTTGTTTCCATCCAACTATCATCCTTAGATACTTCTTATTGAGATCTAGTTTCATAGATACTGGTTATTTATTTCTATATGATTTTGGTGGATGAGATTTAGATTTTATCCTGTGACTTGTATTACATTTTATACCACTTGTGGATTTTATATTCATATTACAGCGTACGTATGGATTTGGTTTCCATATATTAGAGTTGCCATATCCATGCGGCTGGCATGCTTACGTGTCCTAGTCCTACGTATTTTTGGGACTGGGGCGTGACATGTTTTTGTGGTGGCCCATGCAGGTCGAGAGCATATTGTCTCGGTTACGTTACTGTACCGAACTAGCCTGCACCTAGGACTAGAGTATAGGATCTCATCCACAATTGACTGTGATTCATCTCCTCCTATCTGTTCTATTTTGAACAATTGTATCCTGTAAGCCCCCTGATTTTCAGAATTTTAAATTTGGATTTTTCCCAATTTTTCTGAAATTTTTGGGAATTGAAACCTAGGCTTTTGGTAATTCAAGGATTTTTAATTTTGGTTAATTCATATTAAAATATTATGGAAATAATATTTTATGGTGTAAAATGGGAAACCGGACACAGGGTAATTTTCTGCGGATTTATTGGACTCCGGAAACCCGTTTTAAGCCCTGAAGACCCATGTAGATTTTTTATCGAATTAAACCCGTGCCAACGCCCAACATCCCCATGAGGGCCGAAGCCCAGCCCAATGAGCGTTGATCCGTTGACCCAGCCCGAATCCTAGGTCTAACCCTATTCTAATTTCTGTATGTATAAATACCTACTTATTTTCTAGTTTTCTCCACAAGAAAAAGAAAAGAAAAAGAAATCCCCAAATTTTAAATTACCCTAACCCTAACCCTAACCCTAACCCTAACCCTAACCCTAATCTAGCCGTCGGCTACCCCCCCCCCCGCCGGAGCAGTCGACATCCTCCGTCACCCACCACCATCATCACCAGCACCTCCGCCCTTCGCTCCGCCGCACCTCGCCGCCGACAACTGCCCCCGGCCAACTGAGCAGTGCCTTCGCCTCGTCGACCCCCGCGAGCGCCGCCCGCGTCCGCCCTCTTCCCCGAACTCCTCCTCACCGCTGCCCCGTCGGAGAGCACAGCACCGACGACAGAACCCCTCCCCCGGCCACCTGAGCAACAGTCTCTCCTCCAGCGGGCCGCCCGGCCAGCAACGACTTCCCGGACACCGCTGCCCTGAACCCTAGAGCGGTGGACACGGACGCAGCCGGGACACAGGACTGGTCGACACAGCGGACACAGCAAAGACAGCGGACACAGCACCAGTACTGGACACGTGAAGACACGGCAGATTTGACGCTCGGACACGTCTCGGACACAGGAAATCAGATTCACGGGGCCCTGTTCAGGTAGCATTTTCTCTCACCTCGTAAATCCGTTTTCAATTCCGTCAATTGCGTTGCGAAGCCTGTATGACCCTCTCGGTGCCCGTGCAACCCGCTTGGTGCATCGCGTCCTGTGGTGATCGCACACCGCGATCCAAAAACAGAAAAAAAGATGCCCTGTTTTACCCCGGAACTGAGTACGTCCCGCCAACCGGGACGACTTGGTCGCACGCGGTCTTTACCGAATCGTGCGCGTCGTTGATACGGTCGTGTGGGATTTCGCAGAAGTCGATTCGGAGGTGCGTGCACCCCGAAATCAACGCGTATCCGCCGACGACACCCCGTATCCGTCCTTTCTGGAACGCGCTGTAACTTTGTGTACACACGTCGGATCGAGACGAAACTTGCACCATCGGACTCGTAGCAATACGCTGGTCCTGTGACCCAAGTTTGGTGCGATTCTGAGAACGTTGACAAAATCGCGTATCGTGGGCCCCACAGGCTCCACTTGACGGGCGATTTTGTGATCGGCTCATCGGAATCCAATTCTGGAAGTTCCGTTGGGTTCGTATCATCGTTCCTGACTTGTTGACACTAAGTTTGGCGAATTTGGAGACCTTTGACCCTGACACGCTTTTCGGTGCAAAGTGTCCCACATGTGGACCCCGCTTTAATCCGAAAATGACCTTTTTGCCCCTGTGTCCAAATTGGACTTAAGGACAGGCGTTTCTAGCTATTTGATATTTTCTGAATCTAATGGTAATGTTTATTTCAGCAACCGGAGTAGTACCTGCAGATCACACTGAGACCAGAGCTACAGTTGGAGCCAGGACCCCAGGCAAGTGTACCTTGCCATACTCTGCAGTATTGTTACATATTTTCTTGCTTTATTATATTGCTGTGCATGCTTAACCTAGGACCATGTGACGTACTTAGCGTCCGATTATTAGTCGGGTGCCAACATCGTACGTGGTGTTGTGTACTGTCATCTAGAGATGGACATTCGTGACACTTTATCTTCTCGTACTTGTCTTACCAAGTACACATTGACCCAGGACACTTGACACTACTCATGAGACAGGATCTTCCCGAAATATTTGCGGTGATTCTGTATAGGATACAGGACATGGACATTATATTCCTAGATATTAGATGACTTGTTGCATTAGAGACGATCGTGCGTGACATGGACATGAGGCATCATGGACATGAGACGTATGGTTACATTGGGTGGGGAGAGACAAACAGACTACAGGCTGATCATATATATATACACCCCCTATTATCGTGAGGCACAAGACTCTGAAGCCCGAGCTTGGCCCATTACTCATTATTACTGCTGCTACCGGCTCCCCTACACAGAGCTTGTAGTATGCTTCAGCCTGAGTTCTAGTGCTGCTCTCATCTTGCATATCACTTAGCTGGTTATTTAGTATTCCCTTATTGTTCCATCTATTGCTGGAGAGACCCGCAGACTACAGGTTGACTATATTATGCCGGCTACTCAGTCTCCCGCTGAGCTAGACCACCTCATGATACCACCGCTACCCGGCTCCCCTACACAGAGCTTGTAGTTGTTTCAACCTGAGTACCATTGATGTTCTCTCTTGCAATCCACATAGATGGTTATATAGCTTACCCTAATTATTTCATTCTCTGCTGCACTGCATTTATTTTGGCTTGTATTTTCTGTACCTTGCTGTCCCCTGAGGACCTGGATCCGGATTATGTCCCCAGGATTAGTAGAGGAGATCCACCCAGAGTTATAGAGTACAGGAGCATTAGCAGGAGCTGATATAGGAGCTGTACCGACATCTGAGGACGAGTTCATACCCGAGGACTTCTCCTGAGTATTGGCGTGAGATATTCTTTTATTTCTGTTTCTACTTATTCTCTTTCCAGTCTATTTCATTTGATGTATCAGACATGTTCTCGGATTGTTCTCCGAGACACTTTTTATTGTGATTTGTCAGTTTATTTATTTACATTATTCTTGCATTTGATCTGTGATTATCTGTTGTGGATGAGATTAGTATAGACTGAGACTCATATCATTGGAACTACTTATTGTTGTATTACAGCTTAAGCATGCCCCGATGGATCCATTAAATTGGGTTTGTCCATCGGTGTGTGCCGTTGGCCATTGCCACGCGTCCGGTCCCTCGATATTTTGGGACTGGGGCGTGACAATCCTGCTTGATTCATGTGCTTCCCTAATAGTTCCTTGAGTATAGTCTCCTGCTAGAATATAGGAACCCCTGTTATTAGGATGATAATTAGAGTAGCACACCTATTAAGAATACAACGAGAATATAGACACACCACTAAGTTTAGAATATCTAGTGAACCTAGAATTCCTTATCTTTAGATTGTTATACCATTACCCCTTGATGTATTAAGAAGACTTGAGAGTAGTATAGACACTACTAGAGTTAGTTAGAAGTTTTACCATAATGTTTGACACCTAGTATCACATAGTCTTTTGACCTATTAATTGAAGTGTAACCGAATAATATTTATCGCATGCTAGCAAAAGACGACAGTGTTTATTCAGACCATAGAATTTAGAGGTCCTTGCCCTATTTGGTCGACTAGCGACTTAGATAAGGAGGTTGTATGATAACTGTAGAGATTGTAGAGTCTTTTATTATTATTGCTTATGTTGTTTTTGCTTTTGCGAACTTGAATTATTTTGTAACTTCTCACATCATAACCCAGCGTTATATTTTCTGTGCTACCTTGAATTATGCTGCTATTATAGCCTAGTTTTTGCAAGCTTAATCTTATATCGAGCTTGTTCATGACATATGTGTTATTGGGGCCTGATCAACCACACTAATACAAATTGTCTAATCAAAATCAGTGTATTATGGTCTAGCTAGCCATAATGCGCTTGATTTGCCCTTCGCAATAGTATTTTACGTGGATTGAGATGTATAGTGGACCAGTAGACAAATATACTTACCCTCTAAATACGACAAAGCATATCATATCAAGTACATAACTGCACCGATGTGAGCATGCGAATAGGAAATTACCAAATTAAGATTTCAATCCACAACTGTCTTGACAATTCTTATTTGAATTCTTTAAATGCTTTGATTCCCATACTTCCATTCTATTACCCCTCCTTGAACTCTTTTCCGTTGCTTTCCGTCTTCCCTTGTTTCGGAAAGACGAAAAAATCTCGTGCTTGGATATAAGTGATACACGGATAGTACAAGATATACCCCATAGGCCAATCACATTATTTGGTGACTATCTTTCATAATTGATTAAGGACATATCACATATGATATAGTTGGTGTTAAAGTTTTGAGGATTGAATGACATGAGAAAATAAATTGAGGAATATTTTCTTAAGTGTAAGAGCCTTATGTGATAGATGGGTCAATTCTAAGTTGGGTAGAAATTACATTATTAAACTTGAGGTAAATTCTTTTAGATTGTGATCAAGTGAGATTAGATAGAGAGAAACCATGTTCTATTTTAATTTCGAGGACGAAATTGTTTTAAGTTGGGTAGATTGTAAACCCCCTCACCCAAAATAGATATTTTGTGTATATTTTATATTATTATAGGTATTGAATTTCTTTAGAGTATTCTGTTATTTAATTAGCAAATGAATTTCTTGATATATTTACTTATATAAATATTTATTTAGAATCATTTTTATGTTATTTTAGATTTTTGAAATTAATTAGGATTTATTTGGATATATATAGTCTTAATATTAGATAGATGCTAATTTAGTGTTAATAGATATTAATAAAATTTTATAAATTATTTGTATTATATTTAATTATATTCAAGATTATAAATTATTGAGATAGATTCAAACTCTACTTTAAATTAATTCAAATCATGAACCTACTAGGAATACAACTTAATGTATATCATATCCTTATTTAAATTCATCATAATCCTATCCAAATTAACCAATCCTAGTTGTATTTAATTAAGTAGTCTCCACCATTATAAATACCTCATCCTTCATATTTTTTTCCCCAAATTCCTCTCTTTTTCGTCCAAAAATAGTCAAAATTCGTCATAAATTCAGCCTCATTTTCTACTAGTTATGACGAATTAAAAAGACGATATCTCCTAGCTCCGGACTCCAAACGCGCTCCAGTTTTTTTTGTTAGAACGATAATGAGGTTAGATTTCTGATTATATAAATTTTTTTATGAAATTATGAGTATTAAATTCTAGAAAATTCGTAGAGCACAGCATATCCGAAAATAGACGTGTTTTGATATTTTCACGATTTCGGGAGAACTAGGAATCAGAATCACGAACCGTTTAAAGTTTCGGAAAGCTAATGTCGAGATCATCGACATATATTTTTTCCAGAATTTAATTTGAAGTATTTACAAACTGTTAATTCTGTAGAACTTCTAGGTTAGAATTTAACCATCGGTGCACAATACAAAATTTGTATGTGCCATAATTCCCAAACGAATTTGAATTCAGACGAGCCGTAAATTCCAGTATGTTTTTGATGCTGAAATCTACAGGAAATCATGCATGAAAGTCGAGTTTGTATCGGTTGACTTTTTGGTCAACAGATCGCCTCGATTTGCGTGCCATGAGTCTCGAGTTGATAAAATTCAGTTTCTTTGGACAAAATTTAGGAATTAACATAAAAATTAGAATAATAAGATTAAAATAGGATTTTAGAGTAACTATTCCAGAATTAAATAAATTAAAATAAATTATCTTTTGACGTGATAAATTTGTAATACATAGGCTATTTGGACTGTGACTTGGACCCTGATTCATACCAGCAGCAGGACCCCAGGCAAGATACCTTGCCAAATTATTTACAGTACTTTGCATGCTATTTATATTTCTGTTTATTTATTGTGTTCTGTATATTTCTTGCATGTGTAGTTTTCTTTCAGTCATTACTATGTATTAGATATGTTGACACACACATGGCACTTAGTATCATAGAGGACAATTATTAGGCGTATGGGCTTTTAACCACTCTGGTAAACCGTAGTATATAGCTCGCACTACGGGCGTGTGTCGCGCTGGTCGCTACCCCCGCGGTATGTCGATTTCTGGAGTCTCGCTGGTCGCTACCCCCGCGGTATGTCGATTTCTAATGTCCATTGACGTGTGTGTGAGTTGTGAGGTAGATCGAGTAGCCTACCCTTGCCCATACGTCGAAAAGTTGTCCTCATTTGTATTCATATAGATTGTCTTGTACAACGTACTTATCTATTTTTAAATCATATGCATGTTTACTGTATTCAAATTGGCTCGTATTTTCTGTATCTTGTTACGTCCCTCTGAGGACCTGGTCCGCTGCCAGGTGTATCTTTTTTTGAATATTTACAGGAGCGCAGATTTGGATGGTTACATGTGATCCGAGGATGTCTTCTCTTCGAGCTGTGATGGATAGCTGGTATTCTTATATTGTGTTGTGGTGTTGTACTCATATTGTATTTGCTCTTATATTCGAGTTGGTAGTGGATTTGTTTCCATCCAACTATCATCCTTAGATACTTCTTATTGAGATCTAGTTTCATAGATACTGGTTATTTATTTCTATATGATTTTGGTGGATGAGATTTAGATTTTATCCTATGACTTGTATTACATTTTATACCACTTGTGGATTTTATATTCATATTACAGCGTACGTATGGATTTGGTTTCCATATATTAGAGTTGCCATATCCATGCGGCTGGCATGCTTACGTGTCCTAGTCCTACGTATTTTTGGGACTGGGGCGTGACAGTGGGGGCTCTGGGAAGCCGAGGGGGCTTTGGGTGGACTTCACCGCTTCCTCGAACCACCTCCCGCGGCGCGGAACCGGTCATCCTCGTGAGTGCCACCGCGTCCTTCGGAGTCTTCGAGCCGGTGACCTAGGGCAAGCCGCGGGTGGGCAAGCCGACCTGCCGCCGCGCGGACCCGGTGACCTAGGGCAAGCCGAGGGTGGGGAAGGGGGCTCTGTCGGTGGCCTAGGGCATGATCGATGGTGGGGAAGCCGATGGTGGGGAAGCCGCGGGTGGGGGCTCCGTCGGTGGCCTAGAGAATGACCGAGGGTGGGGGTTTACAAAGGAGGGCTGAGATGGTGATGTGAGGAATTATTGAGAGAATAATTAGGGGACTTAAGTGCAAACATATCACTTAAGCCTCATTTGTAAGATGGAGGGCTGAGATGGTGCCACTTCACCGCCACCCTCATTTGAGAGTGAGGTGCCATCTCACCTCCCTTATTCTCTCTCTCTCTCTCTCTCTCTCTATATATATATATATATATATATATATATATATATATAATTTATTTATTTATTTATTTATTTATTTGAGCAAAAAAAAAATTTGATTAATTATAATCATGTAAAAAATTAAAAATTGAGTTGCACCTCATTGTTTTACCATAATGTACAACCACCCTCCTCTCTCCTCCCTTCACTTCCGTCTCCAACTAACGGTCAACTCCGTTGACCGTTAATTTTTGACCGAAATATCTCTAACAAATCATCATTATTACCAGCTCTCCCTCCTAAGCTTGGAAAAAGAAAGGAATATTTCGATCAAAAACTAACCGTCAATAGTTGGAGACGGAAAGGAGAGAAGAGGGTGTACGGTAAAGCAGTGTGGTGCATCTTGAATTATGATAAATAAAATGAAATGAAACTCAAATTTTATTTAAAAAAATATATATATATATTGTACTCAGGTATGGAGTGAAGAGGATTGAGTGACAAGGAAATTAGTCTACAATCATATATTTTCCCAAAATATCGCAATCGCCAGCAGTTTGCGTCAACGGAAGCTCCCTCTCCCTCTCCCTCTCCCTCTCCTCGTATGCTCTGTTGATGTCTGTGGTGTATTCGGAAAGAGTTGGATTATGAGTTAAAATTTTGAAAACCAAGAAAAGTCTGCAATCCAAAAACTGCTGCTGACAACAATAGCAAACCTTTGCGTTTGCGAATGGTCATAGCGATTTTAGCGTATCTTTGGACTTGGTGATTCAAAGCTCGGGCTGGACATTTTTTATTTTTATTTTCTAATAAGCTAAATTATATCTTAAGATATTATATATACTTCTAGTGTCATCCTAAATCTTATCGTTTGGTATACAATAATAGCTATACTAATTATTGGTTTGACACATTATTAATAAGAATTCGACTGTTGCTAAATACTTTATTAGCTGTTTCTTAATTCTTCCTCCTCTCATAATTATAATTATAGTGGTTGGGAGTCTTGCGACATGTATATATGATGTGTTCTTGTTGGGATCTCCTAATGTTTTGTCTTGCATTTCTGATGATATATCTTAGAGTTATTTGTATTTATTCTCCCAATTGTTAATCATATTTTTACTATTCCTTTTTTTTTTTAAATTAGCGTTACCTTCCAATTCTCAAAACTTAGACTTTATTTTTTTGGTAATCACAATTACAATTAACATGTTATTAAGGAACGGGGTAACACTAAATTTTTTTTTTTAAATGAAATAGTGGAGATATGATTAGCAATTGAGGTGTAAAATAAATACAAATAACTCTAAATCTTAATGTATCTAAATATTCTTGTAGCATGATGCTAAAAATTGTCTCTTTATTTTATATAACTGCTGGAAGCCAACAAGACGAAGCTTACATGGTCACAGTGCTCTCCATACCTCTCTTTACTTCACACACAGTCACTGATCAAAGTTTGCAAACAAGTTCTCATCAGCATAATGATCAGTACTACTACATACGTACATAGCTCCTCCTTAATTAAAAGTACTAAACAGACCACTAAAATCATAGTCCCATGCCAGATCATCACCATCTTCCTCAGAGGGTTGCAAGCACGACGTTACGTCGCTGTGTTCCGGCCCTCCTCCCATTATCAGATGGTTTGAACCTGCTTCCAGTGCCTCGAGCTCCGGCATTATCGGAAAATATTTCGAGGAGCAGCTCGCTTGGTTACTGAGTGTACTGCTAATCCCCTCTTCGCAAGAATACTCCTGCCTTGTGGCTAACAAGGGAGAAGGAAACTTGAGCTCTTCACTATGATTCCCAGTCCCGAAGTTGATTATGCAGCAAGCTTCTTTCTTCTCATGACAAGTCATGAGCGACGCTGCTGTCGATCTCTGGCATGTGTGCTCACCGATGTATGTGATCACATAGAGGGAGGGATCCTCCTCGGACTGCTGGACCTGTTTCGTAGCTGGACAATTCTGGTCATATTTGTTTGTGCACCTAAAGTAGCCCCTGTAAAATCATCCGTTCTAGATTTCATCAGCAAAATTGGAATCGAAATATATATATTTTTTTTTTTTCTTTTTGTAACCGAGATTACAGACTCATTGTCCGAAGGCCTACAAACTCAGTCCGAAAATTTAATCTCGGTCCGAAGGTCCTCATTCGATCCGTCTAACCCACACTGATGTACCAATTAATTTTTCATCAAAAATTAATTGCTTCTTCCGTGGCTCAAATACATAACCATAAGAAAAAAAATTGTCCTATCTTAGCCATAAAACATATATTATGTATCTTTACCTTGGAAATTTAAAATTTAGGATAGTTTTCTGCCCATATTTTCGCCACAAGTGACCGTCGTTGAGTATAGCAGTTGTTCTAGTACATGAACCTGATTGGGTTCTGCATGGCAACAACAAGAATCAATTAGGAATAAGGAATAATTTGTAATCCGAATTTTTTTTTTTTTCACAATTAACTAAGTACAAATTTTATTTAGCAAAAAATATATTTAACAACGTATCAACTCTCCTCCCCCCCCCCCCCCCTCTGTCTCTGTCTCTGTTATTACTTCCAACAATTTCATTAAGGTCTTACAATATGATTTAGAGTTGTTAATTGCTTGGAAAATTTCTCTTGAAGACCTAAAATAATTTAAAATTTACGCTATTGTCGAAAACTCTTAGAATCACAAATTGACTTCAGTTTGGATTATGTCAATTTAACCAAAAAAAATTATTTTTTATTGAACATTCTTTTTAAACTTAAAATGTCGAAAAAATGAAGATTCGACTACTGAGAAGGACCTCTCTACCGGCATACTTAGACAATTATTCCTTTTGCAACATACAGGTCGGGTCACACACATTCTGGAAACAGAATTTGTTAAGAATTTAATGGTATACAAATTAGCTAATTTAAACGTATTTTAATAATTTTCAATAAATTAAAATTGACTTTATATAACTGGTGAGAGAATAATAATAGATCGAAAATTATAGAACCCTTAGGCTGTTTTTGATTGGAATTTTTTTTCCATAAAAAATATTTTTATTACAAATTTTTCAATAACTATAATGTTTGATAGCTTATATTTTCCATTGAATCTTTTTTCAAAAAACTATTATTTTCTATATTTTTCTTCAAAATAATACAAAATGAAACTTGTCTAACCTATAGGAAAATATTATTTTTCATGAAAAATGATATTTTTCGTGAAAAATAAGAGCAATCAAACACCAAATTAAGTTTTTCATGAAAAAATTTCAAAATTCCATAGAATTTTTTTTCTAGGAAAATAATTCCATGAAATTAATTTATTTTCTACATATTTTCTATCTTGCAATCAAACGCACCCTCACTTCCATACGAATCAAAAAAAAAAAAAAAATGTCATTCCTTGAGTCCTAAACTAGTCCCCTAAAAGACTTCGGATAATCGAACTTGGTTTACTGAGAATAAAAATATATAAATAAAATAGAATGAAAAAAAGAGAAAAAAAAATATTAGTGCTTTTCTAAGAGGAAAAGAAAAAAAAAAAAAAAAAAACTTGTACGTTATGTTTTGGTTTATTCTGATGTTGACTTGACACTAGTGTGTTATTCTCTTAAATAAACTTTAGTTGCACAATTTTACAACATAAAATTATATTTTTACTATTCACGTTTACGTGGGTTGTACGTACCAAAAAAAAGTTATTATTAAAAAAAAAAATTGAAATTATATTATATTAAAATATTTTAATATAGTTTTATTATATTTTAATTAGCATTGGTATAAATATATTATTAAAATTTTGGATATGACCATGTAGTTAGTTTAAATACAATATAAATACTAAATATTAAATATGATATACAATATGATTTGTTATATGTTCAATTAGTCAGAGGGACTGTAGTTTTTTTTTCTCTTTTCCTTGAATAGGTGAGATAACGTATACAACAATAAAAAAAAATTTAATTTTTTATATATTAGTTATTAAAATATATATACGATTTAAACGATCTATTTTTGAATCATTTTTAAGTTTTATTATAATAGCATAGCAACTTGTAATTAGAAATAGAAATAGAAAAAAACTTATAACTCTGTTACCTTTTCCGCTGCCGACCTTTCTGTCCAGATTCGAACTTCCTTTTTTTTCCGTCAAAATCTTTGGATTTTTCTTCGGATTTCAGCGCCACGAGAGCTCTAGAGAACGAGCCGGAGATCTCTCGGACTAGGTCTGTATCCGTGCCCGCCGGCAATATAGCCTCAAGTTCGGAGACCAAATCGTGCCCTTTGGTTAGTTCGTCGATCGCCGACTTCCAGTTGAGAGAAGAAGGATGTGCCATTTTTGGTAGCTCTTCCTCTGCCTTATCCTTTCTAACGAAAAATCCAAGATCTGTGGTTATTGGTGAGGCTTTGTGTGGGGAGGAGTGTTGGCAGTTTGATGCCATTTAAGTAGGATTTGCTTATGATTGGGGACCAAAAGTAAATGCACTGAATAAAATAATAATTAAAGGAAGCAACTTGGAACTTGGGAAGAGCCGGAAACGTCATATTAATGACATCAGTCACTGGCGTCATAAAGCTGGTCCAAATTTCTTATTATTACGATTTAGTATCCCCCCTAGGTCGTGGACTCGTGGTTTCTGTCTGTGGGACCCATAACCGTGTCTTCTTATCATCGATGCTTCTATTTTTCCTTTTTTAATCGACAGCTGTCTGATGGCAGCCACTTTTATTTTAGGCTAAATTGTAACCCAATATTCTCAACTATTTAATACCATCAACTATTACAAAACTAAAACTTTATATTGATATTCTACGCCAGTCAAAATTAACTATACCATTAAAAAAAATGACAAAAATATTCCGACTTTTCCAATCGCCACTCTCCCTTTGTTGGGAGTTGTTCCTCATTCAATTGTGGCAACTCACAATCTTGAAAATTGGAGAACCCATTGGAACAATAGAAGTCAAATTTTGGTATTGCCAAAGGTATGTGTTGAAATTGAGAAAGAGTGTATTGGAACTCTTGAAGCATTATTAACTGACCATCAATTCTCATGCTCTATCCCACTATAAATAGAGGACCTTGGCTGCCATTTGAGAATGAGAGAGTGACAAAAGAACACAAGAATTCCACTTCATAGTGAGAGAAATCTGTAGGAAAAAAAAGCTGAAAATTGAGTAATCTCTCTGCGGCAGTAATTTTGTTACCCTTGATCGGATGGTCAAATCAAGACCGATCGAGATAAAATTTTAGAGTGTTGTTCCTGACTCGTTGAAGTTCAGATCCAATGGTGGGATTGCAGTTCCGACGGTCAGAAGTCGAGATATTATTTTCAGAACAGACCCGGTGAGTTTCTTCTGATTTTTTTGTGTACTCCAACTTTGGTTGATGATTGTATGCCTCTAGTTTAGTTTAGAGAAGACCTCTTGTAACCCCATTATTATTGGTGATAGTGGAAGTATCTGGACCTATCGGTCCCGTGGTTTTTTTCTTTCGATTTGAAAGATTTTTCATGTAAATATCGTGTGTCATTTTTATTGCATATTTTTACTAGCTTGCCTATTTTTATCACACAAGGAGGGAAAGAAGAGATCCATTTTTTTGCTGCTTGTTAAACCCTTTTTCAACAAATGGTATCAGAGCCACGGTTGGTGGCATAGCTTGTGTGATTAAAAATGGATGAATCTGCTAGCGTGTCGGGTATGATTAAATTGACATGCTCAAATTATTCTTTGTGGAAAATAAAAATGGAGGATATCTTGTATTGCAAAGATTTGTATGAGCCTATTACTGAAGAGCAGAAGCCGAAAAAATATAATGAAAGTCAGTGGCAGGTTTTGCACCGGAAGGCCATCGGGATGATCCGGCAATACATTGATCATAGTGTCATTCAAGACATCATTGACGAGAAAGATGCTCTAGCTCTTTGGAAGAAGCTCGATTCAACATTTGCTCGGCAAACTGGTGTGAACAAAGCCTCGCTCATGAGAAGATTGGTAAAGCTGCAATATAGAGATGGTCGAAGCGTGGTTGAGCACATTAATGACTTTCAAGGCCTCACGAACCAGCTCAAAAGAGTCGGAATCATCTTGGATGATGAGGTATTAGCCTTATTTCTTATGAGTTCTCTTCCCGACAGTTGAAAAACTTTATTCATGTCATTAAGTAATTCCACGCCTAAGCTTTCCATGGAGATTGTGAAAAATAGTATTTTGAATGAGGAAGCTCGACGAAAGAATCTTAGCTCGTCGTCTCATTCGGATGCTCATATTGTCGAGAGTCATGGAAGGAATAAAGTCCATGACTCACAACATCGAGACCGATCTAAAGACAGGGGGAGATCAAGCTCGAGCCCGAGAAAGACTCTGATTTGCTACCATTGCCATAAAGAAGGTCACAAGAAGAGTGAATGCCGAAAGTTCAAGCATGACCAGGCTAAGGAGAAGAACGACAGAGTCGCCAAATCAGAGTCGAAAGAAGAATGCAATACATCAGCTATTGCAGCCACCGAGAAAGTATTTCTCATCGGTGATGATGGTTGTTTAAATCTTGCTTGTGAAGAATGTTCGTGGGTTATTGACTTTGGTGCCTCATTCCATCTTACCTCACATCAGAATTACTTCTCGAATTACACGAATGGTGACTTCGGTCACGTGAGGATGGGAAACGATAGTTACTAGAAAATAGTCGGTATTGGTGATGTATATTTGGAAACTAATACCGGGTATAGGTTAATCCTACGAGATGTGAGACATGTCCCAGATATTCGGCTCAATCTGATATCTGCTGGAAAGTTTGATCTTGAAGGCTAATCGAGCCATTTTGGTGGAAGAAAATGGAAGCCTACCAACGAATCGTTGATCATGGCTCGAGGTACAAAACAGAGGACCCTGTATGTGATGCAAGCAAAGTTGAACGGTGGAGAGGTTAATACGATCGATGAAGACAACCCTGAGCTATGGCACAAGCATCTCGGACATATGAGTGAAAAATGTTTGAAGATACTCGCACGAAAGGAGTTGCTCCCTGGTATAAAAAAAACTTCTCTCAAACCTTGTGTTGATTGCTTAGCTGGTAAGCAACTTCGAGTATCATTTCATCGATCCTCTTCCTCGAGAAGGAAAAATATTCTCGATCTTGTACATACTGATGTTTGCTCGATGTCCAATAGATCACTTGGCGGTGCACAATATTTTGTCACCTTTATTGATGACCATTCCAGGAAAGTGTGGGCATTTCTCCTGAAGACTAAAGACCAAGTATTCGAGACATTCAAGAATTTTTATGCCAAGGTCGAACGAGAAACTGGCAGAAATCTTAAAGCTATTCGAGCAGACAATGGAGGAGAATATAGGGGACCATTCGAGGAATACTGCCGAACACATGGTATCAAGCACGAGAAGACCGTGCCAAAGACACCTCAACAATGTAATACCCCGTTCCGCTCAAGCGGACTGCTGACTCAAACGGCAAAAGTGCAACTGTCTCGACCCGCTTTGCCTCAAACGAGAAGAAAAGGATATCCAGACTTGTCCCTGCAGGAATTTAGCTTGGGCTTTCAGAGGCTCGCTTGACATATCGCTCTACCGAGGCGAATCATCGCTAAGGTGGGTGGCTACGGTGAACTTGTCTTTGCTTAGCCAGCACACATAAAATCTGGAATGATACATGCTAGTCGCTAGGTGAATCACCCCTGCATGCTAATAAGAATCCAACGAACCTAGATAAGGGAATAATCTCAACTTGTATTGTTTATGCTAGAACATGGAAATGGAACATTGCTTATATATATAAATATGTTCAGACCCTCGCATGCTACCCTAGAACGTGTCGCTCGGGAAGTCCCTTAACGGTTTCACCTCTCGCAATGCTTATATATGTTGTGTTTATACAAATGCATGCTTGTCTGCTTGAATGTTGCCTTGTTTTCATCCAAACCTCGGGAGACTACTAAGTAGTCGTTCCGTGCATGATTGAACCTACAGGTATCCGGGACCGTTAGGTCACCAGGCAGCCCCGAACCAGGGGAATGCATCAAGGTAAGTTATTCACTGTACAGAATCAAGATTCAAGTATCCCGTATACTCATGTACTCGTGTTCCCGTGCACTCGTGTTCTTGTGCACTCGTGTTCTCGTGATAATTGAAAGACCCAATAATTGTATGTCGCGGACAACTCGGACCCGAGGTATTGTTCCACGGACGGTCACCGGGGCACTGGGGCCGATCTGATCCGGATGGAGCTCGTGTGTAGTTATCGTATTCAGGAGAGGATAGCTTGCAGCGCATCGTATACTCTTGTAGCATGATATCCTTGTCCTTGACTACGTCTAAAATGGCTATGCCAGCGACTCGTATTCATATAGATAAGTCATCCTCGCTTAGCGGCTATCCACGTGCGAGTCATTGCATCGCATCAATGAACAACTGAACACCTGAACGATCATGATACAATGACCCTCGTGTTGTATACGCTATTGCCTTGGTTTTCATTATGAATGCCCCTGAATGTTTATACTTGCCCGTGCCTGAATTAATAATGTTTGCCTTGGATAGGGAAGGTAAATGGTAAGTTGGTAAGTCTCGCCGTGTTTCCTCTCATGTCGCACGGCGCACTGCCACACGAGTTAGGCTATTCAAATCTTGCATGAAACTGATCCTAAGGCAACTAGAAAGATAACTTAATAGTTGGTGCACGGAACTTATATTACGTGTTTGGATTTGTCGAGCCGGCGAGTAGCTTCCCCACCAGTGCATTCAATGTACTGATAATCCACCATATTGTATGCAGCGTACGGGAGAACCTCGTTCGGTGCGGATGCCTCCATCGTGCGTGCTAAGGTGTGGAGATCACTCCGAAGCAGCGGTGCATTTGGAACAGAAGCACATATACAAGACATAATATTGTGAACATCGCCTGATCATCGCTCATTCCACAATTGTAGCCACTTGGCACGCTTTTACTGTTTCAGAGAGAGAGGCTTGAGTAACTTATAATCTCAGCTATACGCCGCATGTAACACATGTTTATATCAATAAAAGAGTTGCTTTACTTCAACTTGTGTTATTCAATGCTTCTGCTATATTGTCGACTCAGTGAACTTGTTATCAAATTGCTATGCGTTTATGACTTCGCTGCACTCGGACAATCTGTGCGACTCTATGGCTTAGAACTATTATCGCCAGCCAATGAACCACGACCTTGCACGGACGTGGCTCACGCTCGTGCGGCATCACGTCCGGATGGGTCATAAAGCGATCGTTCCGCGGGAGCGCTGGCGCGGTGATTCTCGCCTAGCGGGAACGGCCTATTTAGCCTGCGGGAGATCGGGGCGTGACAAACAAAATGGTGGGGTAGAGAGAATGAATAGACCATCTCACAGCGCATCCGAAGTATGCTATCTCACGCAAAGTTGTCGAAGGGATTCTGGGGTGAAGCTATGAAAACTGCGGTGTATCTTATCAATTGTTCTCCATCGGTTCCTCTGGAAGGTGACATCCCAGAGAGAGTTTAGACAGGAAGAGATATCTCCTACAAATATTTGAGGGTGTTCGGGTGCAAGACGTTTGTACACATTCCTCGAGATGAACGAGCCAAGCTGGATAGCAAGACCAAACTGTGTATTCTCTTGGGTTATCTAGAAGAAGAGTTCGGGTATAGGTTGTGGGATCCAGTTGCAAAGAAGATTATCTTAAGCAGAGATGTGGTATTCTTCGAAGATCAGACCACCGAAGACTTTGAGAAATCAGAAGAGCCAAAGTCTCCAGAATCTCCAATCGTTCCAGTCAACTTGGATCCAGTTGCTCCTCCCATGGTGAATGATGAATATAGGAGAGATGACGAGGGCAATCTCAATGTTCCCGATGGTGATCAACCAGAGCAACATGACATTGTTCTTGATCCACCAGCACAACAACAGCTTTGGAGATCGAACAGAATTCGACGAGCCCCGGTGAGGTACTCACAAGAACCGATTTAAAGACCAAGGGCAATAAACTCGAATGAGGAGTATGTGATGCTGACAGATGAGGGGGAGACTCAGTGCTTTGAAGAAGCCATGTCAGATCCACATCGAGAAGAGTGGCTACGAGCCATGCAAGAAGAGATCAATTCCTTACATGAGAACCAAACATTCGAGTTAGTTTCGTTGCCAAAGAACAAATGTGCCTTAAAAAATAAATGGATTTTCAAGCTGAAGACTGAAGAGGGCAATCCACAACCGAGGTACAAGGCAAGACTAGTTGTGAAGGGTTTCAGTCAGAAAAAGGGCATAGACTTCGATGAGGTCTTTTCTCCCGTGGTAAAGATGTCTTCAATCCGAGTTGTCCTTGTATTAGCTGCTAGCATGGACTTGGAGGTTGAAAAACTCGATGTCAAGACTTCTTTCCTATATAGTGATCTCGATAAAGAGATTTATATGAAGCAACCTGAGGGGTTCCAGGTTGAGGGTAAAGAAGATCTAGTATGTCGACTAAAGAAGAGCCTTAATGGCTTGAAGCAAGCACCTTTGAAGTGGTACAGAAAATTTGAGTCTGTCATGGTCGATCATGGTTTCGGCAAGACTCTATCAGACCACTATGTATTCGTGAAGAGGTATGACAATGATGATTTCATCGATCATCCTTCTCCTTTAAGTAGATGATATATTAATTGTTGGTCGAGACACGACAAAGATAGCTGCATTGAAAAATGCCTTGAGCAAATCTTTTGCCATGAAAGATTTGGGACCGGCCAGACAGATGCTTGGAATGATCATTTCTCGAGATCGGAATAACAAGAAATTGTAGCACTCTCAAGAGAGATATATCGAGAAAGTGTTATAGAGGTTCAACATGGACAAGTCCAAGCCAGTCAGTTCTCCACTTGCTGGATATTTCAAATTGAGCTCGAAGCAATGTCCTACAAGCGAGGAAGAAAAAGTAGAAATGAGCAAAATTCTGTATGCATTAGCTGTTGGTAGCTTAATGTATGTGATGGTGTGCACAAGGCCAGACATAGCATATGTCGTGGGTGTTGTTAGCCGATTTCTGTCAAATCTGGGTAAAGCGCATTGGGCTGCTGTGAAATGGATTCTGAGGTATCTTCGAGGAACCTCAAAGATGTGTTTGTGTTTTGATTCCGGTGAACCTGTGTGGAAGGATACACAGATGTTGACCTAGCAGGTGATGATGATTCTCGCAAATCCACCTCGGGTTATATAATGACTTTTGCAGGGGGAGCCGTATCGTGGCAATCAAAGTTACAAAAGTATGTTGCTTTATTAACCACAGAGGCCTGTAGAAGCATGAAAAATACGCTGGAACGATCTACGCAGCATCTTGATACAGAGCAGCGTAAGCAGAGGCCTTCGGAGCCATCCAACGTAAAACAGGGTTCTTCATCGCCTCCATGGCGTAAAACCCAGCCGCTCTCAGAGCAGCGTTAAAGCGTACGAGGAACGCTTCGTCTTCCCCGAAATGAACCTGTCAAGTCACGCGGTGAACCTGGCCTCTGACTCCTGACAAAAAAGTGCTGCACGGCTACCCAGACGACGGCTGGAAACGATGGCAGACCCCTCGGGACGTACCCACAGTATGATGGCGGATCTCTGCATTTAATGCAGAGGATTTGGTTAAAATATCACCAAACCGTCGTTTACCAAAGTCCCCCCAGCGTAAACCGCTCTTTCGCGTACAAGGGAATACGCTGCCTTGTTTTACACAGGCAAACATGAGTTGTTTTACGCTCCGCAGTAAGACAAATCGCTGCCACGTCAAAAGCTGCACTTCGTACGGGGCTCGAGGCACGTCTCTACGTCTAATTACACAGAGCAGTGACAGTTTCCCTCAAGGCACGTCTCTGCGACGGATGCACAGAAGGGCTGCAGACCTTCAAAACACGTCTCCGCATTTAATGCACAAGATGATGGCAAATCTTTGTAGAAGATTTGATTATATCTTCGAAAGCCGTAATTCCGGCCAAGACGTCCACATCAGCACTTCGGTACGGTACGCAGTGGCTTCTACGCCCGCTCAGGATCAGTGCTCCCTCGGCTTCCAACGCCCTCTCAGTCTCTACGACCATTCGGCTTCTATGCCGATTCGGCTTCTATGCCTGTTCGGCTTCTACGCCTGTTCGGCTTCTATGCCTATTTTGGCTTCTACGCCAAGGTGACAGTCGCTTGTCTTTTACGCCAACCTCTGCTACACAAGGGATACCTACCTACGTGGCTTCTACGCCGTGATCTTCGTAGCAGATATACGCATTTTGTTCCCTTAGTTGGACACGCGTCACATGCTCACTCAAAAGGTCATTTACACGCAGGCATTGATTATTTTAAACCGTTGTGTAAAGGGGTGCTGTACTGTCCACTCCTCGGTTGTTACACCGACGGAGTGGTCACTGTCACCAAAACTCTATAAATAGAGACCCCTATCAATGGGGAAGGAAGAAAAAAAGGAGGAGAAAAAAAAAGGTCAAAAAACTAAAAACTCGAAGATCGGACAAGGTCATCGAACCAGAGATCAAGGAGGAGAGATAGAGAGAGAGAGAGAGAAGAATCCAGAGCTTGGGCAAGGAACAGGGAGCGACGACCTTCAGCATCGCGCATCCACCCTCCTTTGCAACCTCCAAAGCTGTATCCTGTCTTCCACGGCACTTCTTCAACATCGTGTAGTCCAAGGGCTAAAGTGATCGACCGCAGATCAGACACCTATAGCAATTTATACCCAGATTAAATAAATTGTACTCCCACATCCTCGTATAGGATTATATTGTACAAGTTTGTTTGTAAACCAAAGGGCTCGGGTCTCTTATAAACCCCGTCATTGAAATACACTTTCATTCTTTCGTTTAATACCACAAATAAGATGGCGACTCTGCTGGGGACATCTTTCTCTTCTGACGAGGAAGTAATTGCTCAACACGATGCGGTATCTGTAGGAACCATGAAAAAGATACTGGTCGTTCAGTTCGACCAGTCTGCCTACGAAAACATGCTTCGGACTGGGGGTAGCTCTCACTCTCTTTCCGTCCAAGACAGCAGGAAGCTACGCAAAGTGTGGATGCCCAAGACATCCTCCGTCGTTCCTGTGGACTCTCCGATCTCTCCGATCTCTCCGACCAATGAGGTGGTAGCATGGCTCCCTCCGTGCCCCGCACGTAAAATTCAGTCTCCCGCTACGCGCGGTACAGACAAAACTTCTGGAAAAGCCTCAGCGCTAACCCAGGAGTATCCTCTGCGCTATACGCGCAGAAATCAGTCTCCCGCTACGCGCGGTACAGACAAAACTTCTGGCAAAGCCTCAGCGCTAATCCAGGAGTATCCTCTGCGCTATACGCGCAGAAATCAGTCTCCCGCTACGCGCGGTACAGACAAAGCTTCTGGCAAAGCCTCAGCGCTAACCCAGGAGTATTCTCTACGCTATACGCGCAGAAATCAGTCTCCCGCTACGCGCGGTACAGACAAAGCTTCTGGCAAAGCCTCAGCGCTAACCCGGGAGTATCCACTGTGCTCTACGCGCAGAAATCAGTCTCCCGCTACGCGCGGTACAGACAAAACCTCTGATGGCGCCTCAACACCAAATCAGAAGTACAGATCACGCTCTACGCGCAAAACAACATCTGACCTTTACGGTAAACTAGATGAGCGCGGCGATCTCCGCAAGGGGAAGCAAGCGGGTGAATATTCAACTACTGGGCCTTTACTCCAGCAAAAGAATGATCTGCCTACTCTCCGGACTACGCGAGAAGCTAATGGCCAACTGAGGGCCTCTCCAGCCTCACGCCAGACTGAGCGAACCTCCAGATTACGCCAGGCACGGTCCCTCGGCATAAAACAAACTCAGACGGCGGAAAGAAACCCTCCTGACCTACGCAAGTATCTAATCAGGAGGCGTAAAGAAAGGGGACCTTCCAACATGTCTATTTCGCCTCCTGGCGAACACTATTGTAATAGTCATAATGTTGTGATTAATTGCTGCTGCTCCAAGGCAAAACGATCGGTTTTCGACCGGTTGAGCTACTCGTTGTCTTTCCAGGAAGGGGAACCCGCGCATGCGTCTGTGAACATGGCTTCACACATACATAGAAGAGGGTCGAGCTCAAGACGTCATCCTTCTAGACCTCCGAGCCGAAGGATGTTTAGTAACCCCCTCGGAGACGTTGAAGCCGGGGTGTTCCAAAACACTCGCGCAAGGTCACAACAACCAGCGTCATCTTCTTCTGATTCCGACGTCGAAGGTCGCCAAGTTCCCGAATCAGAGGCAGAAAGTATGGAGTCGACTTCTATAACGACCTATACTAATCCCTCAATGACCCCCAGGGAAATGGGAGCTTACGCTATTGGAGATGAGCGCGAGGAAGCTTCGCCATCAGGGAACGCGAAACGCATCACTATACTGGAGACGTCTCTGAAACAAATGCAATCCGTAATGGAAAACATGCACCAGATGATGCTCGCTCAGCACGCAACTACCATAGCTCAAGCGTCGGTCCCGCCGACTCAGATACGCGCGGAGGTGGACTCACCACCTTCCAACCCCAGCCAAGAGCCTACGCTGGATCAAGATTCAACAGTTCCTCCGCTTCCTCACCTGGAAAGTGCTCTACCTCCCGCTGGAGCTACAATACAACTGACTCCGCACCACTCAGTAGCCCCGCTTCCGACTGAGAATCCGATGCAGGCAGTGCGAGAGTTGAAAGCCCAGTTCGACGCCTTGAAGCACAAAGATCAGCTCAAGAAACTGGGAATCAACCAGCCCTACCCAGCTGTCTGGGAGGAGGTCCCTTTCCCTCCGAGATACAAACCTCAGACTATGGCTCTGTTCGAGGGAAAAACATCACCAAGTCAGTACATGAACTACTTCAGTATGATAACGGTGTTGCTACAAGGGAACGATGCCCTCCTCACTCGGGTGTTCAAGGGCTGTCTCTCAGGAGTAGCCTATCAGTGGTACCGTAGCTTGGCGGACAACTGCATTACTTCCTTCGAGGACTTCAAAGCTCTGTTCTTCACACGATTCTACGAGAGAGGAATGGACATGTCTATGTCCTCCCTCATCGAAGTCAAACAGAAGGAAAAGGAGGACGTTCGTATCTTCATCGAACGCTTTCGTCAGGCCACCTTACAGATGCCTCCAGGAGTTCCAGACTCTGCGTTGGTGGACATTTGCAGGAAAAATCTCCTTCCCGTGGTCTCGGTGTTCACAGGACCATATCAGTTCCATGATTGGCCCTCGTTCATCATCTCGGCAGTAGCCGCCGAAGATAACAGTCGCAAGGCGCACGACAATGGCATCATGATCTCTGCCTCTGACAGAGGCAAGAGGTCATCTCCCAGCAGTGACCATCCTCGTGGTCCTAAAGGGAAAGAAGCCCTGGCAATCAACACGGCCAGATCAAAGATTGCGGCAACCACGCAAGCAAAACCCGGGACTTCTAGGCCCGTCGAAGTCTACTCTTTTGACGACGACGATATCCCAAGTATCTTTGAGTGTCTCGTCAAAAGTGGCAAGATCACCCTCCCAGAGCTAAGGCGGCCCCAGGAGGTTGGCAATACCGACGACCCCAAATACTGCATCTTCCACAGATACGTACACCACCCGACAAAGGCGTGCTATGTATTAAAACGGAAGATCCAGGGATTAATTGATGCTAAGGCCATCACTCTGCACAGCACCGAGAAGACGGTCGCGGCCAACATGGTCTCTCTGCAGTTTGGCAATCTGCCTCCCCAGAAGGTCCCTAATGGTGTTGCACCTATATCCCGGGCAACGATGAACATCGTTAACCTTCCCCCGGCTAGGGGTCAAAATCACAACCTGGTGCCCCTAACTACCCGGCAGGGCGAGATTATGTGGGTTCACCCGGATTTGGTGCCAGAGCTCGAGAGGGAGACCAAGGCAGACAAGCCTACCTCCAAGAAGAGTCCCAAATACAGATCATGCCACATGATCACAACTTCTTCTGCACTATACGAAGACGAGGTACTTATCGCAACCCGTTTAGGGAGGGCCTAACTCGACGACAACGGAGCAAATCAGGAAGGTGCGCCAGCTGACGCTCCAGCTACCAAACCTTCAGAGCAAGGTCCCGTCGTGCCAAACGTCAGCCCTGCGAAGCCTACTCCGGCGGAAAAGGGAAAGCAGAAAAAAATACGCTTCGACAAACCTGTGAAAAACATTCCAAGCAAAGGTTTAGAGAAGCCATACAAATTTGACATCCTGGCCCAACTGGCCAATACGCCAGCCAGATTGTCCATCTTTGAGCTACTCAGGCTCTCCCCTGACACTCGTCTAGCCCTGAGTGAAGCGCTGATGCAGGCAGAGGCGTACTTAACCCAACTCAAGTCCCCCGACGAGGGACCAGTGGCATGTCCTCAGTGCCACAGCGTAATGGAGGTGGTCCCAAATATCACTTTCACTCAAGACGACATGCTGTTAAAACATAACAGACATGACAGGCCCCTCTATTACACCGGGTACGTCGGTTCCATAGAGGTCGACCGGATTCACATAGATCCGGGATCGTCGATCAGCATCATCCCTCACGGTCTGCTCAGGCCACTGAGAATTCCTACCAGCGAACTGGCTTACACTACCACTACAATCGTGGGTTTCAACGCTGGAAAAAGTAAGCCATTGGGGAAAATTCGCTTGAGAATCCAGATCGGCAACCTTAGATCGGTGGCCACATGTTACGTCATCGATTCAGAGGTATCCTACAACATTTTGCTAGGGAGACCGTGGATTCACGACCACAACATCGTTCCTTCAACCCTACATCAATGCCTTAAATATGTAGACGCACAAGGAACAGTACAGACGGAGGTAGCTGACCTAAACCCGTTCAAAGGAATAGAGTCGTACTACTCCGATGCCGTGTTGTACTCCCAGGACCACGTGGAAGAAGGGTCGGGCGAGGCAAATGAGGAATCCCACCGGGAGCCAGAAGAGCCCTCTACCACACTGCCGCTATCCATTAAAGTGAAAGGACGAACCACTCGTCCGAAAGCCATAGAACCTTTGGCTATCCACCTGGACAAGACCAAGACAGGAGAAGGGGGTGATCCTCTAGTGATCACTTTGAACCGAAAGCCTCCACCCTTGATCATCAACCTTCGACGCAGCAGGCAGTCAACTGGTGTAAAGGCGACCAGGAGTGAAGTTCCAGATGATAATAAACATCCTCTTTTCCAGTATATTCATGCTCGAGTTCCAAAACAAGGACCCACTCCACATGACGAGGTAGGACCCATAGCACAAAAAATCTTGAAATATATGAGCTCCTACCGCCCATATGTCTGGGAAGTAGCATCGCCATCCAACGTCGTCACGACATATGGGCTACATGAGGATTCTATCTTCATCGTCCCACCTACCTGCAGCAGTCAGCGCTCAATAGTCTTCGGCCGCATGCAGAATCAACCTATTGTCCAAGAAGATCCTTTCGATGACGACACCGAGAAAATACAGATTTACCGTTATAGCCCGCAAGCGGTAAAGATCATGCAAAACATGGGCTACGACTTGAAACGGAAGCCAGGCCTCAACTACGTAAGAGGCAGACGAACGCCGCCGTGCGGCAACCCCCGCAATCGACAAACTCGTCTCGGGTTAGGGTATGCCACCTCCCTCGCGGCTTCCGAGCCAAAAGAGGATCCCTTTTCCTCTTCCCGGAACAGCTCATCGCCCTCCAACTCGCCAGATGCTCTCGAAAAAGCACTATCGGTGAATATGGTGATGACAAATCCCTCAGAAGCCGAGGAGCAGGATACGGAGCTATTCGAGGATGACCCCTGGGCTCAACAAATGGATACGCAGTAGGAATTCCGCTTCGAGCAGAGAGAACCTCCCACCAAGGACGAAGTCGTCCAGATCAACGTTGGGAGTGAGCTCTCACCAAAGCCAATATTTGTCAGTAACAATCTTCCCCCACCTGAAAGGGAAGAAGTTATAGAGTTGATAAAGGAGTATATTGACGTCTTTGCGTGGGATTATGAGGACATGCCAGGCCTAGACCCGAAGGTAGCTACTCATATGCTCAATATATTGACCGATTCGAAGCCGGTAAAACAGCATCAACGACGGTTCCGCCCAGATATGATGGACGCCATCGAGGCTGAAGTCAAGAAGTTGATAACCTGCAGTTTCATCCGGGAGGAACAACACCCCGACTGGGTCGCTAACGTGGTCCCAGTCATGAAAAAAAATGGGAAGGTACGTATCTGCATCGACTACCGAGATCTGAATGCGGCCTGCCCCAAAGATGAAATTCCCTCTTCCCATCACGGACATCATGATCGACAACACCTGCGGCTTCGAACGCATGTCTTTCATGGACGGGTTCTCAGGATACAATCATATCAAGATGCATCCTGAAGACGAGAAGCACACTGCCTTCCGGACACCACTGGGGGTATATTGCTATACGGTCATGCCCTTCGGATTAAAGAACGCTGGGGCTACGTACCAACGGGCTATGAGTAACAAATTCCGCGGGCATTTACGCAAAATAGTGGAATGTTACGTAGACGACATAGCTGTCAAAAGTCGCCTCAAAGGTGATCACACCCGAGACCTGAGGGCGGTATTCGAATTAATGCGCCAGCATCAACTCAAGATGAACCCTACAAAGTCCTTTCTGGGTGTATCCAGTGGCAAATTCCTGGGATTTGTCATTACCACCAAAGGCATCGAAGTAGACCCTAACAAAGTCCAAGCAATCACGGCAATATGACCGCCCCGTAATCTGAGGGAACTCAGGGGGTTCCAAGGACGTCTGGCTTATATCCGGCGATTCATATCCAACCTCTCGGGGAGATGTCAGCGCTTCTCTCATCTCATGAAGAAAGGTGTATCCTTCATATGGGACGAAACCTGTCAGCAAGCGTTCGAGGATATCAAACGCTACCTAACCAGCCCGCCAGTTCTGGTGCCTCCCGTCGTGGGAAAACCATTCTTGCTGTACGTTCGGGCAATGGATCATTCGATAGGAGCTCTCCTCGCACAGAAAAATGATGCGGGTCATGAACAGGCTATCTACTATCTCAGCAGGATGATGGTCGGGGCCGAACACCGGTACAACCCAGTGGAGAAGGAATGCTTGGCTCTGATGTTCGCTGTCCAAAAAATGCGGCACTATGTCACCGGCCAGACTATTCATATCATCTCCAGGATCAACCCTCTCCGAGTGCTGATGAGCAAGCCAAGTGCCCTCAACTCCCGACTCGCAACTTGGGCGATGCTGCTAACACCATACGACATGGTATACATCCCACAGAAGTCCATCAAAGGCCAAGCACTGGCCGACTTCCTAGCGGCTCATCCGATCCCGGAGGCCTCCAAACTATACGAAGACATCCCTGATGAAGTTGCAGAATGTAACTTCGCAAGAAAAAGTGACGTATGGCAACTGTTCTTTGATGGCGCCTCCAGAACCGGTCCTAAAGAAAATGTCGTTTCAGGAGTGGGAGTCGTCCTAGTTACCCCGGATAAGCTCGTCATCTACCGAGCATACTCTCTTAGCGAGCCCTGCTCCAACAATGTGGCGGAATACAACGCTCTACTAATTGGGCTCCAAGTTGCTATAGAACTGGGGGTAGAATCCCTGGAAGCTTTCGGTGATTCTCTGCTCATTGTCAATCAAGTCAGGGGAATATACGAAGTCCGTAATCCAGACCTCATCCCCTATCACCGGGCGACAATCGAGATAGCCATGACGTTCAAAGGGTTCTTCCTAGAGCACGTACCTCGATCTCAGAATCTGGAAGCTGATGCCCTGGCCAGCCTGGCTGCAGACTTAGCTACTCCTATAAGAAGGCAAGATTCGGTAATCCTTCTTAACAGAGATTTATTCTGTGTGAAGAACAGTTGTCACATAGAACGCAGCTACGCTGTAAACACCGATCCTCCTACAAGAGATTGGACAAGTCCTTTCATAGATTTCGTGGCATACGAAATCTTACCGGAGGATCCCAAGGAAGCAGTATCCGTCAAGAGACGATCGCTACGCTTCTACTTCGATGCATCTTCACAATGCCTGTATCGCCGGACCTACGACGGACTGCTGCTAAGGTGTCTCTCTGGCGCCGAAGCACAGCAAATTATCCGTGAAGCTCACGACGGCGTATGCGGAGCGCATCAACCCGGGCCTAAGCTACAGGATCGCATCAGGAGAATGGGCTATTACTGGCCGACCATGATCGCAGATGCAATACAGTATGCAAAGCATTGCAGAGCCTGTCAGGTTCATGCAGACTTCATACATCAACCGTCGGAACATCTACATCCTACGGTCGCATCCTGGCCTTTCGAAGCATGGGGAATGGATATCATCGGTCCTATTCACCCGTCTTCTTCCAGGGGTCACCAGTTCATACTGGCCATCACGGATTACTTTTCCAAATGGGCCGAAGCAATCCCCCTCACTGAGGTACAGGCATCCAACGTGGTCAGCTTCATCAAACATCATGTCATCTATCGCTTCAGGGTACCCTGGAGGATAATTCACGACAATGGGCCCTAGTTCATCAGCCAAACGTTTCATCGGTTTTGCGATAAAAATCGGATACACAATGTTGCCTCCACGGCGTACTATCCAGCTGCTAATGGTCTGGCGGAAGCTTTCAACAAAACAATTATCAAACTCTTGAAGAAGTTTGTCTCTTCAAACAAGAGAGACTGGAATGAAAAGCTGGGCGAATGCCTCTGGGCATACCGCACGACGGTACGAACGCCGACGGGTTGTATCCCATTCTCGCTGGTCTACGGGAGCGAAGCAGTTCTTCCCATTGAAATCCAGATCCCGTCGCTCAGAATAGCCGTGGCTAATGAGCTGACTCAAGAAAAGAATGACCTTTTAAGGCTTCAGGAGCTAGAAGGATTAGACGAGAAATGCCTCCAAGCTCAACAGCGCATCGCGCTCTACCAAGCACGCATTTCCAGGACTTTTAACCATAAAGTAAAGGAAAGGGTGTTCAGGGTCGGCTAGCTAGTTCTAGCAGTAAGAAGGCCGATGATTTTAACTCACAGAAGTAAAGACAAATTCCAGCCCAAGTGGGAAGGCCCTTATGTGATCGAGACGACGTTCTCGAACGGCGCCTACAGGATAGCCCAACCTAACGGGGACCTATTAATGGCTCCCATCAACGGCAAATTCCTGAAAAGATACTACGCTTAAATTCCCCCCTGCCCAGGCGGAACATAGCGAGAATCTCAATTCTGACAAAACTACTCCAAGAAAAGAAACTAGTTAGGTCATATCCTATCATGTCTATACGACCTCTGAATAGATATGTCCTGCTAAAGAGGTTTGTCGAGAGTATGTCAGGTCCATACTACCTCTGATATCCCCCTTACCTAAAAAACTGTCATTTATATTCCGAAATGACGAGTCCACAACAGTCAGAAAAGAGTCGTTTTTATTCATTCCTAGAAGGAGGCAAAATTACATAGGGAGAGATACATCAAGATGGCGGAGTAATCAGACCATGAATCTGCCGCTCCAGTGCAGCCATCCTCTCATTCCTAAGGACCAAGGCATCAGCGCGAGCCCGCTCCAGCCGTGCCTCGGGGGTATGCGTAAGGGTCAGATTAGCCCTTGCTCGAAGACAGCCCGCACGGGCAGCTTCCGCACGCTCCAGATCCCGTCGCGCTTCACTCAGTCGACCAGTCGCTACCTCTGAACCTACCGACGACTGGGAAGCCCACTCCTCTGCCCGAGCAAGTTTTTCCCTCAGCTTGGAGGCCCTCGCTACATTCCCTTCATGCTCGGATCGACACTTCGTCTCAACAGCAAGAGCTTCTTCCACAACAGCTTTTCTCCTATCCATCTCCAGCTTGTGCTTCTGGATAGAGTTGTCTAGGCTTTCAAGCTTTGTAGCGAACCGCTCAGCCATGAGGTCGAATCGAGCCTGGACATCAGCATCAAGGCTGCCCTCAGCCCACTGCAAATATTCGTTAATGGGTTGCTCTAAACCATTAACCACCGCCTCCAGAGCATCAGCTACTCCAGGATTGCCAAGCCCCCTGACAACCTCGATCGAAAGCTGAGAAGTCTTCTTCAGGAGCTCGAAGTCAAGATTCTTCGCCAACACCATCGGTATCATCGTTTTTAAACCGGTATAGACAAGGCTGGTATGCTGCTCGGTCAACGCGACTAGACCCGACTGAACGCCCGGAGTGGCCGCGGTGTAGTAACTCCCTCTCCAGGGACAATTGCAGACGAGGTAGCCACCGCCGCCGCCTCGACGGGTGGCGCGGCCGAAAAAGGTGTGACGGCAACGATCGAAGTCATCGGCATACTCGCGAAAGGCGAGGTCACGATAACAGGTTCGTCCCCCTCCTGAGACGACGAAACCTCTCCAGGCGAGCTGGCCCCCGAAGACACTTCTGCCTCGGAATTAGGCGCCTCCACGTCATCGCTAGGAGCCGGAGCCAACGGCATATACGACGCGTCTGCAGCCGATGTGGCTAAACCATGCCTTAATGACGCGATACGACTTGTCATACCTGGAGAAGGAGGTGGGCCGACCGACATCGCCAAAAGCTCGGTCAAGCCTTCCCCAAGACGCGGTCGAGGTTCGTCAGCCGGGGTCTCGCTAAGCGCACTCGCTGACACAGAAGCAACTTCCCCCACTGCTGACCTCGGGAAAGATTCTCCCATCTGCAGCGGCCACGTGGGCAATCCCGCTCCACCACTTGAAGCAGCCGTAGCGACAGCAACCTCTAGCGAAGACTCTCCGACGCCACCAGCAGGAACTGTAGAAGGTCCCTCTCTAAAAGGCGAGGAACCTCCAGCCAAAGATTCATCCCTGATGCAGGGAGGTGTCGGCTCACTCACGAGAGCCTCAATACCAGGAATGCGGAGAGGACGAGCAACCGTCTCCTTCCTCCTCTTACGAAGGGAAGCTTCCTTCGGAGCAGAAGCCCGTCGCTTCCCAGAAGAGACTACCAAAGCCCCCGCCGGCGCAGGCACTGCACACCTGGGCAACGACACCAGAGGCTCATCCGAAGTACCAGACTCCTCGCCCTCGTCAGAAGAAACCGAGGGGACTTCGACTCTTCCCCCTGGCTTGGCAGAAGGCACTCTAAAGCTTCCACGCCTGTCGAAATCGCGATGGAAGGTGTTAATCGCCACATAAAACTGGGCGTAAGAATGAAGGATGCGCAGCTCCGTGGAGGTTGTAACGACCGGCACGATAAAAATTGCCCCTGTGCAACCCATGATAAAATATCGCCACCCTCTAGCTCCATCAATGAGTCCACCCCTGGGCCTGAAGCTGGTGATGGCGTTACCCACGTGCAACTGATCGTACCCGAACTGCCTGGCAAGTCGACTAGGCAAGTAGGGCTCGAAGAAGCAATAGTCTTCGCTCCTATACAGCAGATGGGATGGTCTGATACAGACCAACCAATTAAAAGCCTCCGGAGAAAGAACGGTCTTCTCTCCACCTGAATCCTCAAGCCACACCCCGGATTGGTTGCGATGTACCGGAGGGGGAGGACAGAGGATCTTCCAGCCATGGCTGAGGTTCAACACTAACCGACAGTCTAAAACTGTGTTCACATTCCAGGTAGAATCCCTGTAATTCAGCAGGAATATACCCCCTGAGCTGCTACCGGAACCGGGAGACATCACCCGGGGATTGTGGAGAATTAACCATCCTATCAGATACAGGTATGGCAATTCCACCCTGGGAAAACTCTCACGCCGAGCTTCATCGATGAGCAACCCATCGGTCATGGCCCTCAGGCCAGCCTGAATACGGCACACTATGGCAGGAAGCAGGCCCAGTCTTGCCCCAAACACCAGTTGCACTGCGGGCCACAGGATGTTCCGGTGAATACGATCCGCGGACGCGATACCGGGCACTACCACTCGACGCAGCCATATGGAGAGGAAACCAGCCAGCTGGGCTTCCTTAGACAGAGGCCTGCGACAGCGCCTCAAATAACTGTGGGCCTTGGTACCTTCGGGGTATTTTCCTACCCCCTCAACGAGAATCTGATCGGGAGCCTTGGCGTCTTCCATAAGAGCCTCAACAACCTGGGCACTAAGGACGCACAAGCAGTTCACGGGCTCATTCTTACCCCTCGAGGCTTTCTCCGACTTGGCGGCCCTAGCCCGATGGAAGAAGAGGTAGGACATCCACTTAGTGGTATGGGCCAAATCAGAGGGCTCGTCATTAAAAGCGGTGCACGCGAAGTACTGACACATCAGCTCCTGATATACTTCCACCACCCGAGGGTCCAAATCTCCCAACTCCCGGTTGGTGGGGACGTACTCTTCATATGGGGTATCCCCCATCGGCAGTCTCGAGACAACTGCCATCTCATGGAGGGCCAATCCCAACTCCTCCAGTGGAGTGGCGAAGGTCCCGGTGAGCGGAATATACCGCTCCATCAGTGCCAAGAACAAATTAGCATTGGGAGGCAACCCAACACTCGTCGCGCTCACAGCGGCGTATAGTCCATTGTCCTCCAGCTCTCTTCGGAAGTGCGACAAGGCCCAATCAACTAGGCATCTCCATCGGGAGTTCGTTGGGGCGATCCACCCGTTGCACAGAGGATTCTCCTTGGGATATACCCCACCTCGACTCATGAAGTCGTTGCAGAAGGTCGACAACTGGACAGGCTGGATCACCGAGCTAACTTCACTCGGGATATTACCCGGGCACAGCCCCCGGAACAGCGTCACAACGCCGGAGGGGCGACTGACAAACGACCCCTGGTCAGCTCCTTTCAGATGAAAGATCTTTCCAGGCTTCCCGTGAAGATCAGGAGTCAGCTTCCACGACATCTTCCTAGGATGCGTCGCATGGGAGAAAGCCGAGATAGGATAATCCCTCGGCATCGTCGGCAGATACAGGACCAAATTCCCGGTAGGGAAGACCCAAGGCTCCCTCTTGGGCTTCGTCTGGGACTGTTTATCGATCATATCCCCAAAAAGAAAAGTCGGTTTTATGTACTGCTCCCCGTCTACATGTGTCAAGGGTTCGCCATTGATCATGCTCAACAGCATTCGCTCACCCTGGGCCGATATCAGAAACTCCCTGCCCTCAGGATACTGGGGTCCAGAGATGGGAAAGGCCACATGGGACAGATCCTCCAGGTAGTTCGAGTGCAGCATCCCGGCAGCGGATCCCATCACCTCAGCCAGCGGAGACTCATCCAAATCAACTGCAAAGGTGCAAGGAAAATAGGTCATTGCAAATCCTGTACAAAGTGCGGACCAAAGAAACGACAGTCTGTACTTTACGCCAAGATTGCGCAAATTTGGTCTCTATACGCCGGAAGTCTCCTCCGCAAGCGTAAAAATCCAAGATTTTACGATATACCCCAACTTTCGTTAGCCAGAGCTTTTACACTCAGAACTACAAAAATATGGAGTTTTTACGCTGGCACATTAGAAATGTGGGCGTAAAAGATGAAAATGTCTCCGTGCGTCATCTTCCTCAAAAGAGGCTATCAGCACAGAAGACGACCTAGCGCGGTCACGTTCAACGTGTGCGAAGGATTTTTCGTCGTTTGTCATCTCAAAAAGCTTTACCTCTAAAGCCGGGTGCACTGCTCATCGGCGGGATACTCCTCTCAGAAGGAGGTTCACCTTGCCCGACCGAAGATTCTCTTGCCGGTACCGAAGAACGAGAAGAAGAACCTACGCTCTTTCCCTTAGCTGAGGGAGTTTGTTTCGACGCCATTTCTGAGGACTCGAAGTGCTCGGAGAAGGAATGAAGGAAAACTCGAACAGTCGAAAGCTCTCTTTCGCAGAAGACAGATAAAAAGCTTTTTCTCTTAAAAGCTTGGGGTATATATATACGGTCCGAGTCGACTCCTCGAATCCTCGGACGAACCCCTCGAGACCCCAACCGGATCTCGCAATTAAGAGTTGGTTATGATTGGATGCAACGTCAGCCCACTACCCTCGAAAAACGGACAGTCAGCGAATTCGAAAGGTTTTTCGTGCAAGATGGTTCAGCGGGTTCTACGCTAAAGGAGCTTTCTACGCTCGACAGCAACAGATCTACGGTTTTATGCTCGCAAGCTGCAAGTCTATGGTTTTACGCCCGGATGCCTTTGTGCTCGGTAGCTTTTATGCTCGAGAGGCCACAAACCTACGACTTTACGCTCAGCAGATACCAAATCGACGATCTCACGCTCGGTGGCGCTCAGTTTACGCTCAGAAGCAACAGATCCGCAAAACCTCACGCTCGAAGAAATTTTCTTTTCAGGGGCTACAGATCTACAGTTCTGCGCTAAAGGAGCTTTTCTACGCTCGACAACAACAGATCTACGGCTTCACGTTCGACAGCTACAAGTCTACGGTTTATGCCCGGATGCCTTTGTGCTCGGTAGCTTTTATGCTCGAGAGGCAACAAACCTACGACTTCACGCTCAGGAACCACAAGTCTACGATTTCACGCTCGATGGTGTTCTTACGCTCACAGGCTACAGATCTACAGTTCTGCGCTAAAGGAGCTTTTCTACGCTCGACGGCAACAGATCTACGGCTTCACGTTCGACAGCTACAAGTCTACGGTTTATGCCCGGATGCCTTTGTGCTCGGTAGCTTTTATGCTCGAGAGGCAACAAACCTACGACTTCATGCTCAGGAACCACAAGTCTACGATTTCACGTTCGATGGTGTTCTTACGCTCACAGGCTACAGATCTACAGTTCTGCGCTAAAGGAGCTTTTCTACGCTCGACAGCAACAGATCTACGGCTTCACGTTCGACAGCTACAAGTCTACGGTTTATGCCCGGATGCCTTTGTGCTCGGTAGCTTTTATGCTTGAGAGGCAACAAACCTACGACTTCATGCTCAGGAACCATAAGTCTACGATTTCGCGCTCAATGGTATTTTTACGCTCAGAGGCTACAGACTGATGATTTCACGCTCCACGACTTTCCGCATATCCGAACAGTCCCCAAGGCGGTCAATCGCAAAGAGTTCAACACAGAAGATACTCGTTCTTGACCCAGAGCATCCCAAGTACCCGAAGCATACAGAGTTCAAACATTGAGAAAATTACTCTTCTCGGGTCCAAAAATTAGAGGTTCATCCAGACTCCAGTCTGAATATCCCGTCTATCAAGGTGGCAACTCAATTTGACAGCCAAAAACCTCGACCCTGTTCCAAGGGAGTTTCGAGAGATCATTCTTGAAGACGAAGTCTAAACAAAATCCTGCTCATCAGAGAAGCAACAGTTCAGAATTCTACGCCGTCCCTCAGTCCTAGCAACAGGACAGTTCTAAATGTTCAAGGACGCTCGGCGACGTTCTATGGACTATTCGCTACGCGGAAAAGACGGGGCCTAATACTCTTTCTATCAGAGTCGGCGTAAAGATTCAGACGTGTCGAAGATGCACATATCCAGACTTCACAGCAACGTATGGCAAAGACGATCATATGAAGAAGAAAGACGACTTTATTTCAAAATCATGATTACATGAGGGAAATCCTATCTACAAGGGTTTTTTTCTCTACTTTTCATGGTTACATATGAGGGAAATCCCCTCTACAAAGCGCTTCCCCATCGTCGTCAGAAGATCGCCCAGAAGCTGTCCTGACAGATTCTCGCGCCGGTGCCGGTCTTCCTCTTCCTCCATGGCTGTTCATGACCACCACAGTCATGAACAAGAAGATCCTCCATTCGCCATGGCCGATCCAGTTGGGGTTTCTTCAAACCCAACCCAATCAGGACGACAGATTACGGTTTGTCCGATCTCGTCCGCAGGGGTCTCAGGAAGAAATAAACAGTCTACAAACTGTCTGGTCTAATACGACCCTTCCTCTCCCCTGGTGCAACGCCATATAAAGTTGCTGATTATCCCGAGCAAGGGAGGTTAAGATATCCTTCCATGATCCATCGTTGCAGTGGACACTTGCTCGAAGATGCCGTCTTTTTCGGCTCCCTACATGCTGGAAGAACATGATCTCCTTCTTCCTCAGATCGACCCGACGAGCTCTGGCGATCATCTTTGCATGACAATGGGAATGTGGTGAAAAAAGGTTCACCCCCCCAGCCTTTTATAGGCGAAAGAGATCACAATGGTCCCCAATAAATCCGCCATAAAGTCAGTACCGACCGTTTCAACGCTCCATTCAGAAACGTTTCGAGTTACGAGGGGCCGTTCATGCTTCTTTCAAAGCGTTTCAAATTCTGAGGAATTTAAAAGCTTTGAAGGGGGTCTTGTAGAAGCATGAAAAATACGCTAGAACGATCTACGCAGCATCTTGATACAGAGCAGCGTAAGCAGAGGCCTTCGGAGCCATCCAACGTAAAACAGGGTTCTTCATCGCCTCTATGGCGTAAAACCCAGCCGCTCTCAAATCAGCGTTAAAGCGTACGAGGAACGCTTCGTCTTCCCCGAAATGAACCTGTCAAGTCACGCGGTGAACCTGTCCTCTGACTCCTGACAAAAAAGTGCTACACGGCTATCCAGACGACGGCTGGAAACGATGGCAGACCCCTCGGGACGTACCCACAGTATGATGGCGGATCTCTGCATTTAATGCAGAGAATTTGGTTAAAATATCACCAAACCGTCGTTTACCAAAGTCCCCCCAGCGTAAACCGCTCTTTCGCGTACAAGGGAATACGCTGCCTTATTTTACACAGGCAAACATGAGCTGTTTTACGCTCCGCAGTAAGACAAACCGCTGCCACGTCAAAAGCTGTACTTCGTACGGGGCTCGAGGCACGTCTCTACGTCTAATTACACAGAGCAGTGACAGTTTCCCTCAAGGCACGTCTCTGCGACGGATGCACAGAAGGGCTGCAGACCTTCAAAACACGTCTCCGCATTTAATGCACAAGATGATGGCAAATCTCTGTAGAAGATTTGATTATATCTTCGAAATCCGTAATTCCGGCTAAGATGTCCACATCAGCACTTCGGCACGGTACGCAGTGGCTTCTACGCCCGCTCACGATCAGTGCTCTCTTGGCTTCCAACGCCCTCTCAGTCTCTACGACCATTCGGCTTCTATGCCCATTCGGCTTCTATGCCTATTCGGCTTCTATGCCTGTTCGGCTTCTACGCCTGTTCGGCTTCTATGCCTATTTTGGCTTCTACGCCAAGGTGACAGTCGCTTGGCTTTTACGCCAACCTCTGCTACACAAGGGATACCTACCTACGTGGCTTCTACGCCGTGATCTTCGTAGCAGATATACGCGTTTTGTCCCCTTAGTTGGACACGTGTCACATGCTCACTCAAAAGGTCATTTACACGCAGGCATTGGTTATTTTAAACCATTGTGTAAAGGGGTGCTGTACTGTCCACTCCTCGGTTGTTATACCGACGGAGTGGTCACTGTCACCAAAACTCTATAAATAGAGACCCCTATCAATGGGGAAGGAAGAAAAAAAGGAGGAGAAAAAAAAAGGTCAAAAAACTAAAAACTCGAAGATCGGACAAGGTCATCGAACCAAAGATCAAGGAGAAGAGATAGAGAGAGAGAGAGAAGAATCCAGAGCTTGGGCAAGGAACAGGGAGCGACGACCTTCAGCATCGCGCATCCACCCTCCTTTGCAACCTCCGAAGCTGCATCCTGTCTTCCACGGCACTTCTTCAATATCGTGTAGTCCAAGGGCTAAAGTGATCGACCGCAGATCAGACACCTATAGCAATTTATACCCAGATTAAATAAATTGTACTCCCACATCCTCGTATAGGATTACATTGTACAAGTTTGTTTGTAAACCAAAGGACGCGGGTCTCTTATAAACCCCGTCATTGAAATACACTTTCATTCTTTCGTTTAATACCACAAACAAGGCCGAGTACATAGCTGCAACCGAAGCTTGCAAAAAATTATTGTGGATGAAGAATTTCTTAGAAGAGTTTGGCTCGAAGCAAGAAAATTTCATCATCTTCTACGACAATCAGAGTACTATTCACTTAGCCAAGAACCCTGCATATCACTCTTGAACGAAACACATTGATATACGATATCACTGGATTCGAGACCGGTTGGAGTCCAAGTTATTACAACTCGAGAAGATCCATACCGACGAGAATTGCTCGGATATGATGACCAATAATTTGCCAACAAAAAAATTCGAGAAGTATTGCTCGAAGGCGGGATTGGTAGTTCCTCCCAATTGATTCGAAAGGGGGAGATTTGTTGGGAGTTTTCCTCTTTCAAGTATGGCAACTCACCATCTTGAAAATTGAAGAACCCATTGGAATAATGGAAGTCAAATTTTGGTATTGCCAAAGGTATGTGTTGGAATTGAGAAAGAGTGTATTAGAACTCTTGAAGCATTATTCACTCACCATCAATTACCATGCTCTATCCCACTATAAATAGAGGACCTTGGCTGCCATTTGAGAATGAGAGAGTGACAAAAGAACACAAGAATTCTACTTCATAGTAAGAGAAATTCGTAGGAAAGAAAGCTGAAAATTAAGTAATCTCTCTGGGGCAGTAATTTTGTCACCCTTGATCGGATGGTCAAATCAAGCCCGATCGAGATAAAATTTTAGAATGTTGTTTTTGACTCGTTAAAGTTCAGATCCAATGGTGGGATTGCAGTTCCGACGGTCAGAAGTTGAGATATTATTTTTAGAACAGACCCGGTGAGTTTGTTCTAACTTTTTTTTTGTATTTCAACGTTGGTTGATGATTGTATGCCTCTAGTTTAGTCAAGAGAAGACCTCTTGTAACTCCATTATTATTGGTGATAGTGGAAGTATCTGGACCTCTCGGTCCCGTGATTTTTCTCTTTCGATTTGAAGAATTTTCCACGTAAATATCGTATGTCATTTTCATTGCTTATTTTTACTAGCTTGCCTATTTTTATCACACAAGGAGGGAAAGAAGAGATCCGTTTTTCCGCTACTTGTCAAACCATTTTCCAATACCCTTCCCCCCGGTCCGGGTTATCCATGTACTGTCCATGACCGCGGGCCCTTTCGTACACGGATTTGAGAACATTTAGCCCCCTCTCCCCCCCACCCCGACTGCACCCCCCCCCCCCCCCACCTCTGCGCCCCCGCTAACGCCATGCGTCGCCGCTGCCGAATAGAGAAGAGGAAGAGAGAATGAAAAGTAATTTTGTCATTTATAATATTTTCTTAACATCAATAGAGTATTATGTTGGACAATTATAGTTGAGGTAGAAAGTTGACACTTATCAAAGATTATGATATCAAGTTGAAAAACTTGAATAGTTGAGGATATCAAGTTATAATTTAGTCTTTATCTTATTACAACTAGTATATATGCACGTACACGTACACTTGCACATACTTTATTGGGCTAATTATTAGGAGTGCAACTCGGACGGGTTAGGTCGGACTTAAGCTCAACCCGAACCAAACCCCCTGAATAATAAGTTTAGCTCGAGCCCAAGTCCGATCCGACCTCGGGTTCAACATATGTAGCCCAAGACCAAGTATGGAGGATTGGGTTGGGATCTGGTTGGGTCGGATCCATCGGATTTATCAAGCTCTAATATGATATTTGAAATAATTTTAAACAAGAGTAATATTAAACACATATCAAATTAAACACATATCAAATAACAATCAAGCGTCAATCATTACAAAATATAAACTGAAATGAAATAAGATTTAAAATAAGGAGTTGAAGAGTTTTTTTGGAGAAATTTATGGTTTAAAGTTTTTATTTAAGAAATATGAAATTATATATATATATATATATATATATATATATATATATATATATATATATATATATATATATATATATATATGGTTTCGGGTTCTTTGGGTAACCCAACACATGAATCCGAGTCCAACCAGATTTTTGATCGGATTCAAATATTTTAACCTGAATATCTACAACCCTAACCCAATCAATTAACGGGTTTATCCGATCGGGCTCGGGTTTAGCCCGCCCGAGTTGCACCCCTACTAATTATATCATATATTTTCTACCACTTTAGAGTTTAGGTCCCGAGATGTCCAATTGGAAAGTTTAGACCCAGAACTTTTATGTGGTTTAAATTGAACTTGAAATCCTCTACTATTGCAGTTTTTGAACTTGATACCATAAACTTTTTTACTCGACAACTTGATACCATCAACTATTGCATATTTTTAACTTGGTACCTTCCGTCACTCAGGGATCAAGTTTTCCGATAAAATGTTTAAAAAAAAAAAAAACCTAAAATATCCAATTTCTCTCGCACGCCAATCCCCCTTCCCCCTCCTTCCGCCGTCGCTAGTGCTGTAGTTATCGTTGCTACAGTCGTTGTCGTGCGCTGTCGTAGGTGCTGGAGGGAGAGGAAGGAGGCTGCCGGAGAGGAAGGGTAAAAGAATTGAACGTGGGAGAATATTTTTATTATTTATAAAAAAAAAATTTAATAGCGGTAAAATATTAAATTATAAGATTATAGTTGGAATCCTTATAGTTGAGATATCAAGTTAATACATGTCAAAATTTAAGATAAAAAATAGTTGAGAATATTGCAAGTAAGCCCACATATATATATATATATATATATATATATATATATATATAGATCTCCAAAAACACAAGTGCTATCGATTTTCACAAAACCAAACAAAATTTAACCCCAACACCAAATTGGTGACCCAACAAGTTGTTCAATTCCCTCGTAAAATGGTAAGTGAGAATTGAATCGTTTCATGCATAGCCACTTTGTCTTTGTGTTGCTTAGAAAATTCTCTCAAACCAGTAGAGGACCGTCGTCACGTAAATAACATGAGCACTTGAGTTTCCAATTGGTGACTCATCCTCTCACAAATGAATATCCTCTTCAATAGTTTGGTCACTTGGTTGGTGTCTGGTGTGGCTCATCAGCTCGAGATTGAATAACTGGCTTCTCGCATGTAACATGACCTTTGCCGAAATTCACAAATATTCATTCCCCTCACCACATTCTTTAAAATACTACAAAATTCACTCTACCAGCCTCCTACTCAAATAAAACCACCTCGGAGATGTGTACGTACTACGGTGAAGCAGAACAAAGCAAAAAAAATTTCATTTATGTGCATTTGAAAAAATATGAATTAATTAGAATTATAAAATCATAAAGTTTGATGTTTTGATGGTTGTTGAAATGAGTTAAAAGATTTAATTTTTTGTTAAAGTGACATGAATATTAACTATTTTTTTTGTTAAACTAGAGACGAAGTGGTCCTGATCCAACCAAACGCGCGAAGCGTGAAAGAGAATTTTTTCACTTCCGTATTCCACTTAGGAGGTAAAAATTCGGATGTCAAAATTTTAGTTGTGACAAATAAAATTTATTATTCATGTTAAATCATAATAAATCTTGTCTGTAAATCTTTTGACCAAATACGTGAAGTGGTCTAAAATTTATATTTTGATCAATTTTATATTCCAAATCTACGAACAAAATAACCCCTAAATCCGTAAATGTACTACACTTTTTAGATTCTAAACTTCCATGTTTCTCAAAAAAAAAAAGCGCGCTCCTTTATGAAAAAAAAAAGCTCCTTATTAAAAAAAAACAACAACGCTCCTTTATGAAAAAAAAAAAAAAGCTCCTTATTGACTAAGTTTCGCGTCAATTTCTTGGTTGCATTAGCGACAAACCTCACCGGTCACCACCATGAACCATTCGTTGTATGATAGGGTAGACAGTGTCGACACACAACTAGGTTTAGGCTGAATGACACGAGAGCTCAACAATGTCGGTCAATGGAAGACTTTTGAATTTCAAATTTTGTTGCTGCTTTTCAAATATAACCATAAAATTAAATAACTTTTGTAAGCAGAGTTTCAACAGATTTAAAAAATAAGTGTCGCTTTGGATGAAGGTTATGTATTTGCAGGAATCCATTTTCTATTCATTTTCTATGGAAAAGAAATTCAACATTATCATATCTATATCCATGTTTGGTTAGGTTGAAAATCCGAAAATTTTAATTTTTCTGTTTCCATGTTTGGTTTAAACAGAAAAATATATATCAATTTATTTAGTTTTCCATAATTATTCTTTCATTAATTTCATAATGTTACTATTATCTAAATTCAGTTGCTGTTAGTGAGGATATTATTGCCCAAAAAAATTTATAATTAATGCACCAAACCAACATCCAGGAAAGCAAAAGTATTTCCAAATGATATATTGGGTTTTACTTCACCACATATGTAAGAAACTTAAACGTCTATATCCCTTCCCAATTTCTAATTTCAGACTTATAAAACATGAGTAAGAGCATCTATAGTGGAAAAGATTTCAAGTGCTACATTTTGACTTTAATCAAATTTTGTAGCACTTGAAAGCTGTAGTGGACACTTGTCCATACTTAAAAATTGCTAGAAAGCCAAGAGACACTCAAGATTTGGAGCATGCCCTAAATCAGCTACATTAATTTCTTGGTCCACCAAAAGGAACAAAAAATAAAGAGAGAGAAGAGGAAAAGAAAATCTTACCAATCAGGAAAGAAAAATAAAGAGAAAAAAGAGAGAGAGAGAAAAGAGGAGTTTAATTTGAAGTATTTATTTAGAGTGTACCATTGTGTGTCAATATTTAGGAAATGTTGGTATTGTTTCCTTTGGACTAGTAAAAATAGTCCCACATTGGCTACACCACCAAGTGGGTATCTCAATATAATACTTTGTATGAGTTAAGGTGTGCACATGGGGTGTGGTGGGGCACATGGGTGCCATGTGGGGGTATTTTTCTAGGAGGAAAAAGGATTAACTCCTCAATGAAAGCATTTATGCTTTTTGTCATGCTCTTGAAATTATTTTCAGAGGAGCTAAGCCCCAAAGAGTCTTAGCGACTCGAACTCGGGCTCAAGGGCGCAAAGTGGCATTTTGTTGCTGCACTTTGCACTTAGAACGTCAGCATCGAGCCGCATGCGTTGTTGCTGCGGATATATTTGAACGGTTGTGGAAAGATATGGTCTGTTATTCAGATCCATTTTTTGTGGGATTTAAAATTAATTCGTGCCTATTTTTTAGGGATTCGTAATTAATTTATTCATATCTTTCCGTAACTGATGGGCGGCTAGGGTTTTCATCCTCTCTATAAATACTCTTTTGGTGCTTCTTGGAGAAAAAACTTCGAAAATTAGGATACAAAGAGAGTTGTTGCTGCCGCCACCATTGAAGTCCAGGGAGTTCGTGCAAGTCCAGACAGAGGTGACAGCGAGCGTTCCAGAAGTTCTTCGTGAACTTGCTGGTTCCTAGAAGCAGATCGTGTGGGGGCGAATCTTGCTTTGAGAAACGGTAATCTTTATCACCCCAGCAAGCAAAGTCTCTTCTTCTTCTTCTTCCTCCTCTCTTCTGTGAGTTGTAACTCTGTTCTGTCCGTCTGCAACTGCGATTGTAAGAAAGAACGAGAGATTCCTTTTCTAGTTATTGTTGTAACAGCAGGTTGTAATAGGATCCTTATATATAGTTCTTCGTGGAGATCCAGAATAGTCAGAGTGAAAACTTTTGTGTGAACCTCTGATCTCGACCATGCGATTTTCCATCGTTGATATAGCCTCGGGAATAAGAATCTCAAAGCAAGATCCGAGATAGATGGAGAACAACCATGCGAAACTTCTCGATACAAGTTTTAACAAACTTGAGAAGTTTGACGGAGATCATTACAACGCTTGGAAGAGGAAGGTTTGTCTTAATCTTCAACTCATAGAGGTGGACTACGTTCTGACAAAACCAGAGCCGATTGTGCCAGACAGTGATGATGCTACTGTTCGGGTAGTTGCTACTTCAACTACTAAGCAGAACAAGTGGAGAAGAGACAACAACCTTTGCAAGTTGCTGATTCTGAACTCCATGGAGGATACTCTGGCGGAGTCATACAGCAAGACGGACCATGCTAAGGTCGTCTGGGAGTCTCTAGATAAGCATTACAAGACGGATGAGAACCGCAACAAAATTCATGTGACTGAAAATGACTGGAATATGCGATTTGAGGATGACAAGACTATGTTGCCTCAATTCAAGGAGTTTCTCAAGTTACATCAAAAACTTGAGGATGATGGCATGCCCTTAAACGACGCATTTATCGTGGGGGTATTGTGGCCAAGCTTCTTTCAGGGTAGAGCAATTTTATCTCGGACATAGCGTTGATCAACTATTGCACAACATCCATGTTAAAGATGAGTTGATGGCTCAAAATAAAGTGGACACGTTGTCTAGGCAGTTGGCAAAAGCTAACTTGGTGCATGCGAGCGACTCCAAAGGGAAGAATAAGGCTTCTCAATACAAGAAGAAGGACTTCAACCATCTCAAGGTGAAGTCGGCTTCGTTCAAGTCGAAGCCAAAGCCCAATTCAGAAGTGACTTGCTTCAACTGTGGCAAGAAGGGCCACTACCGGAGAGACTACATATCTAAACCCAAATAAACAGAGCAAGGTGAGCCTAATAAGGTTGCTATGATGGCGCAGGTTGTGACGACAGGTGTTGACACTGACTGGTGGGTGGACACTGGCGCATCCTGCCATATTTTCTTGAAGAATGAGTTGTTTACCACCTATAAGCCTACATATGAGAAGGTCATGGTGGCAAACCAGGCACAAGCTGAAGTACTTGGGACCGGAATTGTGGTACTGAATCTAACTTCGGGGAAGTCACTGACGCTTCAGGATATGAAGCACGTACCGGTAATAGCCAAGAATCTGGTCTCAGAAAGTCTGTTCTGTAACGCAGGCTTGAGGATGGACATCAATGCTGGACAGATGGTGATATCGTACAAAGGAACATACTTCGAAAAAGTATTTTGTATCGAAGGGATATTCAAACTTCAGGTTGTAACTCCTGCAAACAACATTAATGAAGTCTCTTCTTCTGGTTGCTCTCTTGAGCTATGGCATAATAGACTAGGACATGTTCACTGTAAAAGGATATACAAGATGTCAAGTCTAGGTCTTATCTCCAAATGTGGGAGTAAGGAGGTGGAGAAGTGTGAGATCTGTGCGCAGACAAAGATTATAAGAAAATCGATCAAACTGGTTAACCGAAGCACAGATCTTCTGGAGTTGGTGCACTCAGATATCTGTGACTTCAAACAGTTCTCCACAAAGACTAGGATGAAGTATTTCATTACATTCATCGACAACTACTCGAAGTATGCATTCGTCTATCTACTCAAGTCAAAAGATGAAGCGTTCAAGAAGTTCAAGGAGTTCAGGGCTGAGGCTGAACGTCAAACAGGAAAACAACTTAAGAGACTCAGAAGTAGTCGAGGCGAAGAGTATAGGTCTATTGAATTTGCATCATTCTGCAAAGAACATAGAATTGTCAATGAGACAACTACTCCGTAATCTCCTTAATCAAATGGAGTAGCTGAAAGGAAGAACAGGACGTTGAAAGAGATGATAAACTCAATATTGTTAACTGCAGGTCTTTCAAACTGCTTCTGGGGAGAAGCTGTGTTTAATGCTACATTCGTTCTAAACAGAGTGTCGTACGCAACTTCTGATATCACTCCTCATAAACTCTGGTTCAAAGTTAGACCCAACTTGAATATCATTCGAGTGTGGGGGTGCCTGGCGTATGTGAAGCTTCCGGACTTGAAGATTTCGAAGCTGGGTACGAGGACTGTAAACACCCAAATTTTTAGAATTTAATTTTAGAATTATAATTATTGGAATTATGAATTCTTGAGATTTTGGAAGATTTTTCTGTAATTTTTAGCTAATTATAATAAATGTTCTTCATAGATTTATATTTTTGTGTATTAAATTAATTATTAAAATCGTGCAAAAATTATATTTTTGGGTGTATAATTAATAATTTAATATTGAATAATTTTTCTGTAATTTATTGGGACCCAAAACTATTTTTAATGGCCATGTATTTATTGTTTTATAATAAACCAACTCAAACCAAACCCAAACCAACCCACCCCAACTCAAACCAAACCAAACCAACCAAACTAAACCTAGACCTGAACCCACTACCCGATAACCCGACCCGGACCTAAAACCGGCTGCTATAGTGCTCCTCCCCAACCCCTGTAACCGACCGCACCCTCTCACTTCCCCTCCCCGAAACCGTCCAACCCCTCCGCTTCAGCTCCCTGTAACCGCCCCACCTCCACCCTAATCTCCAGCCTAGCCGACCCTTACCACCATCATCTAATCTTCCACCCCGACCAACCACAGCCTCCACGATCGTCGTACCACCATCGCACGCCGCCGCACAGTAGCCGCCCAAATTTTGAGCAACAACACACAGTAATGTATGCTACTTCTAGCTCATATATCTTCCTGCACAGTAATCCAAATATCGATCTGTTAAATCATATGCGAAGACCACGTGACCCTCTTGAACTCTCTATAATTAGTTCGGTGTATCGTGTCTTGTGTCGGTCGCAATTCGTGACGCAAAACAGAAAAAAATTACCAAATTTGTAGTTCATAAATTGTCCCAACCACCAATGTTCGTGTCTGTTTTTCTTCCAATCTAGTTAATATTTTTAAATTCTACTTAAAAAATAATTTAGACAACATAACCGAGATTTAATCTCTTTAATTAGTTTTTTTAATTCGTTGTATGTTGTATGTTGTATTTTATTCACGATTGAAATGGACCAAAAACTTAGTTTTTTAAACCCAAAATTTCCTGAAACGTGGTGCGTTCCGCTAAACGAGGCAATTTTGTCGTGTGTGAATTATATCAAAAGGTGCGTATCATCAACACGGACGTGTAAAATTTTACGAAAGTTGATTCGGATGTACGTGCACACTGGAATCAACGCGTATCCGTCGAAAAGTCCCGTATCGGCCTGTTCTGACACTCGTCATAATTTTGTGTGTGCTTTCATTCGTAACGAAACTTACGTCATCGGATTCGCAGCATTACGCTGGTCCTGTGACCCAAGTTTGGTTCGATTCTAAGAACGTTGACGAAATCCCGTATCGTGGGCCCCATGGTTCCACTTGACGGACGATTTCGTGACCGGCTCATCGGAATCCAGTTCTGGATGTTCCGTTGGGTTTGTATCATCGTTCTGGACTCATAGACACTAAGTTTGACGAATTTAGAGAACTTTGTCTCTGGCACATTTTTCGGTGCGAAGTGGACCATATGTGTGTAAACCCCCTCACCCAAAATAGGTATTTTATGTGTATTTTATATTAGTATATTTATTATAGATTATTTTAAATATTGAATTACTTTAGAGTATTCTCTTAGTTAATTAGAAAATAAATTTTTTACTATATTTACTTATATAAATATTTATTTAGAATCATTTTTAGGCTATTTTAGATTTCTAGAGATTTTTCTAGAATTTTTCGGTAATTAAAACATAGGAAACGAAAAATTCTAGGACTTCCATGATTTACTATGAGACCATACTTGCATATTGTTCCTACCAAATATTTATTTTAGGTTAAAATATTTAATTATATTTTTCTTTAATTTATTTAGAATTTTAAAAAATTTATTTGGATTTTTAAAATTATTTAGGATTTATTTGGATATATATAGTCTTAATATTAGATAGATGCTAATTTCGTTTTAATAGATATTAATAAGATTATATATAAATTATTTGTATTATCTTTAATTCTATTTAAGATTATAAATTATTGAGATGAACTCAAACTCTATTTTAATTTAATTCAAATCCTGAGGCTACTAGGAAAGCAACTTCATGCATATCCTATCCTTATTTAAACTGATCCTAATCATATCCAAATTAGCGAATCCTAGTCGTATTCAATTAAGTAGTCTACACAATTATAAATACCTATTAGACTTATGGAATAAACTCATCTTTCATTTTTTTTTCCAAACTCCTCTCTTTTTCGTCCAAAAACAGTCAAAATTCGTCATAAATTCAGTCTCATTTTCTAGTAGTTATGACAACTTAAAAAGACGATATCTCCTAGCTCCGGGCTCCAAACGTGCTCCAATTTTTTTTGTTAGAACCATATCAAAGTTAGTTTTATGAATATATAAATTATTTTAATAATTTATGAACCTATTTTTTTAGAAAATTCTAAAATTGCCAGTTGTCCGAAATCAAACGCGTTTCCGTATTTTTGAGATTTCGGGAGATTCCAAATCGGAATTACGAACCGTTTGAAGTTTCAGAAAGTTGACATGATGAAATTAAATAAAATAATATTTCCAGAATTTAAAATATAATTTTAATTTACTAAAAAATTTGTGCAACGTAGACGTAAATAGAAAACTACCAAAAATTATCATTTGTGCGCCCTTGTGGACATAACTCTTTACCGACTTATAATTTTATGAAACCGTCGATTCCGGTGTTCATGTAGCACTAAAATCTATAGAATTCTACAAACAAATCAAGGATTTGAGTTGGTTGACTTTTGGTCAAGATTGCCTCGATTTGCGTGCCACGGATCACAAATCCGTAAAGTTGACTTTCTTTGGACCAAAATTAGGGTTTAACAATAAAATCAGATTATAATAAGATTAAAATACTATTTTAGTTTATTTTATTCAGAATTAAAATAGATTAAATTGGAGGAACCTATTCACCCACTTTTGTAACCTAACTTGTTTAATTTATGTGACGGGTAGATCGGACGACGCCTTGAGTTGGGACTTTATTCTTTTTCAGACCAGGCAAGATACCTTGTCAAATTGCTTACAGTACTATTGCATGCTTATCATATTTTATATATTCATTGCATGTGTAATTTCTTTCGGTCATAATTATATACTATATATATGTTGACACACACTACACACATAGTATCATGGGAGGAAGGAAAATCAGTAGGCGTATGGGCTATATCCACTCTGGTAAACCGTAGTAACTAGCACGCACTACGGGAATTGTGTCACGATGGTCGCTACCCTCACAGTATGTCGGCTGATGGTGTCACGATGGTCGCTACCCTCGCGGTATGACGGCTGATGATGTTCCTGACGTGTGTGTGAGTTGTGAGATTAGATAGAGTAGCCTACCCATGTCCATACGTCAAAAAGTTGTCCTCATTATGCATTTCATATAGATTGTCTAGTACAGCATAATTATATATTTTCTGTGTATGATGCATGTTTTACTGTATTCAATTGGCATGCTTCTATGTATCTTATTATGTCCCTCTGAGGACCTGGTCCCTTTCCAGGTGTAGATAATCATGACTATTTGCAGGAGCACGGATCAGGACTTGCTACTCCATTCTCTTTCGAGGAGTTCTTCTCTTCGAGTCTCATTGTTCAGTAGATGTACTTATTTTATATCTCTTATATTCTAGTTTGGTAGTGGATTTGTCTCCACCCAACTAATTATTCTTATCAAGCATTTTATACTTGATTCAGTTATATAGTTGATTGGTTATTTAATTTTGTGGATGAGATCTAGTTATGCCCTGTGACTTGTGACAATATATATACCATATGTGAGTTAATATTCATATTACAGCGTACGTGTGTATTATGGTATCCATATATTGGAGTTGCCATATACATACGGCTGGCATGCTTACGTATTCCTAGTCCTACGTATTTTGGGACTGGGACGTGACATATTTTTGTGGTGGCCCATGCAGGTCGAGAGCATATTATCTCGGTTACGATACTATACCGATCAAGCCTGCGCATTGGATTAGAATATAGGATCTCATCCACTTATTTAATCACCTCCCTTGATTTTATTTCGCATTCTTATTTGATTGCTTGCATTGCATCTTGCTTGATCCTTTCACAACGTCAATCTTATCTTTTCTTTCGTGCTTGATAGGGGTTAGGAAGATGACGGGTTCTAGGTATATACACTCTATTGTTCAATAACACTATTAGTTAAATTATTGTAAGTTGGGTAGTATACCTCATAACCTAGTATCACATAGTCCTTTCGACCCATTAATGAAGTGTAATTGAATGACACCAACTATAGGCTTGCATAAGAAGATAGTGTTTATCCAGACTGTAGAACTTAGAGGCCCATACCCCCATTTGGTTGACTTTAGACTTAGACAAGAAGTTAGTATGGCAACTGTAGAGGCATAACACCGGTCTTCTTGATGAACTTAAATTATTCTATACCTTCCTCCATCATAATCCAGCGTACTTATATTTTCTGGACTACCTTCGCTTATGCTGCTATTTTATAACCTAGTTTTGCAAGCTTATTCTTTTATCGAACTTGTTCATAACATATGTGTTATTGGGGACGCCTACTAATACATTGTCTAAATCAGAATCAGTGTATTGCGGTCTGATCAACCTTAATGCACTTGGTTCGCTCTTCGCATGACTACTTTACATGGATTGAGATATAGTTGACTTAGCATGTTAGACGAATATGCTTGCCTTTAGACATGTCCGAGCATATCTTATCGGTTACATAACTGTATTGATATGAGCATGTGAATAGAAATTTACCAAAATAAGATTTTAATCCACAACTGCCCTGACAACTCTTTTTTTGAATTCTTTAATCGCCTTGAACCCCGTACTTGTATTCTATTACCTCCTCCTTGAATTCTTTATTATTGTTTTTCGTCTTCCCTTATTTTGGAAAGACGAACACTCGTGCTTAGTATACGTTTAATACACGGAGAGTACTAGATATACCCCATAGGCCAATCACATTATTTTGTGACTATCTTTTGTAATTAAGGGCATATCACATGTGATATATTTGGTGTTAAAATTTTGAGGATTGAATAACAAGATTAAATAATTTGAGAAAGTTTTTCTTAAATGTATAGCCTTATGTGATAGATGGATAAATTCTAAGTTGGGTAGAAGTTGCATTGTCAACTTGAGGTAAATTATTTTTTATTGTGATTAAGTAAGATTAGATTGAGAGATTTAAGTCATTTTAATTTTGAGAATTTTTAGAAGAATGATTTAGATTATGATGATTTAACTTTAAAGATAAGAATGCCTTATAGAATAAATTTTAAAACTTTGATATTGCAGACCAAATATTTATAATTTGAGCACGTAATTTAAATTTTGAATATTGGATATTGAATTAACGATTTAAATCTTGAGGAAAAAAAATATAGAACTCTAAACATGAACATTGATGGATTGAATTCAAAATTTTATAATTTGATGATTTGAATTAAAAGTTGAATTTTGATTGTTGGATCACCTATTTGAAATGTTGATAATATAAATTGAATTTAAAATTTGAAGAGTACAAAATTCTTAAGTTGAAAATAGGAATACAATTTGATTAGAGTTGTTTATTATTTAAAATCTAGAAAAAAATTATTATAGTTGAAAATCATGATTTAAAATTTGAGATAGGTTATTTAAATCTTGAAGATGTCATATAGATTTGAATTAAATTTGGATGTTGATTATTTAAAAATCGAGAATAGATTACGATAGGTTGAATTTTGATTTAAACAATGCTTATTTTAATGTTGAAGAGATTGTGATGGATTTGAATAGATTTTGTCATTTAAATTTTTGGAAGAGATTGCGATAAGCGTGCCTTATATACGAATGTGAATGTTTTAGCAAATCATGTATTATTTTTAATTTCGAGGAAAAAAAATTTGTAAGTTGGGTAGATTGTAAACCCCCTCACCCAAAATAGGTATTTTGTGTGTATTTTATATTAATATATTTATTATAAATTATTTTAAATATTGAATTACTTTAGAGTATTCTCTTAGTTAATTAGAAAATAAATTTCTTAGTATATTTACTTATATAAATATTTATTTAAAATTATTTTTAGGCTATTTTAGATTTTTAGAGATTTTTCTAGAATTTTTAGGTAATTAAAACATAGGAAACCTAAAATTCTAGGACTTCTATGATTTACTATGAGACCATACTTGCATATTATTCCTACCAAATATTTATTTTAGGTTAAAATATTTAATTATATTTTTCTATAATTTATTTAGAATTTTAAGAAATTTATTTGGATTTTTGAAATTATTTATGATTTATTTGGATATATAGTCTTAATATTAGATATATGCTAATTTAGTGTTAATAGATATTAATAAGATTATATATAAATTATTTGTATTATCTTTAATTATATTTAAGATTATAAATTATTGAGATGAACTCAAACTCTATTGTAATTTAATTCAAATCCTGAGGCTACTAGGAAAGCAACTTCATGCATATCCTATCCAAATTAGACAATCATAGTCGTATTCAATTGAGTAGTCTCCAAAATTATAAATACATATTAGACTTATGGAATAAACTTATCTTTCATATTTTTCTTCCCCAAACTCCTCTCTTTTTCATCCAAAAACAGTCGAAATTCGTCATAAATTCAGCCTCATTTTCTAGTAGTTATGACAACTTAAAAAAGACGATATCTCCTAGCTCCGGGCTCCAAACGTGCTCCAGTTTATTTTGTTAGAACCATATCAAGGTTAGTTTTCTGAATATATAAATTATTTTAATAATTTATGAACCTATTTTTTCATAAAATTCTAAAAGTGCCAGCTGTCCGAAATCAGACGTGTTTCCGTATTTTCGAGATTTCGGGAGATTCCGAATTCGAAATTACGAACCGTTTGAAGTTTCGGAAAGTTGACATGATAAACTTACATAAAATAATATTTTTAGAATTTAAAATATAATTTTAATTTATTGAAAAATTTATGCAACGTAGACGTAAATAGAAAACCACCAAAAATTGTCATATGTGCGCTCTTGTGGACATAACTGAAATCTGTAGAATTATACACAAAAATCAAGGATTTGAGTCGGTTGACTTTTGGTCAACGGATTGCCTCGATTTGTGTGCCACGGATCACAAATCCGTAAAGTTGACTTTCTTTGAACCAAAATTAGGGTTTAACAATAAAATCAGATTATAATAAGATTAAAATACTATTTTATGTTATTTTATTCATAATTAAAATAGATTAAATTGGAGGAACATATTCATCCACTTTTGTAATCTAACTTGTTTAATTTATGTGACGGGTAGATCGGAAGACGCCTTGAGTTGGGACTTCATTTTTTTTCAGACCAGGCAAGATACCTTGCCAAATTGCTTACAGTAATTTTGCATGCTTATCATATTTTATATATTTATTGCATGTGTGTTTTCTTTCAGTCATAATTATATACTATATATATGTTGACACACACTTGACACATAGTATCATGGGAGGGGAGGATAATCAGCAGGCGTATGGGCTATATCCACTCTGGTAAACCGTAGTAACTAGCACGCACTACGGGAGTTGTGTCGCGATGGTCGCTACCCTCGCGGTATGTCAGCTGATGTGTCACGATGGTCGCTACCCTCGCGGTATGACGGCTGATGATGTTCCTGACGTGTGTGTGAGTTGTGAGATTAGATAGAGTAGCCTACCTATGTCCATACGTCGAAAAGTTGTCCTCTTTATGCATTTCATATAGATTGTCTAGTACAGCATAATTATATATTTTCTGTGTATTATGCATGTTTTACTGTATTCAATTGGCATGCTTCTATGTATCTTATTATGTCCCTCTGAGGACCTGGTCCCTTTCCAGGTGTAGATGATCATGACTATTTACAGGAGCACGGATCAGGACTTGCTACTCCATTCTCTTTCGAGGAGGTCTTCTCTTCGAGTCTCATTGTTCAGTACATGTACTTATTATATATCTCTTATATTCTAGTTTGGTAGTGGATTTGTCTCCACCCAACTACTTGTTCTTATCAAGCATTTTATACTTGATTTAGTTATATAGTTGATTGGTTATTTTATTTTGTTGATGAGATCTAGTTATGCCCTGTGACTTGTGACAATATATATACCACATGTGAGTTAATATTCATATTACAGCGTACGTGTGTATTATGGTATCCATATATTGGAGTTGCCATATACATACGGCTGGCATGTTTACGTATTCCTAGTCCTACGTATTTTGGGACTGGTCCTGTAACCCAAGTTTGGTTCGATTCTAAGAACGTTGACGAAACCCCGTATCGTGGGCCCCATGGTTCCACTTGACGGACGATTTCGTGACCGGCTCATCAAAATCTAGTTCTGGATGTTCTATTGGGTTTGTATCATCGTTTTGGACTTATAGACACTAAGTTTAACGAATTTAGAAAACTTTGTCTCTGGCACATTTTTCGGTGCGAAGTGGACCACCTGTGGATCCTACTTTGACCAGAAACTGTCAATTCTGTTCCTGTGTCCAAATTGGACTTATGGGTAGTCAATCCTAGCTATTTCAAGTATTCTAAAAATAATGGTGATATTTTTTTTAGCATCCAGAGGCGTACATGGAGATTTCTCTTATATCGGAGCAATTGTTGGAGCTCAGAACCCAAGCAAGTGTACATTCCCAACTTGTAGTAGATCATGTGACATTATTGTTTGAGTTCTCCCTATATATATTTTTTTTTTTGATGTACATGTTCAACCTACGACCGTGAAACGTTGCTTAGCGTCCGAACAAGATTCTGGTGTCGACGCCGTATACGGAGTCGTGTAACGTCATTTAGAGAGTTGATACCACGATCCTATATATTTTTACGTGCTTCCTTTACCAAGTATGTCATAACATTGGACACTTGACACTATTCATATGACAGAATCTTTCCTGATTTATTCGTGGTGATTCTGTATAGGCTTACAGGATTCGTGACATAAGACTTGCATATACATAGATATCATTATGACTCGTTGTACTAGCTAGAGATCATGATCTTGCGTATTATGGACATGAGACATCGTGGACATGAGATGTGTGATTACATTGGGTGGGAAAAGACACACAGGTTATAGGTTGATTACATACATATATATTTTATTATTGCAGTGCTTTAGTCTCTATTTCAGAGCTTGGTCCATTACGTGATATTACTGCTACCGGCTCCCAGACACAGAGCTTGTAGTGGTTTCAGCCTGAGTACTAGTGATGCTCTCAATTTGTATTTTATATAGCTGGTTACATAGCTTGCCCTGATGATCTATTTTTATACTGCATTTTATTTGGTTTGAGTTATTCTTGTACCTTGCTATGTCTCTTGAGGACATGGATCCGGATTATGTTTCCAGGTACAACAGAGGAGGGATATCCCGAGATATACAGGACAGGACCTGACGCTGGAGCAGTAATGGTACCAGAGGACGAGGTTGTGCTAGAGGATTTCTCTTGAGTATTCTATTACATACTCAATTATTTCTGCTTCCAGTTATTTTATATCTTGACTCTTGGATTTATGTATTAACTTATTTTATCGGGTTGTTCCCCGAGACACTATTTATTTGGACTTGTTAATGGACTATATTTCTTTTATCTATTATCTTGATTGGTCTATCATATTGACTTGTATTTACTTTATGTGGATTAGATTAGAATTATACTGAGATAGATGGTTGTAAAACCCCTAATTCTGAAAACAGTATTAATTTTTTATTAATTAATTTTAATTTATTTAGTAGTTATGAGCTAAATAGAGGGAATAGATTTTATTTTTATTTGAGATGTTTGTGCATTTAGGGGATTTATGGAGCCATTATAACTTCCTAAATTATTCTATGTAGGAGACTCTTTGGACAGTTGCTAGCTTAATGGTATACACAAATATAATTTTTTAGAATTATATATATATATATATATATATATATATATATATATAATTGATTAGAAAAGAAATTCCTATTGGATCTCAACCCGAAACACAAACCCTATTCTAACCCAAACCCTCTATCCTAAACCCACTACCCGTTTAGCCCCTACCTCGGACCCGTTAGGAGAAAAAAAAAATATCAACAACAATAGCAGCAAAAACCAACTTTTCTTTCTCCCCCTCCGCGCGTGTGAATCGACCCCCACTGCCTCTTTATCTCTATTATATTACCAAACTCTCACAAACTAAACCAAAACTAAAACAAAAGAAAGAAAGAAACAGCAGCAGTAGTGGTTTTGAAACCACTAAACTACACCCCCGCGGAACCGACCTCTTTCCCTATATATATATCCCATGCAGTACACCCTAAACCCTAACTACAATTTTTTTTCCACCAAACTCAACACCGTCTTCACCGCATCTGGAAACGTTTGTTAGGAGGCCATAGTTCCATATCCCGTGTCCTTAACATTTGGACGCTTGCACTATACAGATTTCTTACCAAGCAAGTATACCTTGCCATTGTACTATTATTTACATTCCATATGATGCATGTATGTTTTATTTTTGCTTATTTCATTCATTTATTTTAATTGCTATATAAATTGTGCGTCCAGGGAAACTTGGGTGCAACGACGATGTCGTCATATTCTATTTTTATTTATGTATTTGTATTGGACCTACTTTATGAGACCACCCCATTATCATGAGGCATTTTATGTTTTATTGGCCATGACACTATTCTTACACGACTGTGAGTCACATGTAGAACACGGACTTGCATATTCGGCTTGCCACCGGTACGTATAGGTCGTACGATGGATAGGGATAACTGCTAATAAAAACTTTGTATGCTAGTAGACCTGGCAGTTATTTAGAGGTTTTATCGTGTCATGGATGTGGCATGATTAGAGCATGGGGTGGGGAGGACAACAAGTAAGACAATTGGGCTCCTTTGCACTTTTTTTTATGTAACATGTATGCTCCACCGGAGATACGCGGTCGTGATGAACCCTATACTACTTGGCGGCCTCTGCCATTCAAAAGACGACATACTTTGTAGGCCCCTGATTCTCCGAGAGAATCATGCCAATCCCACTTTATGGACAGATAGCCCACTTGGTGGAAAGTTGTTCTCAAACTGCATTCACTTAGACGGTTAGGCGACCCATTGGATGTTTACTTTTCAGTAATTTATTGGCATGTTATTATGTATCTTGTTACGCCCCTCTGAGGACCTGGTCCCTTTCCAGATACAGACGAGCAGGAGTATCCGCAGGAGTACGGACCTGGACCTGACGCTACTTACCCGATGGAGGAGGTCTTACCTTCAGAGTATCTATGATTTTATTACCGCTGTGTAGAGATCCTTGCTGCTACTTCAGTATAGTCATTTTGTAGTGGATTTGTTTCCATCCGACTATCAGACTTGATACTCATCTTTGATATTCAGATATTATTCAGCTCTTTATTCCTACTTATTATTTGTGTTGTGGATGAGATATAGATTGTGTATGACTTGTTGTGACAGTATATTACCACTGGTGGATTGAATATTCATGTACAGCGTACGTGTGTATATGGTTTTCATATATTGGAGTTCGTATACATACGGCTGGACGTGTTACGTATTCCTAGTCCTACGTATTTTGGGACTGGGGCGTGACATGTTTTTGGTGGTGGCCCATGCAGGTCTAGAATATATTGTCTCGGTTACGTAACTGTACCAAACAAGCCTGCGTATAGGAATAGAGTATAAGAATCTCATCCACGCTTGACTAAAAATCTCATTCTTCCTTTCAACTATCCTATGTTTAGATAAACAAAGTTTTACGCCAAAAACCCTTTACGCTGTGACCAGGGGACTCTATTTATAGAGATCAACCAAATGACTGTCTTGTTGGCGTAAAAGCCAAATGACTGTCTTGTTGGTGTAAAAGCCAAATGACTGTCTTGTTGGCATAAAATGCCAAACTATGAAGAAGATTGCCTCATTTACGCTGCGGTTATGACAACTGCTACCCACGTTCAAATAGTCTTCTAAATCTGCGTATGACACGTATCCCTTTATAAGGTAACGCGTATAACTTTTTCTCGAAGAATCATGGCATGCAAGCCACGTAGGTAACTGCCCCTGCGTAAAACTTGATGATTCATGAATAATAGATAACTAACGTAAAATAGCCTGATTGGCATAAAATGCAAGGATGGTGATGTGAGCGTATTAGTCACAATCTTAGCTTTCCCAGTCATGACCAATTTTTAAAATAAAACAAAATCTCGTGCATTAAATGCATAGATATGCCTCAAGCTCTGTACAAGAAACAACTTTTTGACGTGGCGTCTGATTTTGTCTTGTCTTGAGCGTAAAAACTCATTTCTGTCGATTTTGTCTTGTCTTGAGCATAAAAACTCATTTTTGTCAATGTAGAATAGGCAGCGTATTCAGAAGACTCCAATTTTCTTCCTTTTGAATGCGTAAAAATAACTTGTATCAAATATGTCACTAAATAACAACCTGGGTCTCTGTGCAAAATCATCATCACAGCCGTCCTCTCGATCATCGTGTAGTACTTTTGTCAGATGTCAGGTTCACTGATTTGTCTGACAAATTCATCCGAGGAATACGAAGAATTCCTCGTACAACTTTACGCTGCATTAAAAATAACGTATTTCAGACTTTACGCAGGAAGTATAGCAACCTTTTTATGCAGACTTTTTTACGCAGAACTACCTTGAAGCTCTGCTTTACGCAGACAGCTCTGAAGTCATGTTTTTACGCCAACAGCTTTGAATCTCTGATTTACGCGGACAGATCTGAACCCTACTTTACGCCAAACTACCTTGAAGCTCTACTTTACGCGGACAGCTCTGAAGTCTTACTTTACGCCAAACTACCTTGAAGCTCTGCTTTACACGGATAGCTTAGCAACCTGTTTTACACAAACAACCTTGAAGCCCTGTTTTATGCAGGAAGGGACTTCATGTATGTTGGGGGTTTTGACTGTAAAATACGCGGATAATTCCCAGCATATTTCATGCTTCTACATCCTATTTAATACTTGCATCTTGATTGATTCCTGTACTTCTTCTAAATCATTGCGTACATCACCTGCAGAGAGATTGGGATGCAGAATGGATGTACTATTGCCGATGGCGACCCAACTTCTGGAGTCAATGGTCAGACTCAAGGAGGGACCCCAACAACTCCTAGACTTCCGGGACCAGATGGACAGATTCACAATCCAGTTCCATCTGATCATCCCGTTTCACCTAATGGGAACCTTTCAGCTTTTCCAACATCGCAAGATGGCCAGACACAACTGTTCCAATTCTTTCAGATGATGATGCAGGAACAGAGGCAGCAGGCAGCCGAGAAGGGGCAATAATTTCTGGCAGCACTTGAGAGGATGGCTGTACAGGCTACTGTACCAGCTCAAGCACTAGCTCCAGTACCTCAAGCTAGAATTGGTTCAGTAAAGGACTTTATACAGATGGGTCTGAGGCCGTACAAAGGCATTGAGAGCCCAGAGGAAACTACCAACTGGATCACTCACACTCGGAAGTAATTAGAGGCATCACAGCTACCTGCAGACCTTTGGATGACAGGTGTAAGGACGCTTCTAGATGGTAATGCTCATCACTAGTGGAAATCCATGGAGCACCAGTTGGGTACATACCAGACTTGGGAGCAATTCTTGGATTACTTTGAGAGAAAGTACTTCCCGGACACCGTCAGAGATGCATTGTTCAATCAGTTTCTTCACTTGGAGCAGGGGAACAGAACAGTGGACGAGTATGATGTCGAGTTTAGCCGCCTCAGTAAATATGGCGCTGTCCTGATACCAGATGACTTGGCCAAGGCTAAGAGGTTTCATCACGGACTGACTCAGGAGCTCCAACACTACACTAGCTCCCAGTCCCGAATCTCTTATGCCGAATTACTGACAGAAGCCAGATTGCAAGAAACTATCAGCAGAGGAAAAGGAGGTCAGCTAAGGACCCAACAAGGACCCACAAGGATACAGCAGGGACCGGCCAGGACACAACAAGGAGGACCTATCAGACGTCCTTTAACTCAGCAACAGCAGTACCAGCACAGAGCAGGACCGTACCAGATCCCAGAGAAGCCCCACTGCAATTATTGTGGGAAACGCGGATATATCATGAGGGACTATCGAACTCACTTAGGATAATGTATGAGATGTGGTTCCGGACAGCATATGATGAAAGACTGTCCTATGCAACAAGCATTGACACTTCCACCGCCAGCACATAGGCTAGTGCTTCCAGCACCGAAGCCAGCTCAGCAAATAATGAGACCAGGAGCACCTCGACCTCCAGCAGCAGGGGATTTCAGCGAGGACCACCGCTACCTGCACAGGAGGATCAATTCGCGAGGGCCAGACAGGGACAACCACAGAGGAACGGACAATCTTTTGTATGGGAAGTGGATGACATGGATCAGGAGATTGATGTCATAGCAGGTATCACTCTTGCTTTTACTTTTCCTGCTGTGACATTGTTTGATACGGGAGCCACCCACTCATTCATATCATCTAGTTTTATTGCCAAACACAACATTGCCTCTACATCTTTACCTAGTTGTGTTAGAATTCTTATCGGAGGAGGAGTTGTACCTGTTAGTAGAATTTGTAGATCGTGTCCTATAGTGATACGCGGTAGAGAGATAAACGCCCGACTCTTAGTCCTTCCTATGCCATCTTTTAATATTATGCTTGGAATGGACTAGCTAACCAAGTTCCACGCTTTCTTCGATTGCTTTGGAGGAAGCATTCTTTTCAAAGTACCAGGCCAGCCTGAACTTGAGTTTGCACGAGGATCCACAAAAATCCTTGATGGTATGCATCTCGCAATGGAAGATGTTATCTATCATCCCATTATTTCAGAATTCCAAGAAGTCTTTCCAGAGGAATTACCAGTCCTACCCCCAGACAGAGACGTAGAGTTTTCGATTGAATTGACACTGGGAGCAGCACCCATAGCATCACATGTTTATAGACTGGCGAAGAAGGAGATGGATGAACTGAAGACACAATTGAAAGAACTAGAAGAGAAAGGTTTCATCCGACCAAGTGCATCACCCTGGGGAGCACCAGTGTTATTTGTACCAAAGAAGGATGGGTCAGTGCGTATGTGCATTAACTATAGAGCCTTGAATGCAGTGACAGTAAAGAATAAATATCTATTGCCACGCATTGATGACCTATTTGATCAGCTTAGTGGAGCCAAGATGTTCTCAAAGATAGATTTGAGATCAGGATATCACCAGGTGAAGGTACGGAAGGAGGATATCCCAAAGACCGCATTCCGGACTAGATACGAGCACTACGAGTTTTTGGTCATGCCATTTGGATTGACCAATGCTCCAGCTATCTTTATGGACTTAATGAATCGAGTCTTCCATCAGTATTTGGACCAGTTCATGGTCGTCTTCATAGATGATATACTTGTCTATTCAAAGAGCCACGAGGAGCACGAGAAGCACCTGTGAATTATTCTAGAGACCTTGAGGAGAGAGCAGTTATATGCAAAGTTCAGTAAATATGAGTTCTTCTTGGACAGAGTCTCATTTCTTGGACATGTTATTACCGGAAATGGTATTTCTGTTGATCCAGAAAAGATCTCGGCAGTCGAGACATGGCCTGTTCCTAAATCAGCAGCGGAGGTGAGAAGTTTCCTTGGACTTGCGGAATATTACCGATGTTTCGTGGAGAACTTCTCAAGGATAGCAACACTTATGAATCGGTTGACTTGCAAAGATCAAGAGTTCATATGGACCAACGAGTGTCAAGCCGCTTTCGAGGAGTTAAAGAAGCGACTGACTACAGCACCAGTATTGACTATTCCATAAGGATCAAGAGGCTATGTGATCTACAGTGACGCATCAGGGAAGGGCTTAGGATGCGTATTGATGCAGCATGGCAAGGTGATTGCATATGCGTCTAGGCAGTTATGAGTACATAAGAAGAATTATCCAACTCATGACTTGGAACTTGCAGTCGTTGTATTTGCTCTGAAGCTATGGAGACATTACTTATATGGGGAACGAGTGGAAATATATATAGACCACAAAAGACTCAAGTATGTCTTCACGCAGAAGGAGTTAAATATGAGGCAACGTCGATGGCTCGAGTTGATGAAAGATTTTAAGATAGAGATACATTATCACCCAGGCAAGGCTAACGTTGTAGAAGACGCGTTAAGCCGGAAACCAGTAGCTTACTTCTTGACAACACAAGGAATTATTGGAGGACTTGCAAGGTCTTGGCATTGAAGTGATATTACCCGGAACAGACGGGACACTAGCCAACTTGCAAGTACAATCATCACTAGTCGAGAGAATCAAGGCAGCATTGCCTACAGATGCCAGATTTCGAAGATTAAAGGAAAGGACAGAGGCCGGAGAGCAGACAGGACTGTGCATTCATGATGACGGGACATTACGATGTGGTAATCGTCTCTATGTTCCCAATGGAGAGATTCGACAGGAGCTGATGACACAAGCTCATAGTTCGATATATTCTATTCATCCTGGAGGCACCAAGATGTATCGTGATTTACGATAGCACTTTTGGTGGCATGGAATGAAAAGAGAAATAGCTCGCTTTGTAGCCAAATGTTTGATATGTCAGCAAGTAAAGGCGGAGCACCAGAGAACAGCAGGGTTATTGCAACCACTCCCGATTCCAGAGTGGAAGTGGGAGCACATCACTATGGACTTCGTCATAGTTTTTCCCAAGAGTCCAAGTGGTAGAGATGCAGTATGGGTAATAGTGGACCGACTCACCAAGTCAGCCCATTTCTTGCCTTTTAGAGTTGGCCAATCCACAGAAGCTTTGGCTGACTTATATATGAGGAAGATCGTGAGATTGTATGGCATACCAGTTAGCATTGTATCAGACAGGGATTCGTACTTTACATCACACTTTTGGAGGAGCATGCAAGAGAGTCTTGGAACTCATCTGAAGTTCAGTACATCTTATCACCCGCAGACAGATGGGCAGTCAGAACGTACTATTCAGACATTGGAGGATATGTTGAGGGCTTGTATGTTAGACTTTGGAGGATCATGGGAGGACCACCTATACCTTGTGGAGTTTTTTTACAATAATAGCTATCAGGCGAGCATCCAGATGGCTCCGTTTGAAGCATTGTATGGAAGGAAGTATTGGTCTCCTGTGTGTTGGAGTGACGTGGGAGAACGTCACTTTCTGGGACCAGAGTTAGTGATCAATACCGTTGAGACAGTTAAGAAGATATAAGGACACTTGCGAGCAGCACAAGACAGGCAGAAACAATGGGCAGACCTTCATCGTCGTCCCTTGGAGTTTAAACAGGGCGATCATGTCTTCTTGAGGATATCACCTACCAGAGGCACCATTCGATTCGGAGGGCGCGGCAAGTTGAGTCCAAGGTATATTGGACCATTTGACGTGCTAGAGAGAGTGGAAGAAGTGGCATATCGACTTGCGCTACCACCTTCACTTGAGGGAGTACATGATGTATTCCATGTGTCGCAGCTCAGGCGATATGTGGCAGACAGCAGTCATGTTCTCGACCATTCGGAGATCACCATTGGGCCGAGCTTGTCATATCAAGAGCAACCCGTGGGAATCCTTGATCGTCGAGAAAAAGTTTTGAGGAACCAGTCTATTCCCTTGGTCCGCGTGACATGGAAGCATGGCGCGCTAGGAGAATCTACTTGGGAGCGCGAGGACGACATGCGCAAACATTTTCTGAACCTATTCGCAGACCAAGGTATGAATTTACTTTGTTAATTTATATCTTCTACCATCCTTGACTTTCTACCGTGACTTAGTTTTAATTTCGAGGACGAAATTTTTATAAGTTGGGTAGAATGTAAAACCCCTAATTCTGAAAACAGTATTAATTTTTTATTAATTAATTTTAATTTATTTAGTAGTTATGAGCTAAATAGAGGGAATAGATTTTATTTTTATTTGAGGTGTTTGTGCATTTAGGGATTTATGGAGCCATTATAAATTTTTCCTAAATTATTCCATGTAGGAGACTCTTTGGACAGTTGCTAGCTTAATGGTATGTACAAATATAAATTTTTAGAATTTTATATGTATACATATATATATATATATATATATATATATATATATATATATATATATATATATATATATATATATATAATTGATTAGAAAAGAAATTCCTATTCGATCACAACCCGAAACCCAAACCCTATTCTAACCCAAACCCTCTATCCTAAATCCACTACCCGTTTAGCCCCTACCCGTTAGGAGAAGAAAAAAATATCAACAACAACAGCAGCAAAAACCAACTTTTCTTTCTCCCCCTCCGCGCATGTAAATCGACCCCCACCGCCTCTTTATCTCTATTATATTACCAAACTCTCCTAAACCAAACCAAAACCAAAACAAAAGAAAGAAAGAAACAGCAGCAGCAGTGGTTTTGAAACCACTAAACTACACCCCTGCGGAATTGACCTCTTTCCCTTTATATATATCCCATGCAGTACACCCTAAACCCTAACTATAATTTTTTTCCACCAAACTCAACACCGTCTTTACCGCATCTGGAAACGTTTGTTAGGAGGCCATAATTCCAGATCTCGTGTCCTTAACATTTGGACGCTTGCACTATACAGATTTCTTACCAAGCAAGTATACCTAGCCATTGTACTATTATTTATATTCCATATGATGCATGCATGTTTTATTTCTGCTCATTTCGTTCATTTATTTTAATTGCTATATAAATTGTGCGTCCAAGGAAACTTGGGTGCAACGACGATGTCGTCATATTTTGTTTTTATTTATGTATTTGCATTGGACCTACTTTATGAGACCACCCCATTATCATGAGACATTTTATGTTTCATTGGCCATGACACTATTCTTACACGACTGTGAGTCACATGTAGAACACGGACTTGCGTATTCGGCTGGCCACCGGTACGTATAAGTCGTACGATGGATAGGGATAATTGCTAATAGAAACTTTGTATGCTAGTAGACCTGGCAGTTATTTAGAGGTTTTATCGTATCATGGATGTGGCATGCTTAGAGCATGGGATGGGGAGGACAACAAGTAAGACAATTGGGCTCCTTTGCACTCTTTTTTTATGTAACCCGTACGCTCCACCGGAGATACGCGGTCGTGATGACCCCTATACTACTTGGCGGCCTCTGTCGTTCAAAAGACGACATGCTTTGTAGGCCCCTGATTCTCCGAGAGAATCATGCCAATCCCACTTTATGGCCAGATAGCCCACTTGGTGGAAAGTTGTTCTCAAACTGCATTCACTTAGACGGTTAGGCGACCCATTAGATGTTTACTTTTCAGTACTTTATTGGCATGTTATTATGTATCTTGTTACATCCCTCTGAGGACCTGGTCCCTTTCCAGATACAGACGAGCAGGAGTATCCGCAGGAGTACGGACCTGGACCTGACGCTACTTACCCGATGGAGGAGGTCTTACCTTCGGAGTTTCTGTGATTTTATTACCGCGATTTAGAGATCCTTGCTGCTACTTCAGTATATTCGTTTTGTAGTGGATTTGTTTCCATCCGATTATCAGACTTGATATTCATCTTTGATATTCAGATATTATTCAGCTCTTTATTCCTACTTATTATTTGTGCTGTGGATGAGATATAGATTGTGTATGACTTGTTGTGACAGTATATTACCACTGGTGGATTGAATATTCATGTACAGCGTACGTGTGTATATGGTTTCCATATATTGGAGTTCGTATACATACGGCTGGGCGTGTTACGTATTCCTAGTCCTACGTATTTTGGGACTGGAGCGTGACAATGGTGTAAACTACATTGATATTTATTACATATTAAGTGTACTCTAATAGGTCCATTAAATTGGGTTTGCCCATTGGAGTTGTGCCGCTGGCCATTGCCGCGTGGCTGGTCCCTTGGTATTTTGGGACTGGGGCGTGACATAATTTTAGTGGTGGCCCATGTAGGTCTATGATTATATTGCTTCGGTTTCAACTAAGGAACCGAATAAGCCTGCAAATTGGGATAGGATAAATTATAGGATCTCATCCACTTGTTGATCCATTCTTGACCTCTATATCGACTTCAAAATAATTTTTTGACCTGCATCCTACCTTGATTCCTCTGTGCACCTCTCATAGTTTACTTTGGATGCAGAGTAATTGATCTACGAGCTAGCGACGAGACTCCCGCGGGTATACCACAAGGTATTGTGGTCACTTACGATGATGGGGTAACACCATTGGATGGAGATCCTTTCACTCAACAAAAGCAATCAAGCAGATCAGCACGCCTCGAGGTTCCGGCGAGACGATATTCCACCTCCGCCACAGTTTACTCCACCGATGCCTGTTTTTCCACCAGGATAGCCTATGTATGGTCAATAGATGTTCCAAATGATCTACGTAATTATGCAAGCACAACAGCGATATGTCCAGATGTGGATTCCGGTGAGCCGAACACAATTTTGCCTAAAAAGTCAACCTTGGGGCCCGCCAATTGGCGACTTGGTCAACTATCTCAGAATTGCGTGAAAATTGGGTCACAGGACCAGCGCGATACCACGAGTCCAGTGGCGCAAGTTTTGTCGCATTCTAACGAGCGTGCACTAAATGTGCAGGGCTTTTGCAAAAGTTGCGATACGGGGGTATTTCCTGCGGATACGGGCTGATTTCGACGTGCACACGCGTCCAAATCAGTTTTCGCAAAATCTCACACATCCGGGTAGACTGTGCGCATCTTTTGGTATACTTGGTACACGACGGGGCGGTCCCGTTTGGCGGGACGCGCTCCGTATCGCAATTTTTAGAAATCTGGAAAAAGTATATTTTTGGATTTTTCTACCTAATTTATTTTAACATACAGCAGCTATTAAATTATTGTAAATAACATGAATTAAACTAGGTCAAGTGGTCTCCATATACCAAAAAGAAAAATCAAATTCGGATCTCTGTGGTGGGAGATACGAATCCGGGAACATAGGTAGTTACCGTAGTTTTCTGCGATACCCAAAAGTTGTCATTTTTTGCCAACTTGGGCGCTATTTTCGCCTAGGGTTACGCTCTGCTCGAGGTCAACTATCATACAAATATTGAAGGGGGTTAAGTGGTAAACATACCGGTGATGACGGGGTCGAGTTTGGTTGAGCGAGGTGACAGAAAACAGCACGTGAACACAGGTACTTCGTTGTCCAAACTGTCACGTGCGGGGTTGCATGCGTCACGCCGTGCGGGCAGTTTTGGGCGGCTGGAGGCGGCTTGGCTGCACGGTCGAGGTCGAGGCTGAGGGTGGCGCTCGAGGGAAGGGATTAGGAAAATGATCTAGGGTTAGGGTTTGGTCGAATGTTATATATATAGATATATATATAGGGAGATGGAAAGAGGGGTCAAGTTTTTATTCCGCGCGGGGGAAAGCAGTAGTTGCTGCTGCTGTTCTCTTAATAATGGGTATAGGGTTTTTAACGGGTTTGGGGTAGAGTGGGTTATTGGGTTAGGATTTCCATTAGGGGATTATTGGGTAGGAATTCATTAGGGATTTAAATTCTTTTCTTTTCTTTATTCTTTTTCATTTCTTTTTCTTTCTTTTCCTATTTCTATTTTCTATTTAAAAACCATATATATATATATATATATATATATATATATATATATATATATATATATATATATATATATATAAAATTCTAAAAATTATATTATTGCATACCATTAAGCTAGCAACTGTCCAAAGGGTCTCCTACATGAAATAAATTAGGAAAAAATTATACCGGCTCCATAAATCCCCTAAATGCACAAATACCTAAAATAAAAATTAAATAAATTATATTTTCTCTAATTAGCTCATAATTACTATATATAAATTAAATAATTAATTAAAAAGGTAAATACGGTTTTTAGAATTAGGGGTTTTACATGCACCCCCTTAACATTTATATTTTAGATTTAGATATCGTGATTTAGAAATGGCCTAGAAACATCATCCTATGATAGTTTTCATTATTATATAATTACTATAATACAAGTATTTAGAAATATATTACTTGATTTCTGACAAATTAGTACACGGATTAGTATACACATGGATCTGCAGTCATGCGATGTTAGTTATTGTTTCTCGTGTTCTCGCATAGTTTAGACAATGTTTAACACTACACAATATTTAATATTAGACAATGTTCATTGAGTATCTTACATTCTAACCTGTCATGGTTGGATTCATTGAGTATCTTGCATTAACTATATGGATACATATATTTACATCTGTTATCAATTATATTGTTTGTTTCCATCTATCTTACCAGATGGCACCCATGACCCGAGCACGTGCACGTCGCTTGAGAGAGACACCTTCTACTGTTAAGGAGAAAGTGATACCTCCTACTGTTAAGGAGGAAGTTAATGTTAAGGAGGAAGAGGCACCTCCTACTGTTAAGGAGGAAGTGATACCTCTTATTGTTAAGGAGAAAGTGAATATTAAGGAGGAAGAGATACCTCCTACTGTTAAATTGGAAGCGGTTGTTAAGGAGGAAGTGGTGCCTCCTACTGTTGGGAAGGCACCAGCTCAGAGGGGGAGTTCCAGTCACCCAGCACCTATAGCGGAGAGAGGTGGAGTTCACTATTGAGTTAGTGCCCGGAGCAGCACCGGTATCATCAAACGTGTACCGGTTGGCGAAGAAGGAGCTAGACGAGCTGAAGCTACAGTTAGAGGAGTTGCAGATCAAGGGATTTGTCCGTCCTAGTGCATCACCCTGAGGAGCACCAGTGTTGTTTGTACCAAAGAAGGACGGGACATTCTGGATGTGCATTGATTATAGATCCCTTAATGCTTTGACTATCAAGAACAAGTACCCTCTACCGCGGATTAATGATCTGTTCGACTAGCTAACAGGAGCAGTGGTGTTCACGAAGATCGAATTGAGATCGGGCTATCATCAGGTAAAGGTGCGGAGGGAAGACATTCCAAAGACAACATTCAGGACTCGTTATGGTCACTACGAGTTCTTAGTGATGCCTTTTGGATTGACAAATGCGCCTGCTGTGTTTATGAACCTGATAAACAGAGTCTTCCACCAGTATCTGGACCAGTTCGTGGTAGTCTTCATCGACGACATCTTGGTGTATTCGAAGAGCCACGAGGAGCACGGGGAACACTTGAGGCTAGTGTTAGAGACGCTGAGGCGTGAGAGGCTTTATGCCAAGCTGAGCAAATGCGAGTTTCTCCTAGATCGTGTCACTTTTCTTGGATACGTTATCTCATGAGAAGGTATTTCGGTAGATCCCGCGAAGATTTCGTCAGTAGAGACGTGGCCGACCCCTACCAACGTCTCGGAGGTGAGGAGTTTCCTAGGACTTGCCGGATATTACCGGAGGTTCGTAGAGAACTTCGCAAGGATCGTAGAGCTGATGAACCGCTTGACCCGCAAGGATCAGGAGTTCACCTGGACAGAGGAGTGTCAGACGGCGTTCGATGAGCTGAAGAAGCGTCTGACTACAGCACCCATCTTGACCATACCTTCTGGACCCGGAGGATTCGTGATCTATAGCGATGCGTCCGGGAAAGGATTACGATGCTTCTTTATGCAGCATGGGAAGGTTATGGCCTATGCCTCTAGGAAGCTGAGGACCCATGAGAAGAACTACCCTACACACGATTTGGAGCTTGCCGCAGTGATCTTTGCTTTGAAGCTTTGGAGGCACTACCTATACGGAGAGCGTGTGGAGATATTCACCGATCACAAGAGCCTGAAGTACGTCTACACCCAGAAGGACCTGAACCAGAGACAGAGACGTTGTCTCGAAGTGATGACGGACTTCGAGATCGAGCTATAGTACCATCCGGGAAAGGTCAATGTGGTAGCCGATGCTTTAAGCAGGAGACCCATGGCATTTTTCCTGACTACCCAATAATATCTGTTGAGAGATCTAGAGCAGTTGGGTATAGAGGTCATTATGCCCGGAGTAGACGGCCAGATGTCGAGTTTCCAGTTGCAATCGACATTGGTGGAGAGGATCAAGGCTGCTTTGCCGACAGACGCCAGATTTCAGAGGCTTCGACAGAGGACAGAGGCTGGGATACAGACGGGACTGCGTATACACGAGGACGGGACTTTGTGATGTGGAGATCGTCTCTATGTTCCGAATGGAGAGCTTCGTCAGGAGCTGATGACGGAGGCGCACAGTTCGACCTACTCTATTCATCCAGGATGCACGAAGATGTACAGAGACCTGAGGTAGTACTATTGGTGGCATGGGATGAAGAGGGAGATAGCACGCTTCATGGCAAAGTGTCTGGTGTGTCAGCAAGTTAAAGCTCAGCACATCGTATCACCCGCAGACAGATGGCCAGTTCGAGCGCACCATTCAGACGTTGGAGGACATGTTGAGGGCATGCATGCTTGACTTCAGCGGTTCATGGGAGGACCATTTGCATTTGGTCGAATTTTCCTACAACAATAGCTATCAGGCGAGCATTCAGATGGCTCCCTATGAGGCATTGTGTGGCAGGAAGTGTCGTTTCCCAGTATGTTAGAGCGATGTAGGCGAGAGGCAGATTCTAGGGCCAGAGTTGGTCGTCCGTACAGTGGAGAAGGTGAAGAAGATCCAAGGGCATCTACGAGCAGCACAGGATAGGCAGAAGCATTGGGCTAATGTGCATCGACGACCCCTAGAGTTCCAGGTTGGAGATCATGTATTCCTGAAGATCTCACCTACCCGAGGAACCATCAGATTTAGAGGCAGAGGGAAGCTGCGTCCGAGGTACATCGGACCATTCGATGTGTTAGAGCGCGTCGGAGAAGTTGCTTACAGATTGGCCTTGCCGCAGACACTAGAAGGAGTTCATGACGTCTTCCATGTATCTCAGCTGAGGAGGTACATACCGGATCCGAGTCATGTGCTTGACCATTCAGAGATCACCGTCGGACCAAGTTTGTCATACCAGGAGGAGCCAGTAGAGATCCTAGACCGAAGCGAGAAGGTACTGCAAGGCCAGACTATCCCTCTAATTCGTGTCGCATGGAGGCATCATGCACCAGACGAATCGACCTGGGAACGAGAGGACGATATTCAGCAGCGCTTTCCCCATCTCTTCGAAGGCCTAGGTATGTGATAGTATTTTATTTTAATCAATAGTTTCTCCATATGTCTGTTTTAATTTCGAGGACGAAATTCTCTAAGGAGGGAAGGTTGTAAACCCCCTCGAACAAAATTCGGATTTAATTAACTTAGATAGCATGATTAGGGTTAATTGGTTGCAATTAGGATTTATTATACAGATTATTGAATATTTGTGCAGTATTTTATTACTTAGGACACCTTACCGTTGTCCCGATATTTAGGACACTACCCTAGCAGTTACCCTGAAATAAATTTCATACACTTGGCCTAGACATACCAACCTACCATAATGACCAATATGCAACCCCCAAATGCTGATTTTTGTGCCCGATTTTAGTCGCACAAAAGTCGTTACAAACGTCCGTACGTAAATTAAATTAATTGTATATTTACGTTCGTTGTCCGTTCCAATCGAAATTGAGACCCAACCTCAACCCATTTTGACCAACCCCAGTTATAATATTATTATACTCTAAGCCTACCACGCCCATGACGCTTGTGCCCACCCAATTTGGACTCCCTGTATTTATTAAATTAATTTAGGGGCACCCAGTGCATTAATTATAATTTAATTAATGTAGTGACCCAACCTCACTCAAATTAGACCCAACTCCAACCCAAACCCACACACACACCCACAAGCCTCATACTAAACACCATACACCAATCTAGTCCACTACAAAATATCAAACATGGTATTTTGTCACATCAAATCCTCAATTCCAGATTTTGTGCAATTTCTAAATTATTCAGGGGCCTTTGTGCAATTTAGCAATGAGGTGCCCCCCTCTCATTGGCCGAACCACATGAAGAAGAGAACCCCCATTCTTTAACCGGTCTATAATTTAATTCCCCCCATTTTCATGTACTTACATCATTTTTGGAGGACACATCCTAACCCTACATTTCAAACACATTGAATCCTAGCCACATGTCCAACATGTGGAGACCCTCACACAACCCTAGACAAATACCCAGCCGGCCCTAATCCCAAGGCAGCCCCCCCTCTCTCTCTCCTACAAATACTATATGTCACCTCACATTAATTCTCACACAAAACCCAAAAATAAAAAACTAAAGCCCTAAATCCCAACTACACCCAAACACAGCCCGACCACCCTACCCATCGTCCCGCAGCCTCCTTCCGGCCAGCCACCGCCTCCGGCCACCCCCGCGATGACCCTACTCCGTCCAGCGACCACTCCCCCACCTACAGCCACCACCCTCAGCCACCTTTCCGCCTACAGCCGCCTCCAGCACCACCATCCTCACCCGCAGTCTCACCCCCCGATACTCGAGCCGACCACCCGAGCTCCAACCAGCCCGCCACCGTAGCTCTCCAGGCCGTCGTGCTACACCGACGCCTTCCCCCGCCAGTCCCCTCCGTCCCCGTCGCGGCTCGCCCCCAATCGACGCCGCAGCCGGCCGGCGCAGCCCCCGCAGCACCACTTGCTGCTAACTGCTGTTGTTGCTGCCGACTCTTCCCTACGAGCTGCCGGAGCTCAGCCCGGCCACCCACGCCGGCGACGATCCGTCCGGCGGACCCCCTCGACCCCACCTGCGTATAGCTATATAATTTATATACTTATACTTCAATTTATACCATGTATTTAGTATTGCATTGAGTATATACTACCTATATATGTATGTATATACTACCTATATATGTATTTTGTATATATAAAGTATTCTGTTTAGTATTTATATATTTTTTTTTCTTTATAAATACAGTAATTTATATATATACACTGTATTTTGTATATTTTATATATACTAGAGATATATGTATATGTATAGTATATACTGTAAACTGGTATTTAAATACTTTATATATATTAATAACTATTATATATATATATATATATATATATATATATATATATATATATATATATATATATATGTATATGTATATATTTTGGTGTGTATACATATAAATATACTTTTGTATGGGTATAATAAATATTTGTATATATATATATATATATCTAAATATATATATTTGGTATATGTAGTATATTGTGTATATATATAAATATATATAAGTTGTATATATAAATGTGTGTATATATATATAAATATACTCTATGTATTTAGTATAATATGTGTATATTAAATATATTAAAATGTGTGTATATATATATATATATATATATATATATATATATATATATATATATATATATATATATATATGTATATATATTGTGTATTTAGTATATTAGAGTATTAAATAAATATTTGAATATATATATAAATATATATATACTTTGTGTATTAATATAATATATGTTAGTATATATTATATATGGTTACACTTTCTATTTTTGTTTATTATATATATATATATATATATATATATATATATATATATATATATATATATATATATATATATATATATATATATATATATATATATATATATATACTATATATATACATGTTGTATATATGTACTTATATATATAAATGGTTATTTAAATATATGTAAACATATGTGTATATGTATTAAATTATATGGTATTATGTATTTATATATGTAAATATATTTAATGAATACGTGTATATGTACATAATTATTGGTGTATTATTAAGTAATATATATAGATGCTATTTTTAAATGTACTATTAAAACATACATATTTTTAATATGTATTAGTGTACTTATATATATATATGTCATATATATAAATATATGTACTACGTGGCCCACTAGATGTACAGTCAAAATCCTGCGTCAGTGTATTGCTGCAAGTAGTGTGTCGTGGTCGTACTATTGTAAGCGACTGATGTTGATATTATTATATCATATATAGGATTGCTGGACCGTACAGCCGAGGCTTCAAGAGCAGGACATTGGCATTCGCAGCTACCGGACTCAGGCAAGTATACCTTGCTGAATTACTGTTTAATTTAAAATAAAATGTTACAATATACATATAACTGTGCTCGTCCGAGATTGACTCGGGTGCAGTCGACGAATGCGTCGATGAGTAGTGTACTTGACCTAGCTGCTAGCTGACTCACCTACTACTGTGAGAATATTCTGATATCTTCCTAGACCATGATACTCTACACGTATCACGATGGTAAATTTATATTGGGATGCGGGTCTGCGTATCCGACTCGCTATCGGTGCGTACGACATGCATCACGGATTAGCACGTAATTTGGAGTAATCTAGTTAGATGAGACTTGGCATGTAGATGCGGGATATTCACGTCGTGTATTCGACTTGTGTATCCACATTGGGCGGGGAGGACAACTGATAAACGTATGGGATACACACATCGGACTCCGTAGTATCCAGAGGAGCCACGGATCCGATGACTTCCTATATTCAGATACCGCGCTCTTCGGAGTGATACGAACGTATATACATTGCAGATACCTCATTTATCGGAATGATGGACGTTACATGGACAGATACCATGCTCTTCGGAGTATGGATGTTATGCCTACACCTACCTATACGTTCCAAGGTTGTCCTTACATGCATTCACTTAGATTGTTAGCACACCCCCTTTATTTTATTTAGTACTATATGTGGCATGCATTTTGTATCTTGTTACGTCCCTCTGAGGACCTGGTTCCTTTCCAGATTTGGACGAGGCGTATTACCCTACTATGTACGGACCTGGAGTAGAGACGAGGTACGCTCTTGAGGAGGAGCTTGAGGTATTACCGTCTGAGTTTCCCTGATTACCTAGTAGGCCTTCCGCCTAGGACTGGAGCTTCTTATCTAGATAGCAGTTGCTCTAGTTGCACTCTTTATTCTATCTTCAGTACTCTATTTCATCATTTGTAGTGGGTTTGTTCCCACCAGAGATATTTTGGTTTGTACTATGACATTCGACTCTGTTCTTATTTTCCAGTATTTTTATTTCAGTATTTCTTGTTGTATCTGTGGATGAGATTAGACTCTGCCTGTTGTATGATATTTTTAGACTTGTTAGATTTAGGACAGCGTAGCACGCTTCGCTAGGATCCATTAAATTGGGATATCCTCAGAGACGTGTCAGCTGGCCAATGCCACGTGGCCTGGTCCCGTATATTTTGGGACTAGGGCGTGACATGGTTTTAGTGGTGGCCCATGCAGGTCTACTCAAATGTTTATCGCTTGTGGTATGGTAACATGCCCAGCGAGCCTGCAATAGGATAGAAATTACTAGGTCTCATCCACTTGATTACACCTTTGAACCTCTTCCGTATTTTAAACATCTGCATCATGTTTGATTAATTCTGTACTCTTTTTAATGAAGTTCTATCTCTTACAGCGAGATGAACCTATGTAGCGGACGCGAGGCATACGGTGCCATGGTACCATCTGCTACCGCACCGAGGGAGGAGACTTCCCAGGGACCACCCGGAGAGCAGCCTCAGCCACAGGCACCGGTGATCCCCCAGGCCCCGATGATACACTGGCACCAGACTTCTCCCGACGACAGGATGCAGCAGCCAGAGGGCCAGACTTCTCAGACTGTCCCGATGCAGCACTTCGAGGGACAGACATCGAGGGCTACGCCGATGCCACAGTTCGAGAGGCCGGCATCTGAGGAGACACTGATGATGCAGCCGGAGATACCACTACCACCACCTCCGCCATTTCTACCCCAGATGCCACCATCGGAGGGACAGCCCCAGATGTTCCAGTTTTTCCAAGCGATGATGCAGGCGCAATGGCAGCATACCGAGACCCTGAGGCAGAGTCTGATGGCGGTACTAGAGAGGACACCTGCCCCAGCACCAGTACCTGTACCTGTCCAGCCAGTGGGCACTATACGAGGCTTTTGCCAGATGGGCCCGGGAACCTTTTCGGGCAAGGAGACTGCGGAGGAGATCTCGTATTGGGTCTCTAACATGGAGATGCTATTGGAGGGCTCGCAGCTACACCCCGACCTCTGGATGACAGCAGTGAGGGCCCAACTCAAGGGCAACGCCCATCACTGGTGGGATTCCATGGAGCACAACGTCGGCAAGACGTAGACTTGGGAGGAGTTTCTGGAGTACTTCAATGTGAAGTACTTCCCCGCTACGATGAGGAACGCCCTATACTCCCAGTTCCTATACCTGGAGCAAGGGAACTTGACCGTGGATGCCTACGACGCGGAGTTCAGCCGACTCAGCCGATTCGGTGCCGCCCTGATACCCAACAACCTGGAGAAGGCCAAAAGATTCTACCATGGCCTTTCCTTCGAGCTGCAGAGGTATACCACTACTCAGGCGAGGATCTCTTATGAAGAGGTCCTATCAGAGGCGAGGATCCAGGAGGCCATAGAAGGAGGAGTAAGATGTTCCAGCATGAACGTACCAGCCAGAGTCCAGCATGGAGCAGGAGGACCGATCCGCCATCCAGGAGCGCAGGCGCAGCAGAGGACAGTGACGTACCAGCACAAGGAGCTTCCGACTTGTCACCATTGTGGCAAGAGGGGACACATCGTCAGAGACTGCCGGAAGAAGCTCGGGCTCTGCATGATCTGTGGAGCGATCCAGCACCTTGCCAGAGACTGCCCACAGCGCAGAGATGCAGCACCGCAGACCGGTCAAAGGCCAGCAGCACCACCCTTGAGGATACTACCCCCTACCGGAGGACAGCGTCCACCAGCTACCGGAGGATTTCAGAGAGGACCACCCTTGGTCCCATAGGAGGCACAGTTCAACCAGGCCAGACAGCAGGCTGGAGGGCAGAGGCACGGGCAGGCCTTTGCTTTAGCTACCATCGAGGAGGAACCAGATGGGGAGGCTATCACAGGTACCATTTTAGTTGCATCATTACTTGCAACTGCATTATTTGATTCTGGAGCTACACTGTCCTTCATATCCAGTAGCTTCGTAGCCATGCATAGAGTAGCAACTTCCCCCTTACCTAAGAGTTGGAAGATTCTTACCAGAGGAGACATCGTACCGGTTACCAGCACTATTAGAACATGATCGGTAGTAGTTTGTGGTAGAGAGATGAGAGCGCGATTGTTGGTACTCCCAATGCCAACTTTCGATATCATTTTGGGCATGGACTGGCTAAGTCAGTATAATGCCGTACTGGATTGCCGAAAGGGTAGCATCACTTTTAGACCGCAGGGTCACCCGGAGTTCGAGTACATGCGAGGCACCATCGAGCGAGGAGTAGGACAGACAGCTGAAGCTTACATGGCTATGGATACGGCACCCCCAGAGATTGTTGCAGAGTTCGAGGATGTTTTCCCAGAGGAGTTGCTAGGCCTACCGCCTGATAGAGAGATGGAGTTCACTATTGAGTTAGTGTCCGGAGCAGCACCGGTATCATCAAACGTGTACCGGTTGGCAAAGAAGGAGCTAGACGAGCTGAAGCTACAGTTAGAGGAGTTGCAGATCAAGGGATTTGTCTGTCCTAGTGCATCACCCTGGGGAGCACCAGTGTTGTTTGTACCAAAGAAGGACGGGACATTCCGGATGTGCATTGATTACAGAGCCCTTAATGCTTTGACTATCAAGAACAAGTACCCTCTACCGCGGATTGATGATCTGTTCGACCAGCTGACAGGAGCAGTGGTGTTCACGAAGATCGACTTGAGATCGGGCTATCATCAGGTAAAGGTACGAAGGGAAGACATTCCAAAGACAGCATTCAGGACTCGTTATAGTCACTACGAGTTCTTAGTGATGCCTTTTGGATTGACAAATACGCCTGCTATGTTTATGAACCTGATGAACAGAGTCTTCCACCGGTATCTGGACCAGTTCGTGGTAGTCTTCATCGACGACATCTTGGTGTATTCGAAGAGGCACGAGGAGCACGGGGAACACTTGAGGCTAGTGTTAGAGATGCTGAGGCGTAAGAGGCTTTATGCCAAGCTGAGCAAGTGCGAGTTTCTCCTAGATCGTGTCGCTTTTCTTGGACACGTTATCTCAGGAGAAGGCATTTCGGTAGATCCCGCGAAGATTTCGTCAGTAGAGACATGGCCGACCCCTACCAACGTCTCGGAGGTGAGGAGTTTCCTAGGACTTGCCGGATATTACCGAAGGTTCGTAGAGAACTTCGCAAGGATCGCAGAGCCGATGACCCGCTTGACCCGCAAGGATCAGGAGTTCACCTGGACAGAGAAGTGTCAGACGGCGTTCGATGAGCTGAAGAAGCGTCTGACTACAGCACCCATCTTGACCATACCTTCTGGACCCGGAGGATTCGTGATCTATAGCGATGCATCCGGAAAAGGATTAGGATGCGTCTTGATGCAGCATGGGAAGGTTTTGGCCTATGCCTCTAGGAAGCTGAGGACCCATGAGAAGAACTATCCTACACACGACTTGGAGCTTGCCGTAGTGACTTTGCTTTGAAGCTTTGGAGGCACTACCTATACGGAGAGCGCGTGGAGATATTCACCGATCATAAGAGCCTGAAGTACGTCTACATCCAGAAGGACCTGGACCAGAGACAGAGACGTAGGCTCGAAGTGATGACGGACTTCGAGATCGAGCTACAGTACCATCCAGGAAAGGCCAATGTGGTAGCCGATGCTTTAAGCAGGAGACCCATGGCATTTTTCCTGACTACCCAACAATATATGTTGAGAGATCTAGAGCAGTTGGGTATAGAGGTCATTATGCCCGGAGTAGACGGCCAGATGTCGAGTTTCCAGTTGCAATTGACATTGGTGGAGAGGATCAAGGCTGCTTTACCGACAGACGCCAGATTTCAGAGGCTTCGACAGAGGACAGAGGCTGGGATACAGACGGGACTGCGTATACACGAGGACGGGACTTTGAGATGTGGAGATCGTCTCTATGTTCCGAATGGAAAGCTTCATCAGGAGCTGATGACGGAGGCGCACAGTTCGACCTACTCTATTCATCTAGGAGGCACGAAGATGTACAGAGACCTGAGGCAGTACTATTGGTGGCATGGGATGAAGAGGGAGATAGCACGCTTCGTGGCGAAGTGTCTGGTGTGTCAGCAAGTTAAGGCTGAACATCAGAGGTCTGCCGGATTACTTCAACCGCTTCCGATACCTGAGTGGAAATGGGAGCACATCACCATGGACTTCGTTAAAGGTCTCCCGAGGAGTCCTAGTGGTCGCAATGCGGTATGGATAATCGTAGATCGACTCACCAAGTCTGCCCATTTTTTACCCTTCAGAGTCGGGCAATCTACAGAAGTCTTGGCAGACATGTATATGAGGGAGATCGTGCGACTGCATGGAGTTCCAGTCAGTATAGTGTCTGACAGGGTTACGAGGTTCACATCGTACTTTTGGCGGAGTATGCAAGAGAGTCTTGGTACCCGCTTAAAGTTTAGCACATCGTATCACCCGCAGACAGATGGCCAGTCCGAGCGCACCATTCAGACGTTGGAGGACATGTTGAGGGCATGCATGCTTGACTTCAGCGGTTCATGGAAGGACCATTTGCATTTGGTCGAATTTTTCTACAACAATAGCTATCAGGCGAGCATTCAGATGGCTCCCTATGAGGCATTGTATGGCAGGAAGTGTCGTTCCCCAGTATGTTGGAGCGATATAGGCGAGAGGCAGATTCTAGGGCCAGAGTTGGTCGTCCGTACAGTGGAGAAGGTGAAGAAGATCCAAGGGCATCTACGAGCAGCACAGGATAGGCAGAAGCATTGGGCTAATGTGCATCGACGACCCCTAGATTTCCAGGTTGGAGATCATGTGTTCCTGAAGATCTCACCTACCCGAAGAACCATCAAATTTGGAAGCAGAGGGAAGCTGAGTCCGAGGTACATCGGACCATTCGATGTGTTAGAGCGCGTCGGAGAAGTTGCTTACAGATTGGCCTTGCCGCAGACACTAGAAGGAGTTCATGACGTCTTCCATGTATCTCAGCTAAGGAGGTACATACCGGATCCGAGTCATGTGGTTGACCATTCAGAGATCACCGTCGGACCAAGTTTGTCATACTAGGAGGAGCCAGTAGAGATCCTAGACCGAAGCAAGAAGGTACTGCGAGGCCAGACTATCCCTCTAGTTCGTGTCGCATGGAGGCATTATGCACCAGGCGAATCGACCTGGGAACGAGAGGACGATATTCAGCAGCGCTTTCCCCATCTCTTCGAAGGCCTAGGTATGTGATAGCATTTTATTTTAATCAATAGTTTTTCCATATGTCTGTTTTAATTTTGAGGACGAAATACTATAAGAAGGGAAGGTTGTAAACCCCCTCGACCAAAATTTGGGTTTAATTAACTTAGATAGCATGATTATTGTTAATTGGTTGCAATTAGGATTTATTATACAGAGTATTGAATATTTGTGCAGTATTTTATTACTTAGGATACCTTACCGTTGTCCCGATATTTAGGATACTACCCTAGCTGTTGTGTAAACTCCCTCGACCAGATTTCAGTAATTTAGGATTAGTTTAGACTAATTAGAATTTGTGCAACTTTTAAAAATTTTATTTATTATATAATCTATTGATTGTGCACTTGTTTATTACACTATTAATTAGGGCATCACACTAGCTGTTAACCCTAAACAAATTTCACATCCCTGCCCTAGACTTGCTAGACTACTTTTTCTGTATTTTTAGCAACTTCCAGAAACCTCGTCTGGTGCTTCATTTTAGTCGCACAAATATCGTTACAGACGTACGTATTTATTACCTATTTTAATTTATGCTTTTTACCCACCTCTGTACCCTAGTAATTTAAGGACCAGTAGACACCTGTTTTGCCCAACCAAAAATACGATAATATTCTACTCTAATTGTATTACAATTATCGTATTGACACTGTAGAAAAATTATGACCCTAACAGCCTCAAAATAATTAGTGAACACCGTGCACAGTATTTATTAAATAATAAATACGATGACCGTATCACCTGCAGAATCAGACCCTGCATCTGCCCAAACTCACCCCACACTGTCCAAAACATTTTCCCCAGCTATTTCCCTCATTTTTGTACAATTTAGAATTTTGGAAAATCAGTATTTAAAATCAGGTAAATTGCGAAATTACGCAAAATACCAAAATTCATGTATTTATGCAATTATTGAAAAGTTAGGGGTTTTTATGCAAAAATTACAAACTAGGTGGCCTAATCCTATTGGCTAGACCATAGGTGTGTGGAACCCACCCATAATTTCCAGAAAAATCTGCTGGAAATATCCCAAAAATCCAGATTTACCAAAATACCCTCAAACTTTATCTTATTTACGAAATTGCCATTGGCCCTAAACCTATATAAACCCGATCCCCCCCCCCCCACTCTTCAAACCCTCACAGCCGCCGTCTCCGACCACCGCCTTCGGCCAAACCCTGCCTAACCCTTCGCCACCCTCCCCTCTCCCCTCCGGCCAAGCCCCGCCGCCAGCGCTGCCCTGCTCCGCCGGCTAGAGCCCCCCGCAATCTCCCCCTCCCCTCACTGTCCACAGCACCACCACCCCTCCCATTCACCCCCAGCGCCGCCTCCGGCCATCGCCGACCACCGCCACCATCCCCAAAAGCTTCGCCCCGACCTCCCCTACCTACCACCACTACCTCACCCCCCCCACGACACCGCCTCCGGCCGCCCTAGCCCCCGCAGCAGCCACCACCCCCTAACCCTAGCTGCTGCCAACTTCATCCCCGACGCCCCTAGCCGCCACCACCACCGTCGTGGAGCTCCGCCACCATCACCAAACTGACCGCCGTCCTCCCCTCTGCCGAACCCACCACCTGCCCGGCCACCCCCGCCGCTCCTCCGCCGCCGGCAGCCCCCGCACTCCACTGCTGCTGCTGCTGCTGCTATCTGCTACTGCTGCTGCTACAGCTCCTCCGGCCACCTCCGGCTGCCTCCGCCGTCGTCCTCTCGCCGGCGACACCGTGTGGGACCCCCCTGCCACCTGTAAGGTATATATACCTATACTATACATAAATACGTATATAATCTCTAATACATGAATATATGTATATATATGTATATATATATGTATAATACTATGTATTTATATGTATATCTATATATATATATTACATTATAATATATATACTGTTATTATACAGTATATTATAATGTATATACTACTATTATATACTTACTAAATATATGTATATATGTATATGTATACTATGTATTTATATATGTATATTTACATGTATATATAACTATGTATATATATGTATGTAATATATACCTATATATGTTATTTATATATAACTATGTATATATATATATATATGTATATAATATATATATCTAAATATATATTATGTACTATATAATAATTATATTATTCACTGTGAATATATACAGTATATATATATGTATACATATGCTATGGATTTTTTTCTTTTATTTATTTTTCTGCATTTATTACCTGCACTTATATATATATATATATATATATATATCTATATATATATTATCTATATATATTAATATCCAGCTGGATAATACAGCTTATCTATATATTATATATTTCAATTCTTGCAATGCCATTTTAATTTATTTACTGTGCTGGATATTACAGCCTATCTATATATGTATATTTACAGTGGTCACATATAGACCCTGATATTATATATGTATTTACTTTCTGTACTGTTATTTTATTTATTAATTATATCTCAGTGGATATACCCTGACTATTATATTTATTATTATATCAGAGGATACACCCTGATAATATTATATATCTATCGCAGTGGATATACCCTGCTACTATATATTTATACCTGCATTTATCTGTTCTTTATATATATACTATATATACTGTTATATATATATTATCTATATATATATACCTACTATATATATATCTATATTATATATGTGTATATATATATGTTTTATATTACAGCCATGATATTCATGAACCCTGTCTATTTTAACAGAAACCAACTACAGCACGGCCAGTAACCTCCTGTCACCAGCAACCTCAAACCTGACTGTAAAATCAGGGTTCCAACACTATCAGGGAGTAGGCAAGTATACCTTGCCAAGTTATTATTTAAATTAAATTATTGATATCTACCTTGTTCTGAAATATATATACCATGATCACCTGAGTCTGCCTTGGGTACAGTCAACTGTTATGTTGACACGATATTACAGACTCACCAACAACTGAGAGAATATCCTAATATTCTCCTAGACCCTATCACGGGAACACGCAACATGGTTGCATTACATATATGGATGTGAGCTGCGTATTTGATTAGCTACCAGTACGTGTGTTCCGCATCACGGATTAGAATAACTCAGGAGATGTACGACTTGACATTTAGTTTCATTGGGATGGAAAAGATAACTAGTGGACGTATGGGACACCCCCTCCATATATGATTTATACCTTCGTACCATGCTCCTCGGAGATGGTCGATTGCAGAGCTACCCGTGAGTCCGGGGGCATACGACACATATACTAGCCAGTCACCACGATTGGTGAATTACGTCAGCGTATGTCTAGCCACACATTCCCATGCGTACTACTGGATCTTTACTTGCATTTTCACTTAGTATGGTTAGCACCCTGTATTTATTTTCTTTATTCAGTATTTACATACATGGCATGTCATTTCCTGTATCTTGTTACGTCCCACTGAGGACCTGGTTCCCTGCCAGATCTAGACGAGGCTTTCTACCCCACTGTGTACGGGCCTGATCAGGAGGCCAGATGTGCTACCGAGGAGGAGCTCGAGGAGACACCCTCAGAGTTTGCCTGACCCTAGAGGCCTGCCACCTGGAGATGGAGATATTTTCATCAGATAGACACTGCTTAGTCTATCTGATTTTTCTGTGCTATTATCAGTTTTTGTAGTAGACTTGTATTCTCACCAGTTGTGTACTGTATCAGACTCAGTTTTATATATATATTCAGCACTTGCTTTTCTGACACTTTGTTGTGGATGAGATAGATATACTTGTTCTGTACTTGTAGTATTTTAGGACAGCGTAGCACGTTCCTTTGGGTCCATCAAAGTGGATTAAGCCCTTAGTGACGTGACAGCTGGCCAGTGACACGTGGCCTAGTTCCTGACATTTTGGGACTGGGGCGTGACACGGTTTTAGTGGTGGCCCATGCAGGTCTAATTTTTATTGCTAGTGGTATGATGACATGCCCAGCAAGCCTGCAATAGGATAGAAATATTAGGTCTCATCCACACTGACACCATCTTAAAATTTTTTTTTATTTTTGTATCCTGCTTGATTATCATCTATTATATCCTTTGTGTTTTCTAATTATTCTATTTTCCTCAGAAATATGGACATACCCGGGAAACCTGCGAATAATGGGGCTGATCAAGCAACAGACCCTTCGTCAAGTGTCCAAGGAACCCCGTCCAATCATCAGAATTTTGGCCAGGAGACGACACCAACAGCGCAGGCGGAGACACCGTTGCCTCCACCTCCAGCCTTGCCAATCCTAATGCCACAACTTGAGGGTCAACCTCAAATGTTGCAGTTTCTCCAGACTATGTTGCAGAACCAGTGGCAACAGACTGAGGCCCTGAGACAGTCTCAGTGGCAGCAGACTGAAGCTCTGCGACAGACGTTGATGACGGCCTTGGAGAGAGCTACTACTCCGGCACCCGCACCTGTCCAACCAGCGGGCACAGTTCGAGGCTTCCGCCAAATGAGTCCGAGAGACTTCAAAGGCAACGAAACTCCCGAGGAGATCTCCGACTGGATCTCCAACACCGAAATGCTACTAGAAGGATCGCAACTCACCCCCGACCTATGGATGACCGCTGTAAGGGGCCAACTTCTTGGCAACGCCCATCACTGGTGGGAATCCATAGAGCGCAGCGTCGGCAAAGACCAAACTTGGCAACAATTTCTGGAGCACTTCAACGCCAAGTACTTTCCAGCAACAGTCCAGAATGCCCTATACTCCCAGTTCCTGCACCTGGAGCAGGAAAACATGACTGTCGATGCTTACGACGCGGAGTTTAGCCGACTGAGTCGTTTCGGTGCTGATCTGATTCCGAACGAGCTGAAGAAGGCTAAAAGATTCCACCATGGCCTTAACTACGAGCTCCAGAAGTACACCACGACGCAGTCAAGAATCTCCTACAACGAGGTTCTTACCGAAGCAAGGGAGCAAGAAGCAATTGGCCGAGGAGCCAGACGTTCAAATCCAACCTTCCCGGCCAAGAACCAGCAAGGAGCAGGAGGACCTATACGTCGTCCCCAATATCAGACTCAGCAGACGACGGGGCCCTACCAGAAGAAGGAGCTCCCGACTTGTCACTTTTGTGGCAAGAAAGGACATTGGGTCAGTGACTGCAGAAAGAAGCTGGGATTATGCCTGCTATGTGGAGCTAAAAACCATATGGCCAGAGACTGCCCATAACGCAGAGATGCAGCACCTCAGCAAGGGCAGAAGCCAGGAGCACAAGCCCAGAAGATGCTACCCTCCACATCAGGAGGATATCAGCGAGGAGTACCCTTGCCTACTCAGGAAGCCCAGTTCAAGGCCAGACAACAACCTGGAGGGCAAAGGCACGGACAAGCCTTTGCGTTAGCTGCCGTTGCAGAAGAGCCTGAAGGGGAAACTATAACAGGTACCATTTTAGTTGCATCATTACCTGCAACTGTATTATTCGATTCTGGGGCTACCTTGTCTTTCATATCCAGTAGTTTCGTAACCATGCACAAGCTATCCACTTCCCCGCTACCCAAGTGTTGGAAAATACTTACTAGAGGAGGTATTGTTCCAGTTACCAACATTATCAAAACCTACCCAGTAGTTGTAGGTAGTCGAGGACTAAGAGCGCAATTTTTGGTACTCCCAATGCCAAATTTCGACGTTGTCTTAGGCATGGACTGGCTAAGCCAGAATGATGCTATCCTAGACTGCCGAAAGGGTAGTGTTATTTTTTAGACCCCCAGATCACCCAGAATTTGAATATGTCCGAGGAACCATAGAGCAAGGAGTAGGCCAGACTCCTAGAGCTTACATGGCGATGGAGACAGCACTTCCATCAGTTGTAGCAGAATTCGCGGACGTATTCCCAGAAGAATTGCCAGGCCTGCCGCCTGACAGAGAAGTGGAGTTCATTATTGAGCTAATTCCTGGAGCTGCACCAGTATCCTCCAATGTATACCAACTGGCGAAGAAGGAGCTTGACGAGCTGAAGCTTCAACTGGAGGAACTACAGATCAAGGGATTTGTTCGTCCTAGTGCATCACCCTGGGGAGCACCAGTGCTGTTTGTACCAAAGAAGGACAGAACATATCGCATGTGTATTGATTACAGAGCCCTCAACGCTCTAACAATCAAAAACAAGTATCCCTTGCCGAGAATTGACGACCTGTTCGATCAACTAACAGGAGCCGTGGTATTCTCGAAGATAGACTTGAGGTCAGGCTACCATCAAGTCAAGGTACGAAGAGAAGACATTCCAAAGACAGCATTCAGAACTCGTTATGGTCATTACGAGTTTCTGGTGATGCCGTTTGGATTGACTAATGCACCTGCTGTATTCATGAACCTGATGAACCGAGTCTTCCATCAATATCTGGACCAGTTCGTGGTAGTCTTCATCGACGACATTCTGGTGTATTCGAAGAGCCACGAGGAGCATGAAGAGCACTTAAGACTGGTGCTAAAGACGCTGAGACAGGAGAGCCTTTATGCCAAGATGAGCAAGTGTGAATTTTTCCTTGATCGTGTTGCTTTTCTTGGGCACGTGATCACAGGAGAAGGCATCTCGGTGGACCCTACAAAGATTTCATCTGTAGAGACATGGCCAACTCCGACCAATGTCTCAGAGGTGAGAAGCTTTCTAGGACTTGCCGGATATTACCGGAGGTTCGTAGAAAACTTTGCAAGAATCTCGGAACCAATTACTCGCCTTACCCGCAAGGAGCAGGAATTCTTATGGACTGAAGAATGCCAGACAGTCTTTGATGAGTTGAAGAAGCGTCTGACTACAGCCCCCATTTTGACTATACCATCTGGATCCGGAGGTTTCGTCATCTATAGCGATGCATCCGGGAAAGGATTTGGTTGTTTCTTAATGCAACATGGGAAGGTTGTAGCTTATGCCTCACGACAACTGAGGACTCATGAGAAGAATTACCCCACTCATGACCTGGAGCTTACCGCGGTCATCTTCGCCTTGAAGCTATGGAGACACTATCTATATGGCGAACGAGTGGAAATCTTCACCGATCACAAGATCTTGAAATATGTCTACACTCAGAAGGACTTAAATCTGAGACAAAGACGATGGCTTGAAGTGATGACAGATTTCGAGATTGATCTGCAGTACCATCCTGGGAAAGCTAATGTGGTAGCAGATGCTCTAAGCAGAAGACCCTCGGCATTCTTTATGATCACCCAACCAGATCTGCTGAAAGATCTAGCAAAGTTGGGAATAGAGGTCATTATGCCAGGAATTGATGGCCAATTATCAAACTACCAGCTGCAATCAACCTTGGTGGAAAGAATCAAAGCTGCTCTACCAGCAGATGCAAGATTTCAGAGGCTCCGACAGAGAACAGAGGCTGGAATCCAGACTGGATGTCGCATACACGAAGATGGAACTCTAAGATGTGGTGATCGTCTTTATGTTCCAAATGGAGAACTTCATAATGAGCTGATGTCAGAAGCTCATAGCTCAACATATTCCATACATCCTGGAGGCACAAAGATGTACAGAGATCTGCGGCAATATTACTGGTGGCATGGAATGAAGCGGGAGATAGCACGCTTAGTGGCCAAATGCCTGGTGTGTCAGCAAGTCAAGGCTGAGCATCAAAGATCTGCCGGTCTACTTCAACCCCTCCCAATACCTGAGTGGAAATGGGAACACATTACGATGGACTTTGTTACAGGCTTCCCAAGAAGTCCTAGTGGTCGTAATGCTGTATGGGTAATTATAGACAGACTCACTAAGGCTGCTCATTTCCTACCTTTCAGAGTCGGGCAATCCACAGAAGTCTTGGCAGATATGTACATGAAGGAGATAGTGCGTCTGCATGGAGTACCAGTCAGTATAATATCTGACAGGGATACGAGATTTACATCTTACTTTTGGCGAAGTATGCAAGAGAGTCTTGGTACCCGCCTCAAGTTCAGTACTTCGTATCATCCACAGACAGATGGCCAGTCAGAGCGCACCATCCAGACTCTAGAAGACATGCTGAGAGCCTGTATGCTTGACTTCAGCGGATCCTGGGAAGATCATCTACATCTGGTGGAATTTTCCTACAACAACAGCTATCAAGCGAGCATCCAAATGGCTCCCTTTGAAGCTTTGTATGGAAGGAAATGCCGTTCCCCAGTATGCTGGAGCGATGTTGGCGAGAGACAGATTCTGGGGCCAGAACTGATCATTCGTACGGTGGAGAAGGTAAAGAAGATCCAGGGACACCTACGAGCTGCACAAGATAGGCAGAAGCACTAGGCCAACATTCACCGACGACCTCTAGAGTTCCAAGTAGGGGAGCATGTGTTCTTGAAGATCTCACCTACCAGAGGAACTATCAGATTTGGAGGAAGAGGGAAGCTAAGTCCAAGGTACATTGGACCCTTCAATGTGCTAGATCGCGTCGGAGAAGTTGCTTACAGGCTAGCTCTACCTCAGACCTTGGAGGGAGTACATGACGTCTTCCACGTATCTCAGCTGAGGAGGTACATTCCAAACCCGAGTCATGTGCTAGACTACTCAGAGATCACCATCGGGCCGAGCTTATCATATCAGGAGGAGCCTGTAGAGATTCTGGACCGTAGCGAGAAAGTGTTGCGAGGCCAGACTATTCCTCTCGTTCGTATTACATGGAGACATCATACACCAGGTGAATCCACCTGGGAACGAGAAGAGGATATTCGTCAGCATTATCCCCATCTATTTCCAAACCAGGGTATGTCCAATATTTCAAATTCAAATTTTCCTTAATCATCTTATGTCCTTAATTAATTTTTCATTCTCATTATATGGTTAATTTTATTTCGAGGACGAAATATTCTAAGGAGGGTAGATTGTAAACTCCCTCGACCAGATTTCAGTAATTTAGGATTAGTTTAGACTAATTAGAATTTGTGCAACTTTTAAAAATTTTATTTATTATATAATCTATTGATTGTGCACTTGTTTATTACACTATTAATTAGGGCATCACACTAGCTGTTAACCCTAAACAAATTTCACATCCCTGCCCTAGACTTGCTAGACTACTTTTTTTGTATTTTTAGCAACTTCCAGAAACCTCGTCTGGTGCTTCATTTTAGTCGCACAAATATCGTTACAGACGTACGTATTTATTACCTATTTTAATTTCTGCTTTTTACCCATCTCTGTACCCTAGTGATTTAAGGACCAGTAGACACCTGTTTTGTCCAACAAAAAATACAATAATATTCTACTCTAATTGTATTACAATTATCGTATTGACACCGTAGAAAAATTATGACCCTAACAGCCTCAAAATAATTAGTGAACACCGTACGCAGTATTTATTAAATAATAAATACGATGACCGTATCACCTGCAGAATCAGACCCTGCATCTGCCCAAACTCACCCCACACTGTCCAAAACATTTTCCCCAGCTATTTTCCTCATTTTTGTACAATTTAGAATTTCGAAAAATCAGTATTTAAAATCAGGTAAATTACGAAATTACGCAAAATACCAAAATTCATGCATTTATGCAATTATTGAAAAATTAGGGGTTTTTATGCAAAAATTGCAAACAAGGTGGCCTAATCCTATTGGCTAGACCATAGGTGTGTGGAACCCACCCATAATTTTCAGAAAAATCTGCTGGAAATATCCCAAAAATCCATATTTACCAAAATACCCTCAAACTTTACCTTATTTACGAAATTGCCATTGGCCCTAAACCTATATAAACCCGATCCCCCCCCCCACTCTTCAAACCCTCACAGCCGCCGTCTCCGACCACCGCCTCCGGCCAAACCCTGCCTAACCCTTCGCCACCCTCCCCTCTCCCCTCCGGCCAAGCCCCGCCGCCAGCGCCGCCCTGCTCCGCCGGCTACAACCCCCGCAATCTCCCCCTCCCCTCACTGTCCACAGCACCACCACCCCTCCCATTCACCCCCAGCGCCGCCTCCGGCCATCGCCGACCACCGCCACCATCTCCAAAAGCTTCGCCCCGACCTCCCCTACCTACCACCACCACCTCACCCCCCCACGACACCGCCTCCGGCCGCCCTAGCCCCCGCAGCAGCCACCACCCCCTAACCCTAGCTGCTGCCACCTTCATCCCCGACGCCCCTAGCCGCCACCACCATCGTGGAGCCCCGCCACTATCACCAAACTGACCACCGTCCTCCCCTCTGCCGAACCCACCACCTGCCCGGCCACCCCCGCCGCTCCTCCGCCGCCGGCAGCCCCCGCACTCCACTGCTGCTGCTATCTGCTACTGCTGCTGCTACAGCTCCTCCGGCCACCTCCGGCTGCCTCCGTCGCCGTCCTCTCGCCGGCGACACTGTGTGGGACCCCCCCTGCCACCTGTAAGGTATATATACCTATACTATACATAAATATGTATATAATCTCTAATACATGAATATATGTATATAAATATATGTATATATATGTATATATATGTATATATATATGTATATATATATGTATAATACTATGTATTTATATGTATATCTATATATATATTACATTATAATATATATACTGTTATTATACAGTATATTATAATGTATATACTACTATTATATACTTACTAAATATATGTATATATGTATATGTATACTATGTATTTATATATGTATATTTACATGTATATATAACTATGTATATATATGTATGTAATATATACCTATATATGTTATGTATATATAACTATGTATATATATATATATATGTATATAATATATATATCTAAATATATATTATGTACTATATAATAATTATATTATTCACTGTGAATATACACAGTATATATATATGTATACATATGCTATGCATTTTTTTCTTTTATTTATTTTTCTGTATTTATTACCTGCACTTATATATATATATATATATATATATCTATATATATATTATCTATATATATTAATATCCAGCTGGATAATACAGCTTACCTATATATTATATATTTTAATTCTTGCAATGTCATTTTAATTTATTTACTGTGCTGGATATTACAGCCTATCTATATATGTATATTTACAGTGGTCACATATAGACCCTGATATTATATATGTATTTACTTTCTGTACTGTCATTTTATTTATTAATTATATCTCAGTGGATATACCCTGACTATTATATTTATTATTATATCAGAGGATACACCCTGATAATATTATATATCTATAGCAGTGGATATACCCTGCTACTATATATTTATACCTGCATTTATCTGTTCTTTATATATATACTATATATACTGTTATATATATATTATCTATATATATATACCTACTATATATATATCTATATTATATATGTGTATATATATATGTTTTATATTACAGCCATGATATTCATGAACCCTGTCTATTTTAACAGAAACCAACTACAGCACGGCCAGTAACCCCCTGTCACCAGCAACCTCAAACCTGACTGTGAAATCAGGGTTCCAACACTATCCGGGAGTAGGCAAGTATACCTTGCCAAGTTATTGTTTAAATTAAATTGTTGATATCTACCTTGTTCTGAAATATATATACCATGATCACCTGAGTCTGCCTTGGGTACAGTCAACTGTTATGTTGATACGATATTACAGACTCACCAACAACTGAGAGAATATCCTAATATTCTCCTAGACCCTATCACGGGAACACGCAACATGGTTGCATTACATATATGGATGTGATCTGCGTATTTGATTAGCTACCAGTACGTGTGTTCCGTATCACGGATTAGAATAACTCAGGAGATGTACGACTTGACATTTAGTTTCATTGGGATGGAAAAGATAACTAGTGGACGTATGGGACACCCCCTCCATATATAATTTATACCTTCGTACCATGCTCCTCGGAGATGGTCGATTGCAGAGCTACCCGTGAGTCCGGGGGCATACGACACATATACTAGCCAGTCACCACGATTGGTGAATTACGTCAGCGTATGTCTAGCCACACATTCCCATGCGTACTACTGGATCTTTACTTGCATTTTCACTTAGTATGGTTAGCACCCTGTATTTATTTTCTTTATTCAGTATTTACATACATGGCATATTATTTCCTGTATCTTGTTACGTCCCACTGAGGACCTGGTTCCCTGCCAGATCTAGACGAGGCTTTCTACCCTACTGTGTACGGGCCTGATCAGGAGGCCAGATGTGCTACCGAGGAGGAGCTCGAGGAGACACCCTCAGAGTTTGCCTGACCCTAGAGGCCTGCCACCTGGAGATGGAGATGTTTTCATCAGATAGACACTGCTTAGTCTATCTGATTTTTCTGCGCTATTATCAGTTTTTGTAGTAGACTTGTATTCTCACCAGTTGTGTACTGTATCAGACTCAGTTTTATATATATATTCAGCACTTGCTTTTCTGACACTTTGTTGTGGATGAGATAGATATACTTGTTCTGTACTTGTAGTATTTTAGGACAGCATAGCACGTTCCTTTGGGTCCATCAAAGTGGATTAAGCCCTTAGTGACGTGATAGCTGGCCAGTGACACGTGGCCTAGTTCCTGACATTTTGGGACTGGGGCGTGACATATTGCCCTGAAATAAATTCCATACACTTGGCCTAGACATACCAACCTACCATAATGACCAATGTGCAATCCCCAGATCCTGATTTTTGTGCCCGATTTTAGTCGCACAAAAGTTGTTACAAACGTCCGTACGTAAATTAAATTAATTGTATATTTACGTTTGTTGTCCGTTTCAATCGAAATTGAGACCCAACCTCAACCCATTTTGACCAACCCCAGTTATAATATTATTATAATCTAAGCCTACCACGCCCATGATGCTTGTGCCCACCCAATTTGGACTCCCTGTATTTATTAAATTAATTTAGGGACACCCGGTGCATTAATTATAATTTAATTAATGTAGTGACCCAACATCACTCAAATTAGACCCAACTCCAACCCAAACCCACACACACACCCACAAGCCTCATACTAAACACCATACACCAATCTAGTCTACTACAAAACACCAAACATGGTGTTTTGTCACATCAAATCCTCAATTCCAAATTTTGTGCAATTTCCAAATTATTCAGGGGCCTTTGTGCAATTTAGCAATGAGGTGCCCCCCTCTCATTGGCCCAACCACATGAAGAAGAGAACCCCCATTCTTTTACCGGTCCACAATTTAATTCCCCCTATTTTCATGTACTTACATCATTTTTGGAGGACACATCCTAACCCTACATTTCAAACACATTGAATCCTAGCCATATGTCCAACATGTGGAGACCCTCACACAACCCTAGACAAATACCCAGCCGGCCCTAATCCCAAGGCAGCCCCCCCTCTCTCTCCTACAAATACTATATGTCACCTCACACTAATTCTCACACAAAACCCAAAAATACAAAACTAAAGCCCTAAATCCCAACTACACCCAAACACAGCCCGACCACCCTACCCATCGTCCCGCAGCCTCCTTCTGGCCAGCCACCGCCTCCGGCCACCCCCGCGATGACCCTACTTCGTCCAGCGACCACTCCTCCACCTACAGCCACCACCCTCAGCCACCTTTCCGCCTACAGCCGCCTCCAGCACCACCATCCTCACCCACAGTCTCACCCCCCGATACTCGAGCCGACCACCCGAGCTCCAACCAGCCCGCCACCGTAGCTCGCCAGGCCGTCGTGCTTCACCGACGCCTTCCCCCGCCAGTCCCCTCCGTCCCCGCTGCGGCTCGCCCCCAGTCGACGCCGCAGCCGGCCGGCGCAGCCCCCGTAGCACCACTCGCTGCTAACTGCTGATGTTGCTGCCGACTCTTCCCTACGCACTGTCGGAGCTCCGCCCGGCCACCCACGCCGGCGACGATCCGTCCGGCGGACCCCTCGACCCCACCTGCGTATAGGTATATAATTTATATACTTATACTTCAATTTATACCATGTATTTAGTATTGCAATGAGTATATACTACCTATATATGTATTTTGTATATATAAAGTATTCTGTTTAGTATTTATATATATATTTTTCTGTATAAATACAGTATTATATATATATACACTATATTTTGCATATTTTATATATACTAGAGATATATGTATATGTATAGTATATACTGTAAACTGGTATTTAAATACTTTATATATATTAATAGCTTTTATGTATATGTATACATATATATATATATATATATATATATATATATATATATATATATATATATATATATATATATATATATATATATATATATATATATATATATATATATATATATATATTTGTGTGTATAATATAAATATACTTTTGTATGGGTATAATAAATATTTGTATATATATATATAAATATATATAAATATATATATTTGGTATATGTAGTATATTGTGTATATATATAAATATATATAAGTTGTATATATAAATGTATGTATATATATATAAATATACTCTATGTATTTAGTATAATATGTGTATATTAAATATATTAAAATTTGTATATATATATATATGTATATATATTGTGTATTTAGTATATTAGAGTATTAAATAACTATATGAATATATATATAAATATATATATACTTTGTGTATTAATATAATATATGTTAGTATATATTATATATGGTTACACTTTCTATTTTTGTTTATTATACATATAAATATATCTATATATACTATATATATATATATGTTGTATATATGTACTTATATATAAAAATGGTTATTTAAATATATGTAAACATATGTATATATGTATTAAATTATATGGTATTATGTATTTATATATGTAAATATATTTAATGAATATATGTATATGTACATAATTATTGGTGTATTATTAAGTAATATATATAGATGCTATTTTTAAATGTACTATTAAAACATACATATTTTTAATATGTATTAGTGTACATATATGTATATATGTCATATATATAAATATATGTACTAAGTGGCCCACTAGATGTACAGTCAAAATACTGCGTCAGTATATTACTGCAAGTAGTGTGTCGTGGTCGTACTATTGTAAGCGACTGATATTGATATTATTATATCATATATAGGATTGCTGGACCGTACAGCCGAGGCTTCAGGAGCAGGACATTGGCATTCGCAGCTACCGGACTCAGGCAAGTATACCTTGCTGAATTACTGATTAATTTAAAATAAAATGTTGCAATATACATATAACTGTGCGCGTCCGAGATTGACTCGGGTGCAGTCGACGAATGCGTCGATGAGTAGTGTACTTGACCTAGCTGCTAGCTGACTCACCTACTACTGTGAGGATATTCTGATATCTTCCTAGACCATGATACTCTACACGTATCATG
>JAYESA010000004.1:349014621-349205640 GCA_036927795.1 Iris macrosiphon
CGGAATGATGGACGTTACATGGACAGATACCATGCTCTTCGGAGTATGGACGTTATGCCTACACCTACCTATACGTTCCAAGGTTGTCCTTACATTGCATTCACTTAGATGGTTAGCACAACCCCTTTATTTTATTCAGTACTATATGTGGCATGCATTTTGTATCTTGTTACGTCCCTCTGAGGACCTGGTTCCCTTCTAGATTTGGACGAGGTGTATTACCCGACTGTGTACGGATCTGGAGTAGAGACGAGGTATGCTCTTGAGGAGGAGCTTGAGGTGTTACCGTCGGAGTTTCCCTGATTACCTGGTAGGCCTTCCGCCTAGGACTGGAGCTTCTTATCTAGATAACAGTTGCTCTAGTTGCACTCTTTATTCTGTCTTCAGTACTCTATTTCATCATTTGTAGTGGATTTGTTCCCACCGGACATATTTCGGTTTGTACTATGACATTCGACTCTGTTCTTATTTTCCAGTATTTTTATTTCAGTATTTCTTGTTGTATTTGTGGATGAGATTAGACTCTGCATGTTGTATGATATTTTTAGACTTGTTAGATTTAGGACAGCGTAGCACGCTTCGCTAGGATCCATTAAATTGGGATATCCTCGGAGACGTGTCAGCTAGCCAATGCCACGTGGCCTGGTCCCGTATATTTTGGGACTGGGGCATGACAGACTGGTATCTGTTCCAGCGTATTGGATATCCTCGGGATTGAGACTGTAATATTTATATACTTTTATTGTGGTTATTGTGTGACTGTAATACTTTTATATTGTGTTTTTTATGTGACTGTGATACTTTTATTTTGTGTTTATTGTGTGACTGTGATATTTCATATATTTTTGTGATATTTTGTACGCAGAAAATCCAACGAAGGGTTACTCCGGGTGTCTATTTTTATGAACTATTATAAGTCTGTGTATTTATTTTATTCATATTAAATGTATGTTAATTTACCGGTGTTGAGTGTTCCACCGAAGGGGTCGGCAAACCCAGAGAATTCAACGGAGGGTTGCTCCGGGTCTATTTATATAAATTGGAAATTCATAAACTGCTGGAAGATTGGTTTGGAGACCATTTCACATTTTTTTTTTCACTGAAAATTTAGCAACGTTTAGCGACGTTTAGCGTCGTTTAGCGACATTTTTTTACGTCCCTAAATACGTCGCTGAATAAGTCGCTGAATACATCACTAAATATGTCGCTGAATACGTCGCTGGATGTCGGTAAATCGCTGACATGACAGTATTTGCCAGGTCAATAAAATATTGCTGAATGTGTTGCAAAACATCGCTAGAAAGAAAAAAGTTAGCGACGTTTAGCGACATAAAATAAGTCGTTAAACTAGCGACGATGAGTCGCTAAATGTCGCTAATAAAAAAAATATTAGCGACGCAAGTTCGTCGCTAGAAAACGTCGCTATAGCGACGTTTTGCGACGTTTTTCCTGTCAACGAGTAACTTAAATACGACTTCATTAAAACGTCGCTAATTACGTCGCTAATTTTTTAGCGACGTTTTTAGGCCATTTAGCGACATTTTCAGGAGTCGCTACTTTGAATTATTCTGGTAGTGATTTATATATTGAGATATGTGGGGTATTTTTGGTGTTATTTCCTTTGGACTAGTAAAAATAGTCTAACATTGGCTATACCACCAAGTGGGTATCTCAATATAATACTTTTTATGAGTTGAGGTGGGCACATGGGGTGTGGTGGGGCAAATGGGTGCCATGTGGGGGTATTTTCCTAGGAGAAAAAAGGATTAACTCCTCAATGAAAGTTTTTATGCTTTTTGTCATGCTCTTGGAATTATTTCCATAGGAGCTAAGCCCCAAAGGCGACTCAGACTCGGACTGGGGCTCAAGGGCGCAAAGTGATGCTTTATTGGCGCACTTTGCACTTAGCATGTTAGCATCGGCGCGGGCGCTTGTGCGCATTTGATGCGCTCTCATGCGCTCTGGTATGCGCGAGATGCATGCGCGGCCGCATGGACGGGTCGCATGGGCGGATCGCATGCGTGGTCGCATGGACGGTCGCATGGGCAGGCTGAATGGGCAAGCCGCATGCGCTACCGCATGGGCTCTCGCATGGGATGTCGTATGCGTTGCCGCATGGGCTCCCGCATACGCAACGACATGCGCTTCCACATGCGTTGCTGCTGCGGATATATTTGAACGATTAAGGAAAAATATGGTCTGTTATTCAGATCCATTTTTTGTGGGATTTGAAATTAATTTGTGCATATCTTTTAGGGATTCGTAATTAATTTGTTCCTATCTTTCCGTAACTGATGCGCCCCTAGAGTTTTTACTCTCTCTATAAATACTCTCTTGGTGTCTCTTTGAGAAAAAACTTCAAAAATTAGGAGACGAAGAGAGTTGTTGCTGTCGCCACCATTGGAGCTCAGGAAGTTCGTGCGAGTCCAGACAGAGGTGACAGCAAGCGTTCTAGAAGTTATTCGTGAACTTGCTGGTTCCTGAAAGCAGATCGTATGGGGGCGAATCTTGCTTTGAGCAACGGTGATCATTATCACCCCAACAAGCAAAGTCACTTCTTCTTCCTACTCTCTTCTGTGAGTTGTAACTCTGCTTTGTCCGTTTGCAACTGTGATTGTAAGGAATAATGAGAGGTTCCTTTTCTGGTTATTGTTGTAACAGCAGGTTGTAACAGGATCCTTATATATAGTTCTTCATGGAGATCGAGAATAATCAGAGTGAAAACTTTTGTGTGAACCTATGATCTCGACAACATAGTTTTTCATCGTTGATATAGCCTCGGGAATAACAAAAAATATTCAAAAAGTAATAATTTATTCAATTTTTAATAATTTGGAGAATATGTTTGCAGTATCCTCACTGTGGATGCTCTAAGGAACTCAAAATTCAATTTCAAGCCTCTAAAACTTTAACCAAAAATCACCCAAGTTGTCACGCCCCAGTCCCAAAATACGTAGGACTAGGAACACGTAAGCATGCCAGCCGTATGTATATGGCAACTCCAATATATGGATACCATAATACACACGTACGCTGTAATATGAATATAAACTCACATGTGGTATATATATAAATACAAGTCACAGATATGCTAATCTCATCCACACAATAAGTCATAGAAAAGAAATACTAAACTAGAATAAGGAGTCTGAAATATCCAAAATAATAGTCGGGTGGAGACAAATCCACTACCAAAGACTATATCCAAAACTAACATGAGAGAGGAGTATAAAATCTCCAATATAAAATAATGTGAAGACATAAGTGTATCAGCTAAAAGAATCCATCGCTAGATGTAATCAAAGATGCTCAGAAGGTAAGACCTCCTCGATAGAAAGGAATGCGTCAGGTCCAGGCCCGTACTCCTGCGGATACTCCTGGTCGTCTATACCTGGCAAGGGACCAGGTCCTCAAAGAAACATAACAAGATACATAGAAGCAAGCCAATTTGAATACAGTGAACATGCATAATGTTTGAAAATAAATAAGTACGCTGTACAAGACAATCTATATGAATGCAATGAGGACAACTTTTCGACGTATGGACACAAGGGTAGGCTACTCGATCTAAGCCTCACAACTCACACACCCGTCAATAGATATCAGAAATCGACATACCTCTGGGGTAGCGACCAGCGCGACTCTACAGAAATCGACATACCTCTGGGGTAGCGACCAGCACGACACACGCCCGTAGTGCGAACTATATACTACGGTTTACCAGAGTGGTTAAAAGCCCATACGCCTAATGATTGTCCTCTCATGATACTAAATGCCATGTGTGTGTCAACATATCTAATACATAGTAATGACTGAAAGAAAACTACACATGCAAGAAATATACAGAATGCAATAAATATACAGAAATATAAATAGCATGCAAAAGTACTGTAATAATTTGGCAAGGTATCTTGCATGGCAAGAAAGCTGCAGAATGTAGTGTCCCGATGTCAACACCAAGAGTCAGAAGCTACGGCCTCAGAATGAACGTCTCCGGATGCTGAAATAAACATCACCAACGTTCCCAGAATAAGCAAAATAGCTAGAAAGTACTTCCCTTTCGTCCAATTTGGACACAGGGGCAAAACGATAAATTCGGGTAAAAGTGCGGTCCACTTGTGGCCCACTTTGCACCAAAAAGTGTGCCGAGGGTAACAGTCTCTAAATGGGACAAATTATAGGTTAAACAACTCTAAATGTCAATACGAACCCAACGGTATGTCCAAATGTGGATTCCGATGGGCCGAACACAATTTCGTCCAAAAAGTCAACTATTGGGCCCGCCAATTTGTGACTTGGTCAACCATCTCAGAATTGCGTGAAAATTGGGTCACAGGACCAGCGCGTTACCACGAGTCCAGTGGCGTAAGTTTCATCGTAATCTGACGAGCGTGCACAAAATGCGCACGACTTCCACAAAAGTTGCGACATGGGGTGTGTCCGCGGATACGGGCTGATTCCAGCGCACACACGCATCCGAATCAGTCTCCGTAAATTTTTACGTATTCGATTACGTTGCGCGCACCGTTCGGTACACTTGGTACACGACGGGGCGGTCCCGTTTGGCGGGGCGCGCTCCGTTTCATAACTTTTAGAAATCTGAAAAAGTGGGTTCGCAGGGTTTTCCAACGAATTTAATTCTATCTACAGCAGTTAATAATCTATGGTTATTTAACAGAAATTAAACTAGGTCAAGTGGTCTACGCATACCAAAAAGAATCATTGAATTCGGATCTCTGTGGTGGGAGATACGAACTCGGCAACATGGGTGGTCACCGCAGTTTTCTGCGATCCCAGAATTCGGTCTGTGTCCGCCAACTTTGGCGCTATTTTTGCCTATGGGTACACGTTGTTCGAGGTCTACTAACACACAGATATAGAAGAGGGTTAAGGGGTGAGCATACCGGTGAAGACGGGGTGGCGTTTGGTCGAGCGAGTCGACGGAAAATAACTCCGGAACAAAGGTACCTCGCTATGGGAATCTGCAGTATGTGGGGTCGCGGTCGTCGGGATTGGTTTGGACGGCCTGACGGGGTTCTCTGGCTGCGGAGGCGGCTCTCTCTAGGTATAGATGAGAAGAGGGAGGGTTTGGGATGATTAAGTTTAGGGTTTAGAGAGATAAAATACTATATATATATATATATATATATATATATATATATATATATATATATATATATATATATATATATATATACGAATAGGGAGAGAGGGGGTTTAGGTTCCGCGGCCAAGGGTCAACGGGTTCTGCTGGCAAGGCTTGCTGCTGCACATAAGTGCAAGGGGCGGCTAAGGGCTTATTTGCTGCTGATAGGTTGTGGAATGGTTTTGTAATGGTTTTGCTTTGGTGGAGTAAGGGATTGCTTACGTTTGCTTTAGTTATTAGTAATAGTTATTGTTATTATTATTATTATTAGTTTATTATTTCTTTTTTTTCTTTTCTTTTCTTTTCCTTTTTTTTTTAAATATATATATATATGAATATATATATATATTTGTATATATATATATATATATATATATATATATATATATATGAATATATATATATATTTGTATATATATATATATATATATATATATATATACTCATAAGAAAAATTCAAGATTATATTAATGCACACCGTTAAGCTAGCAACTGCTCAAGGGGTCTCCTACATGAAATAAATTCTGAAAAATTCCTGATGGTCCCATAAATCCTCTAAGTGCCCGAACACCTAAAATAAAAATTATTAAAAATATATTTCTCCTAATTAGCCACTAATTACTATAATTAAATTATTAATTAATAAAAAAATAATAAATATGGCTTTTTTTTGAAATAGAGATTTTACATTCTACCCAACTTACAAAAATTTTGTCCTAGAAATTAACACTAACCCATATTCATAATGATAGCTATAGCTATTACACTACATTGGTATCTAGCAGGACTCCTAAAACTCATGGTCTGCCATTCTAACACTTCCTCCTCTATTGTCCATACACTATTCTATCATCCTCTAACTCGTCTACACTACCCAACTTACAAGAATTCTACTAGTAGTCAAGGTCTCTTGAAGCTATTGTCTAGGTTGTAAGGCAAATACATTTTATTGGGTCGAGAATCTTGGGATACCTGTCTAGAATATCATAACTATGACTTTTTCCCGTAACCGTCAAGTATCTTAGTCTAATACTGCCACGCCACCTGGCCAGTATGGCTGCAAGTAATTCGACTACTCTACCATAATCGTCTGGCTGCAACTGTCGCTACCTCGCCAGCGATTTGTCATAGTCATCAGTTCGTAACAAGTTCCTTCAACTCTTTCCTAGGCATAGTCTAAGTTTTTAGGGAAACACTTAAGGTCTTGACTAACTATTAGGGGTATGATCTATCTCAAATGATCTAACAATTTCTATTAGGCTACATGGTGCTACTTAAGGGTTAACCTAATAAAGAATACAGACATTGCTATAGTGCATATACATATTAAGAACTCATCCTTAGTTATCAAGCATTACTAACACATTTATGTTTTACTAACAAAATAGGGGTAAGGTTGATATAAATCAACAATTCATAATGGCACGAAAGATACGACTATGATAGGAAGAGTTAAGCACGAGATAAGAAACGAATATAAAAGGAGAATATGATTCACCCAAGAGGGCGAGATAAGAATAGGGAAAGAATACTACTACTGCTACTCACGTCATCCATTAGCATCGTATGTATGCCATCTGGGTAGAATAGAAATATATATCCTCATAACTGCTAGACTACCATATATATAATTCTACATCTATTTATACATCTAAGATCTTGTGTCACAATGGGGTTATGAGTACGCAAAGACAATTATAACTAAAATGTCGTACCTGTATCTGCGGCTTCCTGTGTCTGCTCTCCCCTATTTGTCATAATGAGTGCTTGGCCTTGTCTTTGGTTGTTCAACTGGGGTCTAGTCTCCTCCATTTGTGCAGATTGTAGAAGCAGTGGTGGGTCCTTTTGGTCTCCTATACTTGAGGGTGTATGCGGTATTCTTGATTCTAATACCATAGACCCCGGGTTCTGCTGAGGACATTCTCGAGCTTGATGGTGGCTTGATCCACATACCATGCACATTCCTAATCGACGACGACAATCTCTATGAATATGACCTGGTATACCACAAAAGTTATAAGTACGATGCCCCTTGGCTGGATATGGTGCAACACTATCTGGTTGCTGGCGTGTCAAAGGGTGTCAAATGGGTCCTCCTTGCTGTATCCTTACTGGTCCTTGGTGACTTCTCTGTTGAATTCCGTTTTCCTTGCTGATGGCCTCCTGAATCCTGGACTCTGTCAATAACTCGGCATAAGAGATCCGGGATTGTGAGCTAGTATAGTGCTGAAGCTCCTGAGTCAGCCCACGGTAAAATCTCTTAGCCTTCTCCAAGTCATTAGGTATTAGGACTGTGCCATACTTACTGAGGCGGCTAAACTCTGCGTCATACTCATCAACCGTCTTGTCCCCTTGCTCTAGATGGAGGAACTGATCGTACAACACGTCCCTTACAGTATCCGGGAAGTACTTCCTCTCAAAGCACTCCAAGAATTGTTCCCAAGTCTGACACGTACCCAACTGACGCTCCATTGATTCCCACCAGTGATGTGCGTTGCCTTCTAACTGAGTCCTTACGCCTATCATCCATAGGTCAGAAGGTAATTGTGATGCCTATAACAACTTCTTGGTATTGGCAATCCAGTCCGTGGTCTCCTCTGGACTCTCATTGCCCTTATATGGCTTAGGGCCCATCTACACAAAGTCCTTGACTGAACCAACCCGAGATTGTGGTACTGAAACTAGTGCCTGGGTTGGTATAGGGGCTAGTGCATCCATTCTCTCAAGTGCTGCCAGAAATTCTAGCCTCTGCTCTGCTGTTTGCTGCCTCTGTTCCTGTATTATCATCTGAAAGAATTGGAACAGCTGTGTCTGGCCATCCTGCGGTGCTAGTGGAGCTGGAAAAGTTCCATTAGGTATCGTGGAAGGGGTTGATGGGATTGGATTACTAGTCAGTCCATCCGGTCCAGGAAGAAGAGGTGTCGTTGAGGTCACTCCGGGTGATTGGTCGTCGTCCCCTGGAGACGTGTTGTCCCCGGTGGCGGCATGCCCGTTATGCAAATTCATCTCTCTGCAAGAGATGGACGAAAGATTAAGAAGAGTACATGAATCAAGCAGGATGTAAGAACTTAAGTAGGACATGTTGGAAGGAAGGTAAGTTATAGTCAAGTGTGGATGAGATCTAAAATTCTAATCCTAGGTGCAGGCCCGCTCGGTACAGTTACGTAACCGAAACGGCTAACTCGACCGGCATGGGCCACCACAAAAACATGTCACGCCCCAGTCCCAAAATACGTAGGACTAGGAACACGTAAGCATGCCAGCCGTATGTATATGGCAACTCCAATATATGGATACCATAATACACACGTACGCTGTAATATAAATATAAACTCACATGTGGTATATATATAAATACAAGTCACAGATATGCTAATCTCATCCACACAACAAGTCATAGAAAAGAAATACTAAACTAGAATAAGGAGTCTGAAATATCCAAAATAATAGTCGGGTGGAGACAAATCCACTACCAAAGACTATATCCAAAACTAACATGAGAGAGGAGTATAAAATCTCCAATATAAAATAATGTGAAGACATAAGTGTATCAGCTAAAAGAATCCATCGCTAGATGTAATCAAAGATGCTCAGAACGTAAGACATCCTCGATAGAAAGGAATGCGTCAGGTCCAGGCCCGTACTCCTACGGATACTCCTGGTCGTCTATACCTAACAAGGGACCAGGTCCTCAGAGGGACATAACAAGATACATAGAAGCAAGCCAATTTGAATACAGTGAACATGCATAATGTTTGAAAATAAATAAGTACGTTGTACAAGACAATCTATATGAATGCAATGAGGATAACTTCTCGACGTATGGGCAAGGGTAGGCTACTCGATCTAAGCCTCACAACTCACACACCCGTCAATGGACATCAAAAATTGACATACCTCTGGGGTAGCGACCAGTGCGACACACGCCCGTAGTGCGAACTATATACTACGATTTACCAGAGTGGTTAAAAGTCATACGCCTAATGATTGTCCTCTTATGATACTAAGTGCCATGTGTGTGTCAACATATCTAATACATAGTAATGACTGAAAAAAATTATACATGCAAGAAATATACAGAATACAATAAATATACAGAAATATAAATAGTATGCAAAAGTACTGTAACAATTTGGCAAGGTATCTTGCATGGCAAGAAAGCTGCAGAATGTAGTGTCCCGATGTCAACACCAAGAGTCAGAAACTACAGCCTCAGAATGAACGTCTTCGGATGCTGAAATAAACATCACCAACGTTCCTAGAATAATCAAAATAGCTAGAAAGTACTTTCCTTTCGTCCAATTTGGACACAGGAGCAAAACGGTAATTTTGGGTAAAAGTAGGGTCCATGTGTAGCCCATTTTGCACCGAAAAGCGTGCCGAGGGTAACAGTCTCTAAATGGGACAAATTATAGGTCAAACAACTCTAAATTTCAATATGAACCCAACGATATGTCCAAATGTGGATTCCGATGGGCCGAACACAATTTCGTCCAAAAAGTCAACTAAAGGGCCCGTCAATTGGCGACTTGGTCAACCATCTCAGAATTGCGTGAAAATTGGGTCACAGGACCAGCGCGTTACCATGAGTCCAGTGGCATAATTTTCGTCGCAATCTGACGAGCGTGCACAAAATGCGCGCGACTTCCACAAAAGTTGCAACACGGGGTGTGTCCGCGGATACGGGCTGATTTCGGCGCGCACACGTGTCCGAATCAGTCTCCGTAAATTTTTACATGTTCGGTTATGCTGCGCGCACCATTCGGTACACTTGGTACACGACGGGGCGGTCCTGTTTGGTGGGGCGCGCTCCGTTTCACAACTTTTGGAAATCTGAAAAAGTGGGTTCGTAGGGTTTTTCAACGAATTTAATTCTGTCTACAGCAGTTAATAATCTATGGTTATACAACGAAATTAAACTAGTTCAAGTGGTCTACTCATACCCAAAAAAATCATCGAATTCGGATCTCTGTGGTGGTAGATACGAACTCGGCAACATGGGTAGTCACCGCAGTTTTCTGTGATCCCAGAATTCGGTCTGTGTCCGCCAACTTTGGCTCTGTTTTCGCCTATGGGTACACATTTTTCGAGATCTACTAACATACAGATATGGAAGAGGGTTAAGGGGTGAGCATACCGGTGAAGACGGGGTGACGTTTGGTCGAGCGAGTCGACGGGAAACAACTCCGGAACAAAGGTACCTCGCTGTGGGAATCTGCAGTGTACGGGGTCGCGGTCGTCGGGATTGGTTTGGACGGCCTGGTGGGGTTCTCTGGCTGCGGTGGCAGCTCTCTCTAGGTCTAGATGAGAAGAGTGAGAGTTTGGGATGATTAGGTTTAGGGTTTAGAGAGATAAAATACTATATATATATATATATATATATATATATATATATATATATATATATATAGGGAGAGAGGGGGTTTGGGTTCCGCGGCCAAGGGTCAACGGGTTCTGCTGGCAAGGCTTGCTGCTGCACATAAGTGCAAGGGGCGGCTAAGGGCTTATTTGCTGCTGATAGGTTGTGGAATGGTTTTTTAATGGTTTTGCTTTGGTGGAGTAAGGGATTGCTTACGTTTGCTTTAGTTATTAGTAATAGTTATTATTATTATTTTTTTTCTTTTCTTTTCTTTTTCTTTTTCTTTTTAAATATATATATATATATATATGAATATATATATATATATATACTCATAAAAAAAATTCAAAATTATATTAATGCACACCGTTAAGCTAGCAACTGCTCAAGGGGTCTCCTACATGAAATAAATTCCGAAAAATTCCTGATGGTCCCATAAATCCTCTAAGTGCCCGAACACCTAAAATAAAAATTATTAAAAATTTATTTCTCCTAATTAGCCACTAATTACTATAATTAAATTATTAATTAATAAAAAAATAATAAATATGGTTTTTTTTTAAATAGGGGTTTTACACAAGTGTCTCACAATTAAATTAGTTTTTAAAAAAAAATTTAAAGATATTGTTAGTAGTGAACAACGTTTGTATTTGATTAAAAAAAAGGTTATTTAGTAATATGGTCTAATATAATAGTGGATATTAGGGTTTGTGTTTCTAAAGTATCCAACCTTAGTATTTGGGTCTTAAAATTATTGTTCACGTAGACTTATGAACAGTGATTTTAAGATCCATATACTAATGTCGAACACTTTGGAGACCTAAACCCTAATTTCATATATTATATGAGACCCAATTACTAAATAATCCTTAAAAAAAAGAAATTTTGACTTATTCTCCACTTTATTTACCATATTTAAATATGCACCCCACAGTTTTTTCATAATGTACAATACCTCCCACTTTTGACGAAATTCATCTGTAATTGACGGTCAACTGCTTTGACCAAAAAAATTGACCAAAATGCCCCTCCCATTGTCTTCTTCCTCTTTCTTTTCACACACCCCCACCCCCTCCCCCCCTCCCCCGCGGGCAAGTTGTTGTCGCTCTTCCCCCCTCCCCTCCATCGAAGAGGGACTCGTGTAGGAAAGCCCTAGTGGAGTTCTCGTTTATGTTGCGTCGGGGAGAATTAGGACTGTACAATCGGTCGTGGGGCTCATACAGGGAGTTGTATTGGAAGAGGAGAAAGTGGGACTGTTGTGTTACAGATTATGAAGATAGCAATGATGGTGCACCCTTAAATATGGTAAATAAAGCGGAGGATAATTCAAAATTTCTCAAAAAAAATCATGATAAACAAAACGAGACCTACTTAACTTGGTCACCAGTTCAAGCAATCTTGAGGCGTTTTGGACTCCGTGGGTCCATGGTCATAATTTGGACTTTGGAGTGGGGTTACTACTTAGAGCATCATTAGCAGTTAGGACTCTCCAATGCAATTTGGGGTCCAAATTTTTTTTAAAAAAAGGTAAATGTAGAATGGGTTGGGTTTGTATGAGAATAGTAGAAAATGATAAAATGAGCTCCGGTCCCAAAGATTGTGCGGTCAAAATTTGATGTGGAAAAAAATATAAAATCTAGAATATAGAAAGTTGGGCGCCAAGTTGGGACTTACTATTCTACAAAATGGGTTCCTACAATCTAGAATCTAGAAATTGGGAGGTGTCACGCCCTAGTCCCAAAATACGTAGGACTAGGAATACGTAATATGCCAGCTACGCATTCGACCAAAATCTGGTCCGACTCGAATAGGTATAAGCTGTAATATAATGGTCACTATATCTAAATAAAACAGTAAATATATCTATTTCTCAATCTATAATTAACATAATACATCAAGAATGAGCTACACGTATTAAAGTCGGTCGCCTAGAAACACACAAGCTCGAATAGACTCAAGAAAGAATAAGAGTCTATAAAACTAGGCTATATAAGCAGATAAAAGAACAACATGAAGAATAATCATAACTACGATAAAAATGAGACATGACAAGGCAATAAGCATAAGCAATTCCGGAAAGGCTCCACAACCGTCTATGCTGCAAAACTGGCAGGGGGCAGATCCTCATAAGGACGTAACAAGGTATAAGAAACAATATGCAAAAGTAAATAGTATAATAAAACCATAATCCAGGGTAAACTACTGTAACCAACTATGTGACATGAACGTGAGAGCATCACTCGTACTCAGGCTAAAACCACTACAGGATCTGTGTTGGAGAACCCATAGCGGCAAATAGTATCTCGAAGGGCCAGTACTTGTGACAAAGCTCTGGTACAGAGACTAAGGCACTCTCTAGTAACATAAGTATATATATATATATATAACCAAAAATTAGCCTATAGTATGGTGTGAATCTCCCCTCCCATGTAACCTCACGTATGACATAGTAACACGCAGGGCCAAGACCTCTAACTATCACCACGAGTCATAAGTACAAGTATATAAGTATGTCTGTAAATGTCACAAATCCTATAGTCCTACACAGAGTCCTGGTACCAAAAAATATATCAAGACGAACTCTGTCTCATGTAATCAGTGTCAGGTGTCCTATGGTCTATCGTGCTGGTAGTACAAGCACGTAAAATGGGATCGTGGTATCAACTCTCTAATTGATGTTGCTCGACTCTATGTACGACGTCGACACCCGAATCTCGTTCGGACGCTAAGCAATGTCTCACGGTCCTAGGGTGAACAGTTAAATCACAAGAATGTACATATGAAATTAAACTCAAACAAATAATACAACAGGATCTACTGCAAGTTTGGCAAGGTACACTTGGCTGAATCTTTTCGATGAGTGAACAAAGATCCTGATTCGGTAATCCCAGTCATATTGTCACGTACTCCTACGAACATATGATATCTATCGATCATTTATCATAGTAAGGTATGTTACACTCAACTATTTCATAGTCATATATAGTCAAAACTAGGTCACATGGCAACTAGTCTAATTTTAGGTTCAAGTTGGCACTAAGCTACACCATTAATCTACCATAAATATATTCATAAAATATACTCTAATAATTCTAGAATTAATATTTAAAATATCTATAATTAATATTTAATCTTTTTTTATCTACTGGGTCTAGTCACTAGGGTCAACTAGTTGCACAACTTGTCCACTAGTAGGTTGATTGGAACAAATCGGTACATACAAAATATAATTTTTATAATCTGGAATAAACATAAAAAAGATGTAATTCAGAGGTATCTAACATAGTACACATGATTTTAATCATCCATGGATCAATTTGGCTGCCCATTTAGTATACTTGACCACACTTGAGTCCAACCTAAAGTGATTAAATAGTGAGGTGCATAGTTGGGTCAAATCCAAAGTGTGTAGGGCTGAAATAATTTTTTTTATGTGTCAAGTGTAAGGTTTAGAGTGGTGTATCATGACATTTGGTGTTTTATAGAGAAGACAATGGTATATAATGGTTGGCATGAACCAGGTAGGGGTATGAGAATGTTTGGGTTGAGTTATGTTGGTGTCGATGGATCAATTTGGTCTAGTTTGTCTAGTCAAAGTGTCATATATATATAAAAGAATTTTTAAAAATAATTTTATAACTTATTTAATTAAATAAAATAATCAAAAAAATACTAAATTATTCCTATACTAAAATGAGGGAGCTTACAATCTACCCAACTTATAAAAAATTTATCCTCACAATTTAAAATAAACATGATAGAAAAGAGTAAGAGGATTCACTACGGAAGAATGATGAATACGACTTATCGTATCGAGTTTTTCGATAAAAATAAAGGCTGATCTAAGGATAAGGATTACAGACTGGTAGAAAAGAATTTTAGTATGCAAGGTCATAACTTAGTTCTCGAAAGCTGGGGGACACAGTTACAAATGGGATCCTAGTTTAACGTCACATTCTAAGAGTGAGGATACCCTCAGTTCCAGTCACTACCCAACTTATAGAGATTAAATTGGCAGTAAAAATTCTGGCCACGATCATATTTACAAGGGTTATAGAAAGTCTATTTTTAAGAAAATGATAAGATATGATTAGGCTTTTGTGACCGTAGTCATAGACTATCAAAGGAAATCTAGGTACTACCATAGTGCAATTGAGTCAATAACTTTATAAGAAAAATTACTACCCATCCAATACTGCTCTTGTATAGGTCAAGCTTCTACAAAACAGAAGAAAGGACTGAGTTAGATCTAACTAAGGCAAGGTTGTATCGAGGCTTCGATCATCGATGGACATTGATGACAAAGAGACCAAAATTGAGGGAATCATGAGATGAAGGAATTTTAGACCACGATAAGAAGAAATTATGATAAGTCTACAAGGTTGATTAAGGCGCGATTAGGCAGGTATTTGGAGAATCAAGTCATGGTGACTAGATCAAGGGGATTAGAGTAGACAAGAACCGATACCTATGGTGATACGGATATTAACACAAGGAGTGGTACCATCTAAGGGATTAATTTTGTAATTAAGGTACAACTAGAAAAGAGGAAGGATCTACTCATTTGGATAATTAGAAGGCTTGTTGCTGCAAAAGCAAGAGGATAGGAACCTCACCCATACTATTGGCAACCCACTTCTATCTATAGATAAGTACCATACATTCCTTACAACTTCGTCTAACTCGCATATTCCTAACTTAATAGGTAAGGGTCAAGGCTAAACTAAGCAGGTACTCAGGTTTATTACTCATGGCATACTATTTACTACTGACACTCTTCAAATCACGATTGAGATTGGTCATTCCAATACTAGTCTAACATTCAATTGGAATGTCAATCTATTCTCATGCAACTTACCCCTTTTATTACTTATCCCTTTGTACTGTTGTTCATCTAATTTCTGTTATCTTTCTCATAAAAGTCCTCTTGGCTACCCTACAACACAAGCATCAAGTCATGATCATCTCTTCTAAGTGATAATTTTATCAAAGTCCATGAAATGGTAAGATTCTACACAGGCTTGGGTCTAATCTTAACTACAAGGTTTGTCAGCTATTCTATTAATTATGAGAATCTCGAAGCAGATCTTCTAAAGTCTTCCTTAATGTTGGTCCTATTGGTTAATGGGGCTACACATATTCTAAGGTTTAACTGGGTATCCTGTTAATAGTTACCATAGTCATCTCATTCATTATGGAAACTCAATGTCTATCCTGACCATTATTGATGATTGGTAGAGGTTCTACTCCAACACTAACTGCTAGTGGGAGTTCTAATATCTATTTGATAAGAAAAAGTTCTCAATTAAGGCTAATACTTATATATAAATTCAAGCTATCATCTCGTTCTAGTAGTGTAAACCACCTCGATTTATTCTATAGATAGTCAGGTTTGGATTTGGAAAATTTTGGATTTAGCAGCAGATGTTGAGGTTTAGAGTGGAGTTAAGTTTGTCTGGTATTTTATTTCATTTAATTAAAACCCTTGGCGCGCCCTATCATTGCTTAATTATTCGGAGCCCAATATCAGCCCATAAATTCCATCGGATTATTGTACTTCTGACTTGACCCGCCAAATTAGGCACTGGACTTTTTCGTCACTCAAAATCAGATTTTGTTGTGCTCTAAATTAATTGCACAATTTTCCGAAACCGTAATCCATATTTAATTCCGTGTCGGACACCTGTGTCGTTACCCTAAATTTTGAGATACCAACTTAACCCGTTGAGCCGGACCAACTAAAGGGTCCAAGACTGACTCCAAGCCCCCACCATTTTTGACCTTTGCGTCATTTCCGGATTTTGATCCCAAGTGCCCCCATTTAATTTAAAAGCGCGGGACACTTTAATTCTATTTAAATCGAGGATACCAATTTTTATTAATCCTATTTTAATCCTTAATTAATTCCGTTGGCTATAAAATTAAACCCGTGCCAAACCCCCAACACCCCCTCGCCATGCAAATCATCAACCTCAATTTTTCTCCACAATTTTTGCGTTATTTTATGTGTTCGTGTAATTTCCCGAATTTAAGGGGATAAGTTGCAATTTAGTGATTTTTTTAGGTGCCCTCACCCCATTGGCCAAAACCAAATGGAGAGGTCACAAAATTGGGTTCAATTTACACTCATCCATTCACCACTCCTTATGAAGAAATTATTTTTCTTCATGACATATCTAGGCCCTCCATTTTGAATAGGAGCATCTCCACCCTCCATCCTTTCACCACTCCCTATAAAATATCACATCACCCCACCCTCACAACTCACCAACCGGCCCTAATCCCTAGGTATGGAAAACCCCCCTCTCTCACTCTCTCTCCTCCCTCCTCCATTTATTGTTCATGCAAAGAAACTCCTTCCTTCACTCTTCTTCTTCATTTGAGTTTTGTTCCTCCCTGTGAGAAGACCCACCGGCCGCTGCGGCCCGACTCCGGCCGTCGACCCCCGCGGCAGCTCTACAGCAGCTCCGCTCCGGCCTATACTCCGACTGCATTGTGCGTGCCCCAGTCCCGCCGCTCCGGCCTGTACTCCGAGCGCCGCTGTGCTAGCTTCAGCCGACCGACTGTGCGTCGTCCGTCAGCAGCTGACTCCACAGTAGCCCCGCTCGCTCCGCCACTCGACGGTGCTGTGCATCAACCGACCGACGGCCGGTGCAGCACCCCGTCCGGCCAACTTCTTCACCTCCTCCCTGTCCAGCTCACCACCACGAACTCACTCCAACCACCTCCCTCTCTTTAACATCACCACCACCATCACCACTACTACCACCATCATCATCACCATCATTACACTTCTATCTCCACCACCACCACAAGCTCCCACTATCACCACCACCCTCGGCGTTCCCTGCCACCGAGCACCACCCTACTCTGGCCATCAACTCCGACCAGCGAGCCTCGTCGAGGTATCGACTCTCCCCCCTCAATATTGATATATTATATGTGTTGTGTTTGTTAGGGTTAGTGTATATATGGGTTGTGTGCATAGCTAGAGTCATGTTTAATAATGTTGGTACATGATGTAGTGTTGTTGATGAGAATGGGATAATAACAGGAGAAATGTGATTTGATGTGTTGTTAGGGTTTATCTTCATAAGTCTTGAAATGGAATTATGGATATACACTAAGTAGAGATGCTAGGTTATGATGTTAGGATTATCAATTAATATATGCATTATTGACTATGGTTGTTGTGCTTGCATTTAAACACTGAGAAGAAATGGTGATAGTGACTCATTGATTTAAACCAAGGAGCAGATTTAATTTAATAAAATAATGGAGGGATATCGACCCTTGGGTAAATATTGGAAGCTGTGGATAGAGTGACTGAGGACAGTGAATATTAATTATTTGATTGAGTTTGAGACGTCAACGTGCATGTTAATATCTGTGGAAACTGAGGAGAAACTGAGGATTGGATCAGGGGGTGATTAACCGAATATTGTAATTGAGGATTGGGTCTGATGATATTATACAGGTGATTGATTTTGAGATAGTTATTGTTCGGATCAAGGATCAGAGATTGAGGACTGTAAAATTAGTAGTTAACTATTTAAGTCAGAGACTGAGTTTAGGTATAGATGTGTGTAGCATCCCTGTCTGTCGTGGAATAGACTTTGATTATTGGTTTGTATCTCATCTCTAGGTACTGCGGGACCTGAGGACTTGGACGCGGTACCAGGACCCCATCATCAACAGCTTCACGCAGGCAAGTGTACCTTGCCACCCTGTATTTCAGATTACAAATATTTGTTGTTCTTTATGTACATTGTGCATGTAGTTATGTTGACGTTCGATACTTCGCATCCAGATCATATCCGGGTGCTGGCATTCGTCGTAACGTCCTAGAATAATTGATAGATGCTTCGTAGTACCTCGATGTACGTACCTGAGTATATTGATACCCCAGGATACACTCATACACTGTGATCGTGCCAGATTCCTGTATCATGATACTGACATCATGACCAGAGACTGGGACGACCTTAGGGTCGCGTCTGTTGAGTTACTTCCGTGTGTCGAGACTGTTAGATAGAGGTTCAGGTTTAGCACACCATCGTTGACCACTTGGGAAGGGGAAGACAGTTACAAGACGTTTGGGCTCCTCTGCATGCGCTTATATATGTATATGTAGTGATCCTGTATTCTATAGTAGTGTATCACCCGTGTGTCTCTGTGCTCGGAGCTACGGTACGCCCCGTGTGTCTCTGTGTTCGGAGCTATGGTTTTATTTTAAAAAGCTCACGCGTCGAACATTGTCTTTAAATTGTGTCACACTTGTTTGGTTATGATAGAGTACCCTGTCGTTGCACTTGTACTTTCTGTTTACGTGGTATGCTGTATTTTTGTACCTTGTTACGTTCCTCTGAGGACCTGGTTCCCTGCCAGTTTTGCAGCATAGATGATTACGGAGCATTTGGAGTGGCTGTTGGAGTTGCATGTCTTGCGAGCATGGTACCAGGTACTCACATCTTATCTACCGGCATTATGGTTATTTTACATTGATTATTTATCTGCTGTTGTAGCCTAGTTTTTATAGACTCATACTTCTTCTCGAGTCTATTCGAGTTAGTGTGTTATTGGGCGGCCGACTCTAGCACATATAGCTCATTCTTGTATATTGCTGTACATTGTGGATTGAGACATAGAGGTTTATATTTATGGGATATCTAGATAATGCCTTTATATTTATAGCTTATACGTATTCGAGTCAGACCAGAGTCTGGTCGAATGCGTAGCTGGCGTGTCACGTATTCCTGGTCCTACATATTTTGGAACTGGGGCATGACAAGTAGTCTACCTAGTACATGTATCTATCTTACCCATTTCTAACATAGATAACCCTTCCTATGAATTATTCTACCAACCATGCATATATAAATATATAATTAAAAGTCAAGTACGAGTGTTTGTCCTTCCAAAATAAGAAAGAACGAGATTCAATTGATAGGGAGTTCAAGAAGGGTATCATCGAATATAATTTTTGAGGTTCAAAGGCGATAATTAGAAATCAAAAGAAGGTTCAAAGCAATTGTGGATTGAGATCCTAACAAACATATCCTAATGCAGGCTCGCTCGGTACAGTAACATAACCAAAATGATTTAGTCGTGACCTGCATAGGCCACCACAAAAATATGTCACACCCCAGTCCTAAAATACGTAAGACTAGTAATACGTAACATGCCAGCTACACATTCGACCAGACTCTGGTCTGACTCGAATACGTATAAGCTATAATATAATGGTCACTATATTTAAATAAAATAGTAAATATATCTATGTCTTAATCCATAATGAACATAATACATCAAGAATGAGCTACACGTGTTAAAGTCGGTCGCCCAGAAATACGTAAGCTCGAATAGACTCAAGAAAGAATAAGAATCTATAAAACTAGGCTATATAAGCAGATAAAAGAACAACATGAAGAATAACCATAACTACGGTAAAAATGAGATAAGTACCTGGTATCAATGCCCGCATGACAAGGCGATAAGCATAAGCAATTCCAGAAAGGCTCAACAACTGTCTATGCTGCAAAACTGGCAGGAGACCAGGTCCTCAGAGGGACGTAACAAGGTACAAGAAACAACATCCCAAAGTAAATAGTATAATAAAACCATAATCCAGGATAAACTACTGTAACCAACTATGTGACATGCACGTGAGAGCATCACTCGTACTCAGGCTGAAACCACTACAGGCTCTGTGTCGGAGAACCCATAGCGGCAAGTAGTATCTCGAAGGTCAAGTACATGTGTCAAAGATCTGGTACAGAGATTAAGGCACCCTCCAGTAACATAAGTATATATATATATATATAACCAAAAATCATCTTGTAGTATTGTGTGACTCTCTCCTCCCATGTAACCTCATGTATCACATAGTAACACGCAGGGTCAAGACCTCTAACTATCACCAAGAGTCATAAGTACAAGTATATAAGTATGTTTGTAAACGTCACAAAGCCTATAGTCCTACACAGAGTCCCGGTACCAAGAAATACATTAAGATGAACTATGTCTCATGTAATCAATGTCAAGTTTCCTATGGTCTATCGTGCTGGTAGTGCAAGCACGTAAAATGGGATCGTGGTATCAACTCTCTAAGTGACGTTGCTCGACTCCGCGTATGACTTCGACACCCGAATCTCGTTCGGATGCTAAAAAATGTCTCAAGTTCCTAGGGTGAACAGTTAAATCACAAGAATGTACATATGAAAGTAAACTCAAGCAAATAATACAACAGGATCTACTGCAAGTTTGGCAAGGTACACTTGGTTGAATCTTTCCGATGAGTGAACAATGATCCTGCTTCGGCAATCCCATTCGTATCGTCACGTACTCCTAAGAACATATGATATCTACCGATCAGTTATCATACTAAGGTATGTTACACTCAACTATTTTATAGTCATATATGGTCAAAACTAGGTCACATGGCAACTAGTCTAGTTTTAGGTTCAAGTTGGTATTAAGCTACACCATTAATCTACCATAAATATATTCATAAAATATACTCTAATAATTCTAGAATTAATATTTAAAATATCTAAAATTAATATTTAATCTTTTTTTTCATCTACTGGGTCTAGTCAGTAGGGTCAACTAGTTGCACAACTTGTCCAATAGTAGGTTGATTGGAACAAATCGGTACACACAAAATATAATTTTTATAATCTGAAATAAACATAAAAAAGATGTAAGTTAGAGGTATCTAACATGGTACACATATTTTAATCATCGAAAAATAATATATCAAGTTGGTGGTCTCACAAGTTAAAGTTACAAATCGGATTCATGTGTTTTTCGATGTTCAATGAGTTGTCCTACGAAAATAGATGCACAAATATGTATAAAACTCAGCGAGATTGATATATAGAATATTGGAGTGATAGAGGGGTGTGTTAAAAACATTACCATGTATTTATTTGTTGTCGTGGTACGTCACAAAGTGTTGCAAACAGCGGTGCACGAAAACTGGTTCAGCCTGGATAAATCTTCGTAAAATGCTCGTCACTGATAAACGGTTACAATCCAGATGCTCTGTAAAATATGAAAGGTAGAGGACACATAAGGGTATGCATTAGAGTCACTGTGATAGAGGTTTTGGGGCTGTGGAGGTGGTAGAGTGGCCTGAGAAGGGAATAGACTGAATTCGAATTCAGCCTCGACAGTTCTCGTGGAGGGGCTGTTTTGAGAAAGTTAGAGTGAGTTTTGATGGAATATTTGTGAAGAGAAAGTGTTTATAACAGGGGAAAAAAGAAGCATACTAAATTTGAGAGAAAGATATTTACTATGGAGGGATATATGGCCGGATTTGTGGGGTGTTGCTAAATTCGGATTTAGCCTAGGTAGGGGTGGAAAGATGGTGGTGTGGAGAAAAATTGAGAAAGATTTTAGAGATGGTTTGTTAATAAAAAATGTGAGGAAGAGAGTTAGGAAGAATTTTTGTTCAGGTGTTATGAGGTAATAAGGTGAGAAGAAGTCTGTAGGTGGTCAGCCATTAAGGGGAGATGAAGGGTTGAGAGGAGAGTAATGATTGGGGAGTTTTTGTAAGTTATGGGAAGGAAATCGTTAAGGGTGCTTGGGAGTTGTGGAAGATGAATAAGTGGAGAGGTTTGGCTTCCCATTTAGTGTACTTGACCACACTTGAGTCCAACCTAAAGTGGTTAAATGGTGAGGTGCATAGTTGGGTCAAATCCAAAGTGTGTAGGGCTGAAATAAATTTTGTATGTGTCAAGTGTAAGGTTTAGAGTGGTGTATCATGACATTTGGTGTTTTGTAGAGAGGAAAATGGTATATAATGATTGGCATGAACCCGGTAGGGGTGTGAGAATGTTTTGGTTGAGTTATGTTGGTGCCGATGGATCAATTTGGTCTAGTTTGTCTAGTCAAAGTATAATATATATATATAAAATAATTTTTAAAAATAATTTTGTAACTTATTTAATTTAATAAAAATAATTTAAAAATACTAAATTACCCCTATACTAAATTAGGGGACTTATAGGAGGCCCAACCTATAGCTCCCATGGGTGGGATGGAATTCAAACTCTAGAAATTGGAAGCAGGAATAGGACTTACTATTCTACAAAATAAGCTCCTACATTTTAGAGCATCATTAGTAAGACACATCCCACATTCTAGATTCTAGATTTAGAATGTAGGAGCTCATTTTGTAGAATAGTAAGTCTCATCCCTATTTCCAATTTTTAGATTTTGAATCTCATCCCACCCATGGGAGCTATAGGTTGGACCTCCCAATTTCTATATTCTAGATTGTAGGAACCCATTTTATAGAATAGAAAGTCTCAATTTGGAGCCCCACTTTCTAGATTCTATATTTTATATTTTTTTTCTACATCAATTTTTGACCCCACAATCTTTGGGACCGGAGCTCACTTTACCATTTTCTACTATTCTCATACAAACCCAAATCATTCTACAATTACCTTATTTTTAAAATTTTGGGTCCCAAATTGCATCGGAGAGTCTTAACTATTCTCTTACTAGAAGAGCATGCTTTTAGTCGGCTGTTACATCTTGATAAGACTTTTGAGTTTGTCGATTAAGCTATATATTATATTTTTTGTACTTTTGTGTTTGTAGACTTCAAATTTTCTAACAACATGGTTTCTATCATCGAATATTATTTATTTCTTTTAGCAGTCTAAATCTTATCATTTGGTATCTTCCCCCATTGACTCTTCTATGGATAAATTACAAAAAATCTCTCCCGTAAATTGTCTCATTAGCAAATTAAGACCTCATAAAAAAATTTCGAAATAGTCTCTTCCGTTAATTTTCGTTAAAAAATATAATTTAAAAAAATAAAAAATAAAAATCCTAAACTACCCTTCCCCTTTTCCCCCTCCATCAAAAACCTCCCCCACCCCTCCTCTACCAACTCCTCCCTCCTCCTCCTCCTCCTCCTCCTCCTTCCCTACCGTGCTTTCTCCTCCTCCTCCTCCTCCCCGCGCCCCCTCCCCTGAAAGACCGTAAAGCAACTCTAGAGGGGGGGTGAATAGAGTGCAGCGGAATAATCTACCCAACTAAAAATTAAGCACAGTGAAGGCAGTAAATAACTAGCAATGTATATACAATTTATTAAAGTAAGAGAAAGAGAGAAAACACAAACACCATGATGTATACTAGTTTTTCTCTGAGAGGACTAGTCCAGTCCTGAGAACTCAAGATCGGAGTTTTATCCACTATAATCACCAATAGTGAATCACAAGCTTTGATCCGAAGGCTTACCACTTCTTTACACCACGAGATTTGATCCGAAGTCTCACAACTTCACACACCACGAGTTTTGATCTGAAAGCTCGCAACTTCACACAGAAGAAGAGCTTGATGAACCAAGCTTTTATAACTCGAACAACTTCTAACCGAGATATCACTTGGCACTAGAAGGCTGGAAGTTGATCTTGGAGATAAGAAAGTTTAGTCACTGAGGGTTTACTCACTATAGGATAGAAAGATTGAGAATTATTGAGTGAGTAAGAATGTGAAAATTCAACTATATTTATAGGTTATTACCAAACTGAGTTCGGCCAGAATTCGGTGGAAAATATTTGAACTTTCAAATGTAGGAGGCCACAAAATCGAGGATATAACAACTGGATGATTTTATACTAAATAGGTGACCGAGTTTGGTGCAAATTTAGGACGAATACGGCCAGAGTTTGGTTTACCTATTTTTGGAAGATCCAAGTTTGTATGTGGACTCGTTTGGTGGATAGGTTCAAGATATTTTTGGCCTGATTTTTGGGTGGATGGATTTTAGACTATTTGAGTGGACTGAGTTACTTTCTAGTTGCCAGTGCGACTCGACTTACATAAGTCCTAGACTCAAATGAAATATAATATTATATATGAAAACCAAGAGCACTATGATGACGCCAATCTTCTGAAATATTTGCTGACTTGAAGATGTATTTTTTCTTGTCGGTAGTTCAGAGAAATCTTCTGGTATAACTCTGTTTTGGCTCATCATCATATAGCATATGTCCATTACTGATCTTGCTTTTTGCTTTCTCACTGCCAGAATAAGTCAAATTAGCGACGTCTAGAAACGTCGCTAAATGGCATAAAAATGTCGCTAAAAATATTTAGAGTTTTTTTAGCGACGTTTCAATGAAGTCGCCTTTAAGCTAGTCGTTGACAGAAAAAATATTGTAAAACATCGCTATAGCGACATTTTTTAGCGACGTATCTACATCGCTATATTAGCGACGTTTAGCGACGCAACGTTGCTAAATTAGCGACGTGTTGTGTGTCGCTATATGTTGCTAAATTTTTTTCAATTTAGCGACATTTTGTGACACATTTAGTGACGTTATATTGACCTGCAAATACTGACATGTTAGCAGTTTAGCGACATTCAGCGACGTATTTAGCGACGTAATTAGCGACAATCAGCGATGTATTTAGCGACGTATATAAACGTCGCTAAACGTTGCTAAACGTCTCTAAAAATGTTGTTAAAGATTCAGTAAAAAATAAAAAAAAAATATTGAATTATTTTTAAACTAATCTTCCTGCAGTTTATGAATTCATAATTTATATAAATAGACTCGGAGCAACCCTCCGTTGAATTTCATGGGTTCGTCGACCCCTTCGGTTGAACACTCAACACCGATAAATTAACATACATTTAATATGAATAATATAGTAAAATTTGAAGAAAATAAAACATTGGGATTACAAACCGAGTCAGGAGAAAATCTCGTCGTAAAGAATACAATAAATATCCATACAACTGAGTGCAAGAAATAAAGTATGAAAGCCTCAAAAATAAAGAATATTCATAAATGATCAAATATCATAGGTCAAAACACAAACAATCAGTAAATTATCCTAACTAGGACTACTGCGGATCTGCAGGAGGATGACCACCGGCGTGTATCAGGGATAAGAACAAATCATACTGCTCCCGTAAAATTGACACTGATGTCGATGGAGAAGTAAGTGACGTCGGTGGAGTTTGTGTCGATAAAGGCGCACCAGGAGGACGTATCTTCTCCAACTCTGCTAGTCGATGGTTGTATGAATCCATGGTAGATAACAGTCAGCCTCTCGCCCATGGACAGCTGTGATGCCTGCAGCTCTGTCACGATGTGCCATGTCGACACTCTAAGATCAGCTGTCATATCCCTGAGCTCCATGATGTTGCGCTCGAGCGTATCAAATCGTGCGATGAGCGTCGCATCATCCGCCTGCGACTGGGACAGGGGCTGCTCCTCCATCCTTCGTAGCAACTCGTCACGGAGAGACGCAATCTGACGGCCAACGGTCTCCTGGACTCGGGCCGACGCCTGCGAGGGCTGTATGGAATGCGCACTTGCAGTGGAGGCCCTAGATGACTGTGTCACAACAAGGGCACCATAGGATCCCATACCGTAGTACGTATCCCACTGGAGACCACCAATGGCGGTCACCCACAACTCGTCCGCCGATGGAGCTGGAGAGGGCAGCGAGGAAGTACCAGCCTCTCCTGCTGTAGGTGCACTAGCAGTCGCCCGCTCACGCAGCCTAAGATACTCGGCCTAAAAAAGTTTGGATACTCAATAATTGCTAATGTGTCTAAGGTAATTATTACTAACTACATGGATATTTATTTGCATATTTCCTAAGTTATATTAAAATTAACACAAAGTAAAGTAATACTTACATAGGTCTGCGAGGCCCTCTCATCAATGAGATTCCTTCCCTTTCGATGGGTGGCCAAGAAGACGGTCACCATGTTGGCATCCCCACCCCTTTGTACCTGTTAAAAATATATTATTTAGTAATAAAATTAAATATTTTATCCTACTACCATTTTATCGTACTTGTATTAAAATAATATATCTAAAATATAAAATATACCAAATGACGGAAATATTCCGTCATCAGAATCGAGCCACCATACCACTTTGTTGCCTTCTGCCTAGCCGCCTTGGCCTTCTCAGACCTTTCCTTGTACCTCAGATCGTAGAATCTAGCCCTCATCGCAGTCCACTGCTCAGGCGTGATCCAACCTTGGATCGGTTTTCCTTCTCTATCACGAGCCTTCTGGTCATCCAGAGCATCACGGATCAGCTTGGCAGCAACGGCAAAAAATATCTGCTCGATCAACTCGGCCCGGTGCGGTGGATAGAAATACGTTTGCTACAAGAAGTAATTTAGTAAGTTATATAATATACAAAAATTAGATGATTGATATAATAAACTTTTACCTTGAAGTGCGCAAACCAGCATCCAGAGCATCAGACTAGTTGATCCAAGGGCCACCATAGTGTCAGTGTATGTGTCTGTATTGTATCTCGTATCGTATCTATGTCTGTGTATGTGTCGTATCCGCTATCAAATATGTAAACCCCTTCGATTAATTCTATAGATAGTCAGGTTTGGTTTGGGAAAAAATTTGGATTTAGCAGCAGATGTCGAGGTTTAGAGTAGGGTTAAGAATGTCTGTTATTTTAATTCATTTAATTAAACCCTTGGCGCGCCCTATCATTGTATAATTATTCGGAGCCCAATATCAACCCATAAATTCTATCGGATTATTGTACTTCTGACTTGACCCACTAAATTAGGCACTGGACTTTTCCGTCACTCAAAATCAGATTTTTCGTTGTGCTCTAAATTAATTGCACAATTTTCCGAAACCGTAATCCATATTTAATTTCGTGTCGGACACCTGTGTCGTTATCCTAAATTTTGAGATACCAACTTAACCCGCTGAGCCGGACCAACTAAAGGGTCCAAGACTGACTCCAAGTCCCCACCATTTTTGGCCTTTACGTCATTTTCGGATTTTGACCCCAAGTGCCCCCATTTAATTTAAAAGCGCGGGACACTTTAAATCCTATTTAAATCGAGAATACCAATTTTTCTTAATCCTATTTTAAATCCTTAATTAATCCCGATAGCCATTAAATTAAACCCGTGCCTAACGCACAACACCCCCTCGCCGTGCAAATCATCAACCGCATTTTTCTCCACAATTTTTGTGTCATTTTATGTGTTCGTACAATTTCCCGAATTTAAGGGGCTAAGTTGCAATTTAGTGATTTTAGGTGCCCTCACCCTATTGGCCAAAACCAAATGTTGAGGTTACATGTGTGGTGACCGAATTAGACTCACCCCCTTCTTTTCTCATGAAGAAATAATTCTTCTCATGAGTAATCCTATCCCTCCATTTTGAATAGGAGCATCTCCACCCTCCATCCAATGCACCTCTCCCTATAAAGCCATCACCTCACCCTCACAACTCCCCAAGCAGGCCCTAATCCCAAGGAACCTAGAAACCCCCCCTCTCTCTCTCTCTCCTCCTCCATTTATTTCTCCATGCAAGCAACCTCCTCCCTCCATTTTTATTCTTCTTCTTCCTTTGTTTCTTCTTCCTCTTGAAGACCACCGGCCGACGACTCGGCTCCGGCCAGGCCGCGCGCCGCTCCGGTCCGCAGCAGCTTCCTCCGCCGGTGCCCGACCCCGCTGTGCGTCTTCCCCGCGCCGGACTGTGCTCCCCCCGACCGACCGGACTGAGGCATCCCCGCTCCGTCCTGTGCGTTCCCGACCGGCCACTGAGCAGCCCCTGACCGCCCGCGGCTATTTCCGTCCGGCCTAACTCTCCCCTCCCCCGCTCCGGCCTCCTCCCTGTACGACTTCTCCATCTCTACCACCACCACCACCACCACTACCACCACCATCACCACCACTACCACCACCATCACCACCACCATTACACTTCCATCTCCACCACCACCATAAGCTCCCATTATCACCACCACCCTCGGCGTTCCCTGCCACCGAACACCACCCTACTCCGGCCATCATCTCCGACCAGCGACCCTCATCGAGGTTCACTCCTCCCCCTCTCTTGGTTAAATTCTAGAATTTAATAGCAATTAAATTAATATGTTATTTATATATATAAATGTGTTATATTAACTAGGGTTTCACCAAGGTATATTTATATGAGCATGGTATTAAGGTTTCATTTATAGAGCATTTTGATGATGGATTAAGGTTGATAAAGGACATGGGAACATGATTTGTGGTATGTTGTGGAGGTATATATTGATAGGATTAATGTAGGTTAGGGTTTGTCTTCAACATGATTTAAAACAATTTATTTTTGATATCGGTTTATGGAGATTTAGGTTTTGATCGTTAAATGAAGGATCGAGATATATATTTCGTGGTGGTAAATGCTAACTTATTTAAGGAGAATTAAATTGATAAAGGATTTATGTGTGGTGTAAATGCTTAATTTAAATGTACGATTAGTAAGGTTAGTAGGTGAATGACTGATTGAGGACTAGTGTGATCGGTAATTTAGAACTGGAAATCTAAGGTGATTAACTTAGGGAGGCACTTGGTGATTAGTAACAACGATATTTTAAACGAAAAAATTAAAATCATAAACTGTGTTTTGAGGATGGCTTGATGATATGGTACTGATGATTAGCTGTTTTGACCATCGTACCGATAGTCAACTGTGGTCAACCCCCCTAGTGACTTGTCCCTGTGAGTCATAGCTGAGACTGAGTTTAGGTGTAGATGTGTGTAGCATCCCTGTCTGTCGTAGAATAGATTATTGATTGTTGGTTTCTATCTCATCTCTAGGTACTGCGGGACCTGAGGGCTTGGACGCGGTACCAGATCCCCATCATCAGCAGCCGCAACTCGATATGCGTTCCTGAGTATATCGATACCCCAGGACACACTCATACACTGTGATCGTGCCAGATTCTTGTATCCTGATACTGACATCATGACCAGAGACTAAGACGACCCTAGGGTCGCGTCTGTTGAGTTATTTCTGTGTGTCGAGACTGTAGATAGAGGTTCAGGTTCAGCGCATAATCGTTGACCGCTTGGGAAGGGAAAGACAGTTACTAGACATTTGGGATCCTCTGCACGCGCTTATATATGTATGTAGTATCTATGTAGTGATCTTGTATCTTGTGTAGTGGTATCACCCGTGTGACTCTTTACCCGGAGCTGCGGTACGTCCCGTGTGTTTTCGTGTCCGGAGCTACGATTTTATTTTGGACAGCCCACACGTCGAACATTGTCTTTAAACTATGTCACACTTGTTTGGTTATGATAGAGTACCCTGTCGTGCACTTGTACTTTCTATTTACTTGGCATGTTGTACTTTTGTACCTTGTTACGTCCCTCTGAGGACCTGGTTCCCTGCCAGTTTTGCAGCATAGATGATCACGAAGCATTTGGAGTTGCTGTTGGACTCGCATGTCTTGCGAGCATGGTACCAGGTACTCACATCTTATCTACCGGCATTATGGTTACTGTACATTATTTATTCATCTGCTGTTGTAGCCTAGTTTTTATAGACTCATACTTTTTTTCGAGTCTATTCGAGTTAGTGTGTTATTGGGCGGCCGACTCTAGCACATATAGCTCTTTCTTGTATACTTATGTACATTATGGATTGAGACATAGAGGTTTACATTTATGGGATATCTAGGTAGTGCCATTTTTATTATACAGCTTATACGTATTTTGAGTCAGACCAGAGTCTGGTCGAATGCGTAGCTGGCGTGTCACGTATTCCTGGTCCTACGTATTTTGGGACTGGGGCGTGACATGTTTTTGTGGTGGCCCATGCAGGTCCGATTTAAATCGTCTTGGTCACCTGACTGTGCCAAGCGAGCCTGCAAATTAGGAATAGATGTTATGATTGTTGAATAGGATCTCAATCCATAATCGATTTTCAAAACTCTTTGTATGTGATTATCGCCCTTGGACTTCCAATTTGTATTCGTTCAATCTTCGTCAATATCGCTATCCTTGTTTCTCGTCCCCTATTGTTCGGGGAGACGAATGCTTGTGACTGATGATTTCCCTCCAGAAGAAGATCGAAGACCAGACGACAGAAGACAGAATTCGTATACCTTTCTCGGAGAAGATTGTTACCTTATCAGGATAGATTGATGGGTTCTTTGGATTCTAGAACTAGTGTGGAAGGTTGGCAAGAGAGTTGGACCCAGTAGTACCCTGCCCGTGCTTGAGGTAGCAGTGATCTTGGAAGTACTAAGAGCTGGAAGGATTGTTGATCATGACCTAGAATAATTTAGGGAAATGCATAGCCTGATGATGGAAACTAGTGGTTACATATGATAGCAATGCTAGGAACGATGATTTTGAGCTAGAGGAGATAAAATTTCAGGCTCTCACTTGGAAGATAATGATCTGATTCCAGGAATTCTAGTGTGTGCTTGAGGGATACCATTATTGTACTATGTGACTTGGAGGGATAAATAACGAAAAGAAGAAATTTTGAGGAATAAAATTTTTAGGGAAAACCTTGAGGAGAAGAGAAATTATACATTAGGCAAGGAAACATTTTCTTTTGGGGATTGATGTTGAAAATAAAACAGGAGAATTTATCTTGAGGTTAAAGCCTAGACTAAGACATTACCCTAGACATGGATTGGTTGAGCCAATACCACGCAATGCTTGATTGTCGTCGTGGTTGGGTCATCCTTAGACCACCGGATTACCCTGAGTTTGAGTTTCTTCAGAGAGCCTGGGAGCATGGTGCCCATCTACCTTAGGGGTATACAACGCAGGAGGTGAACCAGTGTACCACCACATTGTATCAGGGTTTGAAGATGTGTTTCTAGATAATCTTCTAGGCCTGCCACCGGACAGAGAGATAGAGTTTGTTATAGAGTTGACTCCAAGAGCCGAGCCAGTTATTTTTACGACTTCAGACTAGCACCGATAGAGTTGGTTGAGTTAAAGTTCCATGGTAGAGGATCTCTTAGACAAGGGTTTCAGTCGGGCTAGTGTTTCTCCGTGGGGAGTACCCATCTTGGTGTGCCGAAGAAGGATGGGAAGGTACGTTTGCGTATTGATTTCAGGGACGGTATGCTTGTGTATCGATTACAGGGCATTAAATGTCATAGCAAAAAAAAAAAAACAAGTACCCATTGCCGCACATCAATGATTTATTTGGATCAGCTAAGTGTATTCTCGAGGATCGATCTCAGATCACGCTATCATCAGATCAAGGTACGAAAAGAGGACGTTCCGAAGGCGGCTTTCTGGGCGAAGTATGGGCTCTATGAGTTTCTAGTCATGACCGTTTGGTTTGACCAATGCGCCAGCAGTATTTATGAGCTTGAGGAATAATGTTTCCCACCAGTACTTAGATAAGTTCATAGTGGTAATTATAGATGACATCTTGGTCTATCCCAAGAGCCAGGAGGAGCATGAGAGGCATCTTAGGATCGTGTTACAGACGCTGAGACATGAGAGGCTGTACGCCAAACTCAGCAAATGTGAGTTTTGCCTGGATAAAGTATCATTTTTGGGACACATAATCACTGGAGATGGACTATCAGTTGACCCGGAGAAGATAGCTGCAGTTGAGACATGGCCTACCCCTATGTCAGTTACGGAGGTTAGGAGTTTCCTCGGACTTGCCGGATATTATCGGAGGTTCATGGAAAACTTCTCGAGGATAGCTGTGCCTATGACGCGACTGACGCATAAAGGCGAGGAGTTTATCTGGACCGACGAGTGTCAGGCAGCTTTCGATGAGATGAATAAGCGTCTGACATCAGCACCGATTTTGACACTACCTTCAGGATCAGGAGGATTTGTAGTGTACAGTGATGCGTCAGGGAGCGGATTAGGATGTGTACTGATGCAACATGGCAAGGTGATAGCCTACGCATCGAGACAGCTTAGATTTCATGAGAAGAACTATCCGACGCACGACTTGGAGCTAGCTGCAGTGATATTTACACTAAAGCTATGGAGACATTACCTTTATGGTGAGCATGTTGAGATTTACACAGATCATAAAAGTCTGAAGTATGTCTACACGCAGAAGGAGCTCAACATGAGGCAGAGACGCTGGCTAGAGTTGATGACAGATTATGACATTGAGTTGCAGTACCACCCTGGCAAGGCGAATGTCGTAGCAGATGCCTTAAGCAGAAAGCCCATGGCATACTTTTTGACGACTCAGCGGCAATTGTTAGAGGATCGCCAGGAGCTTGGGATTGAGATTATATTTCCAGGCATGGATGGACAGATGGCCAGTCTTGAGGTACAGTCTACACTGATTGAGAGAATCAGGGCAGCCTTGCCTACAGATGCGAGATTTCGACGTCTACGAGAGAGGACAAAGGCAGGCATGCAGACGGGACTCAGGATTCATGAAGACGGAACGTTACGGTGTGGAGATCGCCTATATGTTCCGAGTGGCGAGCTACGCCAAGAGTTGATGACCGAGGCACATAGCTCGATTTATTCCATTCATCCCGGGGGGTACGAAGATGTACCGAGACTTGAGGCAGCATTTCTGGTGGCATAGGATGAAGAGAGAAATTGCAAGATTCGTGGCGAAGTGTTTAGTTTGTCAGCAAGTCAAGGCTGAACATCAGAGGACTGCAGGATTATTGCAGCCGTTTCCCATTCCCGAGTGGAAGTGGGAACATATTACCATGGACTTCGTCACAGGATTCTCGCGGAGCCCTAGCGGGAAGGATGCAGTTTGGGTGGTTGTAGACAGACTCACCAAGTCTGCACATTTCTTGCCCTTCAGAGTTGGGCAATCCACAAAGATTTTAGCTGACATGTATATGAGGCAGATAGTACGATTACATGGAGTGCCTGTCAGCATCATATCGGATCGTGATTCCAGATTCACGTCATATTTTTGGCGGAGTATGCAGGAGAGCCTAGGAACTCGTCTCAAGTTCAGTACTGCATATCATCCACAGACTGATGGTCAGTCAGAGCACACGATACAGATATTAGAGGATATGTTGAGAGCGTGCATGATTGATTTTGGAGGATCTTAGGAGGACCACCTACACTTGGTGGAATTCTCCTACAATAACAGCTACCAGGCTAGCATACAGATGGCACCTTATGATGTACTGTACGGCAGGAAATGTAGGTCGCCAGTTTATTAGAGTGACGTGGGAGAGCGTCAGATACTTGGTCCAGAGTTGGTGACACAGACAGTGGAGAAGGTCAAGCAGATTCAGAGCCACCTGCGTGCAGCACAGGACAGACAGAAATACTGGGCAGATGCGCACCGCAGACCATTGGAGTTCAAGGAGGGTGACCATGTATTTTTGAGGATATCGCCCACTCGTGGTACCATCAGATTCAGAGGCCGAGGCAAGCTGAGTCCGAGGTACATCGGGCCTTTTGACATCTTGGAACGAGTTGGCGAAGTGGCTTACCGTCTTGCCTTACCTCCATCATTAGAGGGAGTGCATGACGTATTTCACGTATCGCAGCTGAGGAGATATGTCGCAGACCCTAGCCACGTGCTTGATCATTCGGAGATTACAGTCGGGCCCAGTCTGTCTTACGTAGAGCAGCCAGTTGAGATCCTCGATCACAGCGAGAAGACTTTAAGAGGGCAGACTATTCGACTGGTCAGAGTGGCATGGAAGCACCATTCACCAGGCAAGTCTACATGGGAGCGCGAGGTTTCTATTCGGCAGCGGTTCCCGTACTTATTTGAGGAGCAAGGTACGAATTTACGTACGGCATTTGATTATAAGTTGTTTTAAAATTCTTTTAGCTATTATCGTGCTTTACTTTTAATTTCGGGGACGAAATTTTTCTAAGTTGGGAAGAATGTAAATCCCCTCGATTAATTCTATAGATAGTCAGGTTTGTTTGGGAAAAAATTTGGATTTAGCAGCAGATGTCGAGGTTTAGAGTAGGGTTAAGAATGTCTGTTATTTTAATTCATTTAATTAAACCCTTGGTGCGCACTATCATTGTATAATTATTCGGAGACCAAAATCAGCCCATAAATTCCATCGGATTATTGTACTTCTGACTTGACCCGCCAAATTAGGCACTGGACTTTTTCGTCACTCAAAATCAGATTTTTCGTTGTGCTCTAAATTAATTGCACAATTTTCCAAAACCGTAATCCATATTTAATTCCGTGTCGGACACCTGTGTCGTTATCCTAAATTTTGAGATACCAACTTAACCCGTTGAGCCGGACCAACTAAAGGGTCCAAGACTGACTCCAAGTCCCCACCATTTTTGGCCTTTGCGTTATTTCCGAATTTTGACCCCAAGTGCCCCCATTTAATTTAAAAGCGCGGGACACTTTAAATCCTATTTAAATCGAGGATACCAATTTTTCTTAATCCTATTTTAAATACTTAATTAATCCCGATGGCCATTAAATTAAACTCGTGCCTAACGCACAACACCCCCTCGCCGTGCAAATCATCAACCGCATTTTTCTCCACAATTTTTGCGTCATTTTATGTGTTCGTGCAATTTCCCGAATTTAAGGGGCTAAGTTGCAATTTAGTGATTTTAGGTGCCCTCACCCTATTGGCCAAAACCAAATGTTGAGGTTACATGTGTGGTGACCAAATTAGACTCACCCCCTTCTTTTCTCATGAAGAAATCATTCTTCTCATGAGTAATCCTATCCCTCCATTTTGAATAGGAGCATCTCCACCCTCCATCCAATGCACCTCTCCCTATAAAGCCATCACCTCACTCTCACAACTCCCCAAGCAGGCCCTAATCCCAAGGAACCTAGAAACCCCCCCCCCCTCTCTCTCTCTCTCTCTCTCCTCCATTTATCTCTCCATGCAAGCAACCTCCTCCCTCCATTTTTATTCTTCTTCTTCCTTTGTTTCTTCTTCCTCTTGAAGACCACCGGCCGACGACTCGGCTCCGGCCAGGCCGCACCGCCGCTCCGGTCTGCAGCAGCTTCCTCCGCCGGTGCCCGACCCCGCTGTGCGTCTTCCCCGCGCCGGACTGTGCTCCCCCCGACCGACCGGACTGAGGCATCCCCGCTCCAGCCTGTGCGTTCCCGACCGGCCACTGAGCAGCCCCCGACCGCCCGCGGCTATTTTCCCTCCGGCCTAACTCTCCCCTCCCCCGCTCCGGCCTCCTCCCCGTCCGACTTCTCCATCTCTACCACCACCATCACCACCACTACCACCACCATCACCACCACCATTACACTTCCATCTCCACCACCACCACAAGCTCCCATTATCACCACCACCCTCGGCATTCCCTGCCACCGAACACCACCCTACTCCGGCCATCATCTCCGACCAGCGAGCCTCGTCGAGGTTCACTCCTCCCCCTCTCTTGGTTAAATTCCAGAATTTAATAGCAATTAAATTAAGATGTTATTTATATATATAAATGTGTTATATTAGCTAGGGTTTTACCTAGGTATATTTATATGAGCATGGTATTAAGGTTTCATTTATAGAGCATGTTGATGATGGATTAAGGTTGATAAAGGACATGGGAACATGATTTGTGGTATGTTGTGGAGGTATATATTGATAGGATGAATGTAGGTTAGGGTTTTTCTTCAACATGATTTAAAACAATTTATTTTTGATATCGGTTTATGGAGATTTAGGTTTTGATCGTTAAATGAAGGATCGGGATATATATTTCGTGGTGGTAAATGCTAACTTATTTAAGGAGAATTAAATTGATGAAGGATTTATGTGTGGTGTAAATGCTTAATTTAAATGTACGATTAGTAAGGTTACTAGGTGAATGACTGATTGAGGACTAGTGTGATCGGTAATTTAGAACTAGAAATCTAAGGTGATTAACTTAGGGAGGCACTTGGTGATTAGTAACAACGATATTTTAAACGAAGAAATTAAAATCATAAACTATGTTTTGAGGATGGCTTGATGATATGGTACTGATGATTAGCTGTTTTGACCATCGTACCGATAGTCAACTGTGGTCAACCCCCCTAGTGACTTGTCCCTGTGAGTCATAGCTGAGACTGAGTTTAGGTGTAGATGTGTGTAGCATCCCTGTCTGTCGTAGAATAGATTATTGATTGTTGGTTTCTATCTCATCTCTAGGTACTGTGGGACCTGAGGGCTTGGACGCGGTACCAGATCCCCATCATCAGCAGCCGCACGCAGGCAAGTGTACCTTGCCACCCTGTATTTCAGTTTACGATATTTATTGTTTTGTTATGTACACTGTGCACGTATTTATGTTGACATTCAATACTTCGCGTCTGGTTCACAACCGGGTGAAGATGTACGTCGTAACGTCTTAGAAAGATTGTTGGATGTTTCGTAGCAACTCGATATGCGTTCCTGAGTATATCGACACCCCAGGACACACTCATACACTGTGATCATGCCAGATTCCTGTATCCTGATACTGACATCATGACCAGAGACTGGGACGACCCTAGGGTCGCGTCTGTTGAGTTATTTCTGTGTGTCGAGACTGTAGATAGAGGTTCAGGTTCAACGCACAATCGTTGACCGCTTGGGAAGGGGAAGACAGTTACTAGACGTTTGGGCTCCTCTGCACGCGCTTATATATGTATGTAGTATCTATGTAGTGATCCTGTATCTTGTGTAGTGGACTCTTTGCTCGGAGCTGCGGTACGTCCCGTGTGTTTTCGTGTCCGGAGCTACAGTTTTATTTTGGACAGCCCACGCGTCGAACATTGTCTTTAAACTATGTCACACTTGTTTGGTTATGATAGAGTACCCTGTCGTGCACTTGTACTTTCTGTTTACTTGGCATGTTGTATTTTTGTACCTTATTACGTCCCTCTGAGGACCTGGTTCCCTGCCAGTTTTGCAGCATAGATGATCACGGAGCATTTGGAGTTGTTGTTGAACTCGCATGTCTTGCGAGCATGGTACCAGGTACTCACATCTTATCTACCGGCATTATGGTTACTGTACATTATTTATTCATCTGCTGTTGTAGCCTAGTTTTTATAGACTCATACTTCTTCTCGAGTCTATTCGAGTTAGTGTGTTATTGGGCGGCCGACTCTAGCACATATAGCTCTTTCTTGTATACTTCTGTACATTATGGATTGAGACATAGAGGTTTACATTTATGGGATATCTAGATAGTACCCTTTTTATTATACAGCTTATACGTATTTCGAGTCAGACCAGAGTCTGGTCGAATGCGTAGCTGGCGTGTCACGTATTCCTGGTCCTACGTATTTTGGGACTGGGGCGTGACAAAATATCGTGTCCGTATTTGTGAGAGAGAGAGAGATATGGGGTTAGGGTTTACACCCTCTATGAATTTATCCCACACACTACATTAATGCATAAGTAAAATCTCCGACTTGATTTCCCGATACATATATGAAAACCATATTTAGGATGGTCACCCCTATCATTTATCAATACACACATACAATACTATTTTACAACAAAAATGTGTGTTAATATGGTTAATTAATTAATTACATGGATATATATCGTGTCGTGTCTGTGTCAGTGTGTGTGTGTGTCATGTCTATCTCAGTGTGTATGTATGTGATAGTGTGTCATATATGTGTCAGTGTATGTGTGTGTCATGTATGTATCAGTGTATGTGTGTTGTGTCTGTATCAGGGTTTGTCTGTGACAGTGTCTGTGTCGTGTCTGTGTCAGTATGTGTGTGTGTGTCGTGTCTGTGTCAGTGTCATATCGTGTCTACATCTGTGAGAAAGAGAGAGATATAGGGTTAGGGTTTACCTAGAGGAGGAGGAGGAGAAGAAGCCCGAGGTCGTCGGCAGGAAGGAGCCACGCCGGAAGGGAGGAGCCGTGCGGGAGGGAGGCAATCGTGGGGTGGGGAGCTGGAATAGGGGGCTTTGGGGGAGCCGGTGGGGGGGTAGGGATGGGGGAACGCCGGAGTAAGGGGACTGTGGAGGACGCCGGAGGGGGGTATTTCGCCGAAGAGAGGGGGAAGAGGGAGGGGTTCGAAAATTTGGGGGAAGAGTTCGACAGAATGGGAGAAAATAAAATTATGAACCCTATATTAAAAAATTTAGCGACGTTTAGCGACGTCATAAATAGACGTCTCTAAATGTCGCTAATTCAAAAGTTTGCGACGTTATAGACGTCGCTCAAAACGTCGCTAAAAATTAAAAAAATTAACGTCGCTAAATACGTCACTAAACTTCGCTAAGTCAAAAAATTCAGCGACGTTTAGCGACCTTAAAGAAGCTTATAGCGACTATTCTTTTAAAAAACTGAAGTACAGTCGCTATGTGTCGCCAACAGCGACGTATAGCGACGTTTATTTTTGGAGTCGCAAGTCTTTAATACTAGCGACGTTTTATTATGATGTCGCTAAAAACGTTATTATTTTAACATATTTTGGTAGTGTCTGCAAGTACATATTAGACGAACAAGAAAATATATAGAAGCAAATATTGTATATCTGGACAATGCTGAGTTTAAGTAGAAGATACTATAGTGATTGATCGATTATCATAATGCTAAACTTAATCGATTAGCCATATTCAAAAACTCAACTTAAACATTGGGCCAACAATCTCTTCCTTTTTTATTATGGCAAATCAGTTAAGTTTAAGACAAATATAATCGATGCATATATCAAAAGCAATAAGCACAAATCACTATACGTATACTACTTAAACATATACTTACATACTTAAACTTACTTCTCCCCCATTGATATGATCAAAAAGAAGCTCCTCCGTAATAGAAGATGTTTTGTAAGCTTCTACATGTGCATAAGCTCCCCCGTAGTACATGAGACGTTTGGCGAATATGCACATATTTGACATATTTCTTCTCTTTTATAAAAATATAAAGTTTACGGCTCCCGCAAACGAAGTATATATCATGAAGACAAGGTGAGTAGTATAAAGCATATAATATATATGATCATGTGGTAAAGACTAAGTATCTAAACTATCAACATAAGAAATCATATAGAATAATGATATGTATACCGTAACAATATCTTGAATAGTTACCTTGCATATCATGAAGGAATCTAGACGCAGACATATTCAATTAATTACTATAAAATATTGGGTAACAATAATACAAGAGAGGCATAAATGAATAGTAGTCATATGCAAGAGACAATGAAACAACTTCTCTCATATATCCCAATCATAGTCTAGCATCCAATCATGTAGTAGAAAATAAAATATGCATATCATTGCAACTAGTCGGAAGTCTAAATTTTAAACTAAGTGACATAGTACAGAAATAGCTAGAAAAACCAAGTAATGTTTACTAAAAGTCATAGTGTTATAGTCTATACTAAAAGTTGTCAACTTTAAGTCAAAAGTTGGACTTAGATTCACTGTTGTATTATGAAAACAATTACAAATAGACCTTAACAAATCATTATTCAATAAAGTGTTGATCATATTGGGTTAGCTGTAGGGGCCGGATCCCAGCTAGCGATGGTCCGAAGATACTTAAGTACCATGTCGCTTAGGCTATTTATACCTTTTTGACAGAATGGTCATTTCGGCTTATAACCAAAAATAATCTTAACTTTAAAGAACTTAGATTTAATAGATATATATGCTAATTATAACATCATACAACATTAAAATCTAGAATCCTAATTCTTGACGAATAAAGTTTACTAAAAGATATAAAGCATGCATAGACAATTGTGTTATACTAATAGAAAGTAAATAACTCTATAGTGTGAACTAATAAATAACTAGCCATGAATCAAAAAAGAATTAAACTAATCATGCTAGTTTTATATATCTCATATTAATTTATAAATAAATAACAACTAAAGGATATCAATAAGAGATAGTAGTAAAACAATGATTAAAAATATGCTAGATTCTAAAATTTTAGCCATTTAAGAAAAATCAATTAGCACGTTACCAAAGTGGCTCAAGTGGCCATACGTATATTGGTATAATTGCTTGGTAGATGACCTTTGTAGCTTTGCAATCACCAATATTCTCCTCGGGGCTAAATCCTGACACAAAGCGTTCTACCTACATCATTAGGCAGAGACTTTGGTATGCAAGATTTGGATCCATATTTGTTAACTTTGGGAACCCAATTATACATATTCATATCAACCAATTTTTTAGCCTTACATTGATGTGAAATATGTCCTTTTAAACCACAATAATGACATGTAGCATAGGCATTTGTGTTGGGTATAAAAGGATGAGTATGTGAAGTGGTGTGACGTGTCTTGCGTGGATATTTATAATAAAATGCATGATTGTGTGAAGTATGTTGTGTTCTACATGCATGATAGTGTGGAGCATTTAGTTTGCTTGCTGGTGTCTTATTGTGAGTGCTCTTTTGTTTAGCCACGTGTCTCATGTTAGATTGAGTAGTAGGTTGTATGACCTCATTTCCCAATCTAATCTCTAACTTTTTAGAGGTAGCATATAAATCATCATATTTAGCGGTAAGAGCATCAATTCTAAGTGAGTCATTAGAGTACTTCTTTCTCTCTTTTTCCAAATCCTCCTTAAGTTTAGCATTTTTTTGATTTCTTTCTTCAAAGCAATCAAGTGCTTCTTGTAAGCTAAGCTTAAGCTTGGGGATATCATCATAGTCGTCATGAGAGGAATAGTTTTTAGCTTCATTTAGTAAACAAGTAAGCTTTTCCTTCTCAAGCAGATAAGATTTAATATCTTTTCTGGCTTACTTATACTTATCCATAAGCTTCTTGTGATCTTCAAATAAATCATTAAAACTATCAGATAATTCATCATAAGAATACTCTTCAGGTAAAGGATTATCTTTTACCTCATTAATTAATGTCGTTAAGCATACTTTTGTAGCATGTCGAGGTCTTTCTTCTTTCGAATCGCTAGCTTCACTTTCACACCAGATGCTTGTATTTGTATATTTGCAAGACAAAAATTATCATTTTTTTATCATTCATATTGATTCTCTCTTTTTGCTTTGGAGCAATCTTTCATCATGTGGCCTGGCCTTTTGCAGTTGTAGCAAATTGTCTCTTCATCAAGATCTTTCTTCTTTCGGTTTGATTTTATAAACTTTAAGAATTATTTGACGAAGCTCCTAGAAATTTAGGCCAGATTCTCATTGTCTGAATCATCATCGGTTCCTTCATCTTCAGAGGCATCGTCGGTAAACCCCCTGATTTTTTTCAGAAATTTTTAATTTGGATTTTTTCATAATTTTCTGGGATTTTTCTGTAACTAAAACTAAGGTATTTTATAATTAAATATTTTTTAAATGTTGTTAATTAATATTAAAATATTATGAAAATAATATTTTCTAGTGTAAAATGAAAAACTAGACATAGGATAATTTTCTGGGAATTTATTGGACCCCGGAAGCATTTTTAAAGCCCTAAAAACTAGTTTAAATAAACCGAATTAAACCCTAGAAATAAACCCGGTTCAATTGAACCAAACCAACCCAAACCAACACAGACCCGGTTCAACTGAACCGAACCCAACCTTAGCGGGTCGGGTCGGATCTAAACCCGACCCGAAACCCGTCTACCCGAACCCGCACTTAAACATTAGCGGATCGGGCCGGATTCAAATTGAACCCGACCCGCTGACCCGCCGACCAGACCCGATCGAAACCCTAGTCAGAATCCGACCCAGATTACTGTTCCGACCCGACGGCTACCCTATTTAAATCTGCCTCGGCCGGCGCCTAAACCCTAATCCACTGCCCTAGCCACCTCGAGCCTCGCCTCGCCTTCGTCGGAACCCTAAGCCCCGAGCCCTCGCCTCACCGTCTCCGCCTCCCTCCGCCTCGACGACCAGAAACTGTCTCCTCGCCGTCCTCCGCCCTGACTCGACAGCCTCCCCACGAGCAACGCCGTCTCCACCACCAGCACCACCACCTATCTCCCGACCCCCTCGCCTTCGTCCCCGACTACCTCCACCATCTCCAGCGCCGCCCTCCGCCACCCAGGACCTCGACCTCGCCGCCTCTCCCCTCGACGGTCCTCCTCCTTATCTTCCTCTCACCCCGCAGAACCCCGTCGAGACCCCCAACGCCACCGCCACGGTATCCCACCTCCGCCTCCCTCCTCTGTCGCCTCCGTCGACCACGAGCCCGAGCCTCGACGACGACCCCGTCGCCTCCGGCAAAGCCCCAGCCGCAGCACGTAGCCCTAACCCTAGGCTGTGTTGTACAGTAACCCGGACACTGTGTCGCAGTGTCGAGTCTCCTCGCGGACACGAAGAAACCTCGTTCCACGGAGCCCTGTTCAGGTAGCATTTTCTCTCTCCTCGTTGCTTCGTTTTCCGTTCTGTCAGTTGTGACGCGTAGGCTGTGTAACCCTCTCGATGTCCGTGCAACCCGCTCGGTGCGTCGCGTCCTGTGACGATCGCGAACCGCGATCCAAAAACAGGAAAAACAACACCCCGTTTTCCCCCGGAACTGAGTGTGCCCCGCCAAACGGGACGACTTGGTCACGTGCGGTCTTCACCGAAACGTGCGCACCGTTGATACGGACGTGCGGGATTTTGCAGAAGTTGATTTGGATGTGCGTGCACACCGGAATCAACGCGTATCCGCCGACAACACCCCGTATCTGCCTGTTCTAGAACTCGCTGTAACTTTGTGTACACATGTCGGATCGAAACGAAACTTACGCCATCGGACTCGTAGCAATACGCTGGTCCTGTGACCAAAGTTTGGTTCGATTCTGAGAACGTTGACAAAATCGCATATCGTGGGCCCCACGACTCCACTTGACGGGCGATTTTGTGATCGGCTAATCAGAATCCAGTTCTGGAAGTTTCGTTGGGTTTGTATCATCGTTCTGGACTTGTTGACACTAAGTTTGACGAATTTGGAGACCTTTGGTCCTGACACATTTTTCGGTGCAAAGTGGCCCACATGTGGATCCCGCTTTGACCAGAAACTGTCATTTTTGTCCCTGTGTCCAAATTGGACTCAAGGATAGGCGTTTCTAGCTATTTGATATTTTTTGAATCTGTTGGTGATGTTTATTTCAATAACCGGAGAAGTACCTGCAAATTCCACTGAGACCAGAGCTACAGTTGGAGCCAGAACCACAAGCAAGTGTACCTTGCCAACAATGCAGTTTGTTACATATTTTCTTGATTCATTTATATTGTTGTACATGCTTAACCTAGGACCGTGTGACTTACTTAGCGTCCGATTAATAGTCGGGTGCCAACACTGTACGCAGAGTTGTGTAACGTCACCTAGAGATGGACATTCGTGACCCTTTACATTCTCGTGCTTGCATTATCAAGTACATCATAACCCAGGACACTTGACACTATTCATGAGACAGAATCTTCCTGAGATATTCATGGTGATTCTGTATAGGATACATGTTTTATGACATAGATATTATATTCATAGACATTATATGACTTGCTGCATTAGATATGATCTTGCGTGACATGGACATAGGGCCTCGTGGACATGAGATATATGATTACATTGGGTGGGGAGAGTCACACAGGCTACAGGTTGACTATATTATGTCGGCGTCTCAGTCTCTCTCTGAGCTAGACAACCACATGATATCACTGCTACCGGCTCCCAGACACAGAGCTTGTAGTTGTTTCAGCCTGAGTTCTAGTGCTGCTCTCATCTTGCAAATCACTTAGCTGGTTATATATTTACCCTATTGTTTCATTTATTTGCTGCACTGCATTTATTTTGGCTTGACTTATTTTGTACCTTGCTATGTCCCCTGAGGACCTGGATCCAGATTATGTCCCCAGGATTAGCAGACGAGATCCACCCGGAGTTATACAGTACAGGAGCATTAGCAGGAGCAAACACTGGAGCAGTACCAGATCCAGTAGACGAGTGATCCCTGAGGGTATCTTCTAAGTATATACTGTTTCCATACTCAGTATTTTGTTGTGGTTAGCTTTATTCTTGTATCTTGACAGATGTATCAGACTCATTATCGGGTTATTTCTCGAGTTTATGTTTTATTGAGATTGATCTTACTTTATGATTCTGATATTGTTATATTCATTTTCTGTGGATGAGATTAGTATATTTAGACCTTATTGTTGTACTACAGCTTAAGTACGCCCTGATGGATCCATTAAATTGGGTTTGTCCATCGGTGTGTGCTGCTGGCCATTGCCACGTGTCTAGTCCCTCGATATTTTGGGACTAGGGCGTGACATCGTCAGAGGATCTTTTATGATGCGCCTTGAGTGCGATGGCCTTCTCTTTGGGAGTTGAATTTTCTTTGAGGTCGTTGAGGTCCAGCTTATGTGTCATCAGCTTCCCCATGGGTGTTTCCAGCGATATTGCAGTGAGGTCGTTTCCTTCAATAATCGTTGTTGCTTTCGGATTCCAGTTCTTCGGAAGTCCTCTAAGTACTTTGTGTATCTTCTCATGGTTGTTGTACTCCTTGCCAAGAGAGGATAGAGGATTGACGATGTCAAGAAATCTTGTGAACATTTGAGTGATGGTCTCATCTTGCTTCATCTTGAATGCTTCATACTCTTGTGTCAGACGACTTATTTTTTATTCCTTCACTTGGGAGGTTCCTTCATGAGTGACCTCAAGAAGTTTTAATACTTCGTGTGAAGTGCCGCAAGTGGAGACCATGTTAAATTTAATTCTGTCTACAGCACAAAATAGAGCGTTAATAGTTTTAGCATCAAGACTAACAGTGTCTGTGTACTTATCATAAAGTTTTTCTACAAGGTTACCATCTATGACTATTCTATGTGGCTTCTTGTATCCTTCTACTACTACAGCCCAAAGGTCAAAATCAAGTGACTTCAAGTAGAAACTCATATGTCTTCCAGTATGTGTAGTTAGTACCATCAAATAGGGGTGGCCTATTTGTGGACTAGCCTTCACCATTGTTGGTGTGGATAGATCTAATAGTTGTCATACGTCTCTAAGTATGTTAAGCCAAATATCAAGAGAACCATCTCTGATACCAATTGTAGAAGAAATTGGTAGGAGCAATAGTTCCTATATAAAGAGCACTTGCTCTGATACCAATTAAATGACCGCAAAGCAACTCTAAAGGGGGGTGAATAGAGTGCAGCGGAATAATCTATCCAACTAAAAATCAAGCAGAATGAAGGCAGTAAATAATTAACAGTGTATATGAAATATAATAAAATAAGAGAGAGAGAAAATACAAATACCGCGATGTATACTGGTTTCCCTCTGAGAGGACTAGTCCAGTCCCGAGAACTCAAGCTCGGAGTTTTATCCAATATAATCACCAATAGTGAATCACAAGCTTTGATCTGAAGGCTTGCCACTTCTTTACTCCATGAAATTTGATCTGAAGTCTCGCAACTTCACATACCACGAGTTTTGATCCGAAGGCTCCCAACTTCACACAGAAGAAGAGCTTGATGAACCAAGCTTTTACAACTCGAACAACTTCTAACCGAGATCGCACTTAGAACTAGAAGGCTGGGAGTAGATCTTGGAGATAAGAAAGTTTAGGCTCTGAGAGTTTACTCACTATAGGATAGAAAGATTGAGAATGGTTGAGTGAGTAAGAATGTGAAAATCTAACTCTATTTATAGGTTATTACCAAACCGAGTTCGGCCAGAATTCAATAGAAAATATTTGAATTTTCGAACGTTGGAGGCCACAAAATCAGGGATATAACAACTGGATGATTTCATACTAAATAGGTGACCGAGTTTCGTGCGAATTTTGGGGCAAATTCGGCCCGAGTTTGGTTTACCGATTTTAGGTAGATCAAAGTTTGTATGTGGACTAGTTTGGTGGATAGGTTCAAGATATTCTTGGCATGATTTCTAGGTGGACGGGCTTTAGACTATTTGAGTGGACTGAGTTGCTTTTTAGTTGCCAGTGCAACTCGACTTACATAAGTCCTAGACTCAAATAAAATATAAGATTACATATGAAAACCAAGAGCACTATGATGACGCCAATCTTCTGAAATATTTGCTGACTTGAAGATACATTTTTTCTTGTCGGCGGTTCAGAGAAATCTTCTGGTATAACTCCGTTTTGGCTCATCATCATATAGCATATGTCCATTGCTGATCTTGGCTATTGCTGTCTGCAAGTACATGTTAGATGAACAAAAAAATATACAGAAGAAAATATTATATATCTGGACAATGCTGAGTTTAAGTAGAAGATACTATAGTGATTGATCGATTATCATAATGCTAAACTTAATCGATTAGCCATATTCAAAATTTTAACTTAAACATTGGGCCAACATCCTCCTCCCCGAGCACCTCCCCTCTTTCCCGCCCGGGCGCGGGGATGAGCGGGTGCTCGGGGGAGGAGGCGCGAGTGGCCGGGCTAGGGGAGGAGAAGGGGTGGCGTGTGGGGGCTCGAGGAGGAGGGGGGGCCAGTAGGGGCGGGGGAGAAGGGGGTGAGGTGCAGGGATGAGAGGGGGGTAGTGAGTGGGGGCGCGAGGAGGAGAGGGGTGAGGCACGGGGAGGAGGAGGAGGAGGAGGAGGGGAGGAGGAGGGAGGAGCTAGAGGAGGATGAGGAGGGTTGGGGGGGGGAGGTTCTGTGATGGAGGGGGAAGAGAGGGTTAGGATTAGCATTAGGATTAGGGTTGGGATTAGGATTATGGAGGGATATATTAGTCATTTTACGTCGAATTTGACGTCCGTTAACGGCAGAAAATTAAATTGGGTGCAAAATACACCAAATATAAAATACAAGATTTTTTTTAATCTAGAAATTTTTAATTGCAAAAACGTAAATCTAAGGAGAAGTTTTTGCACTTTACCCACTCTTCTATCCTAGGCAACAATAATATACATCAATTGATAAAGATTTGTATTCATAAACATCTCTACTAATATAAAGGGAACCGTATGTATATCATCAATTAATTATTTATTAAAAATTAATATTAGGTAAAAAATTGTTGAAAAAATTAAATTTGTTATAAATAACACTATAAAAATTAAAATACAGCTAACCAAAGAGAATACCTCCCACTTTAACCACATGAGTTAGAAGAGGTATTTGTTTATAATTCGATAATATAAATACGTAGTTAAACAATTAGTTAAATTTATTTATTTGTAATTACGTGAGGATATATGCTTAGACGGCTAACCGTTTTCAACACTCTTTATGAAAAGTAGAAATATATCAATAACAAATTATAATTAAAATATAATCAAATATATAATAAATTCTAATATATATATATATATATATATATATATATATATATATATATATATATATATATATATATATATATGAGAAATCTTAATTCAAAAATATTTAAATATTTAAACAATTTTTACATTAATATCAGAAGAAGAAAAAAATTATTTTACGTATAACGCATGTGAATTTACTAGTTGTTTTATAAGAATTCAGTTCCAAGTTTTATCAATATAAGACATGTTTGGTTTACGGAATCAGAATCTTGGAAAATAAAATTTTATGTGTTTGGATGTCAAAGAAAATAAGGAGAAAAGAAAATTGATTTCCATGGAAAAAAAATATGATGAAAAATGATTCCCCCGATCATTCCATAAATTTACTTTTCCACCCACAGTTATTTACTTTTTCTCCCAATTTACTTGAGCCTTCCAAACATCGGAAAGAAAACTTAATAGGAAATACAATTTTTCCTTCCAAAAAATTTGGACGATGACATCTCTCAATATGTAGTGTATGACATGGCAGCTGACATAACAAAAATTAAAATTAAAATTAAAATTAAAATTAAAATTAAAATTAAAATTAAAATTAAAATTAAAATTAAAATTAAAATTAAAATTAAAATTGGGTGATTAATTTTTTTGGATTAAAATTTGTCATGTCAGCTAACATGTCTGATGCCACATAATAAGATATGGCATCATCCAAAAAATTTGAAAAACAAATAGCATAATTGTATATTATATAGCCCCAAGTTTGGATACCAAATCACGCCCTTTAATTAATTATAGCGTCGATCGATCCGCCTTTCTATTAAGAGCATCCACTGTGGGAGAGGTTTCAAGTGATATATTTTGATTTTAGTCAAATTTTGTGCACTTAAAGGCTGCAGTGGACACTTGTACATACTTAAAAATTGCTATAAAGCTACGAGACACTCCATATTTGGAGCGTATCTTAGCTCCTCTCTATTAATTGTTGTGCCCACCAAAAGTAACCAAACCGGAAAGAAAAATAAAAAGAAAAAAGGGGGAGGAAAAATCTTACCAAATAGGAAAAAAAATAAAGAGAAAAATAGGAAAAAAAATAGGAGATTAATTGGAGTGTACCATTGTGTGCCAATATCTTGGAAACACTACAAAAATAGTAATTTACACAATTTTTAATAATTTTGAGTATGTGTTTAGAATATCTCACTGTGGATGCTCTAAGAACATCCACATTGGGGACACTCCAAACACATACTCCAAATTATTAAAAATTGTATAAATTATTACTTTTTGAGTGTTCCCATAATATTGGGACACAATGGTACACTCCAAATAAATACTCCAAATTAATCTCCTATTTCTCTTCTTTTTTTTCTCTTTATTTTTTTTCCTATTTGGTAATATTTCTTCTCTCTTTATTTTTCTTTTATTTTTGGTTACTTTTGGTGGATCAATCAATTAATATAGATGAGTTAGGACAAGCTCTAAATCTGGAGTGTCTCGTAATTTTCTATCAATTTTTAAGTATATACAAATGTTCACTGCAGCTTTCAAGTGCTACAAAATTTGACTAAAATCAAAATATAATATTTGAAACTTCTCCCACTGTGGATGCTCTAAGGACCTGTTTGGTAAATGGGAACTGAGACTGGATTTGGGGTTTCATCAGGAAGTGAAGTCAAATCCATAGCTTCCATCGTTTAGTTCGGAGAACAGAGATTTGGAAAGCAGATGCAAAATAGAACTTGCAGTTCCTGACCCCCCCCCCCCCCCCCCCACCTCTTGTCCCCTCGAAATCCATATATCCACTTCCTTCCAAATCTTTAGGATGTGGGTTGAAAACTTGGAATTGCTAAGTAAAAATATATACAGGAGGAAGAAAAATACTTAATTTATAGTTCATCTACTAAGTAATTACTAAGTAAGAAAAAAAATTACAAAAAAAATTACTTAGTAAAAAAAAATACTCACTGATCAACGACGCCTCCGGCAATGAAGCCTCCCGTCGATGGCCTCCGAGGTGTCGAGGAGGGCCGACAACATGAGATCACCAAAGACGATGGTGGTGTCTGGATCCGGAGTTCTGGTGGCTGGTTCCGGAGCAAGCGGAGAAGGAGAAGAAGGGTTGGGGCGGAGGTCGTAGCAGTGGCCAAAGAGTTGGGGTTCATGGAAGCCGTAGCCGGAGGGTTTGGAGGCAGAGGAGGGGAGCCATGGGTGGTTTTTTTTTTTTTTTTAGAAGTGGTCGTCGGCTATGTGGAGAAGAGAGAGAAGTAATGTTATGGATTCTAGGTCATTCGTTAGGGGGTATTTAATATATTAATGTATGTATTAGATGATAAGATAATGTATTAATGTATGTATTAATTAATTAAAATTTTAAATCTTAATTTTGAATTAAAAATCTCTTAATTAGTAATTAAATTTGAGTTGATAAATTTATAATCCTTAATCAATTAATAATTAATTATCTTAATTTATCAAACTAATTATTTGATTTATTAAATTATTATCTTAACTAATTATATTTTTCTATTTTTTAATTTTTACTTTTCTATCTCAACCAAACACATTTTTCTAATTTTCACTTTTCACTTTCTATTCCAACTAAACGCATTTGTCCCCTATTAAGAGGATAAGAAAGCGGATAATTTTTTATCTTTCTTTCATCTTTAAAAGTTCAAATCTAAAAAAATTTACAATTATGATTTACCAAACAAACCATAAATGAAGTATAGTATTTCCCATCTCCTTTCTATAAACACCTTCTAGAAACAACTAGGAAGAAGCTATGTAGAAGGGAAAAGCAGCCAGACGCGTCATCTCATCTGCATGACGTCATCCACTGGCGTCATCAGGCTTTCATCATTACTAATATATTTTTATTATTTTTTTTTTAAAGACAACGATCCTAAAATTCGATTTCTCGATTTTTTTGGTTCAGTGTTCCGCTGCCTTTTCACTAGAAATCGTCATCAATAATAACTTTCTTGTGAGCTTCTATGAGTATAATTGTATGTTTCGCTAATACCATAGTACCCCCGTAGCTTCGGTCGCTGTGCTCGTTGTGTTGTCATGACTATACATGGGTATTTTGGAAAACAGTTGGAAAAAGAGCGGGAGAGTAGAGAACGGCGGCTCTAGGGGTCGTTGTCTTGCTCGTGTTTGAACTCCGGACGACTCAACAGTTGTGGTTGGCTGTTGATAAGTGACAAGTGTTGATTTTATATGACAAGTGTTGATTATATATATATATATATATATATATATATATATATATATATTTATTTATTTATTTATTTATTTATTTATTTATTTATTTATTTATTTAACTCGGTTCGAAGGTCCACCACATTTCGATCCGAAGGTCTCACACATCTCGGTCCGTAGACCCGCACTCACCACTTAATTTTTTTCATCACCAACTCACCACTTAAGGCTCGAACCCACAATCTCCTAAATAATATGCATCAGTTTTATCCACTAGACTAAACGTAATTTGCATATATATATATATATATATATATATATATATATATATATATTTTTTTTCTAGATTGGTACACCTTAAAAAAATAAAAATCTAGCACTTTCTATTTTGTATTAACATAAAATTTTAAGTGCTAATTAGAGTTTAGATCTTGAATTTTATACCAGCTTAGGGTATAAGCCATGTCATGTCCCGTTAGAGAGTTTTTTTGTTTTATCTTTTCTTTTATACCCACAAGTCTATATAAAAAAAATTAATATTAGGCATGCCGAGGGAGAGTAGAATTGGAAAAAAGAAATAAAAGATAAATATTCAGGGTCCAAACTCTCAAATTGAACATGTTAGAACTTAAACTCTAAGTTGGTATAAAATCCAGAATCTAAACACTAATTAGCCCAAGTTTTAATCCTTAAATATTATTTACTTCCTATATCAGCCTAATTACGCCTTAGAGATTTGACTAACAGGTTTGATATGATTTCAATACTAAATCCTTCAAGAGTTTTCTATATACTCTCTTTTTGGCTTAACAACCGAATATAATAACATGTTTCAAAGATTACAAAAAAAATATTTTCTCTATAGCACAATCATCTAATAATTAGACCAATTTTGTTATTTATCTCTCAAAAAATTTGGTATCGTCTTCTTTGATGTAGTCCTTCTTTATTTGATCAATACATGCGACGTTAACCTCATATATTAATTATTGTTAGACCATGACAAAAGAGAATTCGCTCATAGATCGAATATGCTCGATGGCGGTTCGTAACCACATGCACTTTCATATGGCTTCATGAAATGTAAGAGTTGGGCATGATTTGAAAAAGTGGTCGCGACTACTGTTTGCTTTGTAGACTTCCAAAATATCGTAATATTCTAATTGATAAAGAGATAACTACTTTGGAATCTTGTCGTGTGAGTCAGGTAACTGATATCATTCCGAGAATTATTCAGTAAATATAAGATCATGAGAGCTAGCTTCATTTATGTAGAAATCCTTTATGAAAAAATACTCAAATGAAATTTACTTTGTCTGAAGTAGCCCTTGAAGATGCAGCTCCTTACAATATCACCAAATAAGTAGTGTGTGAATCTGTAAAACGACACACACGATGATAACCAAACATTAATAACGCTAACAAAAAAAAATTCATATAAGGAGAAGTGTAGGAAAACAGAAAGATCCTAGGAAAAAAACCTAGCTAGAGCTTTATTATGATGTTGAAAATGGAGACTACATTGTGAATAAGATATATAAAATTTTACTACAACTCTTAACCAATATTTATAGAACTGTAAATCATGTGAAATGACATTACAAGCCCTACTAGAAATAGAAAGTATAAATAACAAAAATAAAAGTAACTAATTCATTCTTCAAGCCAATTGACAAAAAAAAAAAAAAAAAAAAAAAATTAATTAATTAAAATGGGAAAACTCAATAGTTCTCAATAGAATAATCCAATTCGTACCTCCAAAATATTCCTTCTTATGTGACGGGATAGTTTGAAAGAATATTTAATATTAATTTTAATTTTAATTTTAATTTTAATTTAATATTAATATTAATTTAATGTTAATTTTAATTTTAATTTATAATTTGTCATGTCAGCTGTCACATTAATCGTCATGTCATCTGTCACATAAGAAGGGATGGTTTGGAAGAATATTTTGGAGGTACAAATAGTATTATTCTTCTCAATATCACACGGCATGTCCCAAGTGGTTAACGGGGAGTGCATCAAGCCTCCCGGCTAGTTCTAGTTGGCTGGCGGTATTGATATTGGAATCGAGTTCATGGGAATACAAAAATAAAATAAAATAAATAAATTAGTTCAAAATATTAAGGATCTAAGTGCTAACAGACAGATCAAATGATTGTAATTATTTTGGATAGAGAGAGCGTGGAGTTGTATAGATGGTTGAGGTTCGGACCCAGTAAATCTGAAACATTCTCTTCTCTACCCGCAATTTCATAACGACCACAATTATCCAACAAACTTCACACTAATATGGGCTCTCTCTATCCCTACAATTGACCTAACAGTACTTACTCTCTCTATATAAGAAGGGTGCAATATACAAAAGGAAAGATAACAAAGAGAAGAAGAAGTAGCTACATACACAGTAGAGATCAATGGCGAGCGCGAAGGTGGCCATCCTGGTTGCATTCCTCCTCGTCTCCGCGACGATGGAGGAGGGCGGCTACGACTGCATCGCCGACTGCATCGACCGATGCTCAAACGGCCACAACATCGACAAATGCACCACCATCTGCTTCGAGTCGTGCGGTCTTCCCGATGACACATCCGACCCCATCGTCTCCGAGGTTAATCTTGGAGATTGAGATCATGCATGGCCCTCAAATTTTCGCTTGCTTGCGAAATGAGTAATAATGAAATCAATAAGTATTGTATCCATACATAATAATTACTTGTTGATTTGTTGCAAAATTTCAAAGAGTCGTTAATTATATAGTTATTTTGTTGATTGATCGATGCATATTAAGCCATTGATCCTACCTACAAAAGGACATGAGCTTCTGCTCCTCCTGTTACGTACTTACTCTCTATGGGATAACTATTCGACAATGTGGATCATGGTTTTCATGTACTATCAACTATATATAATGAAGGTGTATTCTTTTTCTTTTTCTTTTTTGTCTTAATTTTAATCCAAATTGGGGCCCAGCGATTTGATTACACGAAGGAATGGTCACTTCTATTAATAATCAATTTGGCTTATTTAAATGCTCTTACGAAAATGCTGTCTCCAAAATAATCAACCACTTTTCTACGTTGTATAGCTTGTTTTCTTTCAATATAAAACCATTTTCATATCAAGAAGGATGTCCATTTTCTTAGGGTTGCATAAGACATATAGTCCTTAACCGAAAGAAATGAAAGAAAAGGATTCAAATATATACCCAGACTCCAAAAATTTAGATAAAGACTTTATATATCTTTACTATTGTAAAGATGCTTCAAAGCGGAATGAACCGTCTAAGCTGTATGTATAAATTTAACTTTTTGAATATTTATTTGGTAAGTTGATATTTAACAGCTTTTAGCTATGATAAGCTAATTCCAAATTTCCAAACCAAGCCAAGAAGAGTCTCCAACTAACATAGCAGGCCCTCGAGAGAACATGGGATCAATTTTCCGGTCATGCTCCTCCTTGTCCCCATCTCTCCGGCAAGCATTGTTCGCCGCCAGGTCCAGTGCCCCACCCCTCCGCCTCCCCAACATAACTCCGTCCACTCCTCGCCTCTTCTACAAGTTCGATCAATTAAACCTAGGGTTTTGCTCTTCTTCTCTTTTTTCTTCTATTAAGCTATGACGTTTTCTTGTTAGATCTTGATACGAATCCATATCAAGGAACAGTCAGTGAAACAGCGAGCTGCACAACACAGGAGGAGTGTCAATTGGACTGCCCAGTTAAATTGTTCAGTACAAAATATCAATTCAGTACATACATAGTATCAGAACACTGTCATTGACATTAGTATCAGGATTATTTCCCTTCAAAGCCACTGCCATGGCATTTGATATCACTTAGCTGCAGTCACCAGTTAGCAGTTTGTGTTCACTAGTCCAGAGTATCAGTTGATAATTGAATTCAGTATTCACTAGTCTAGAGTATTAGTTGCCAGTTGAAGCCAGTTGCCAGTTCAACATTCTTTAATTCAGTTTTCCTTCCAGGATTCCTTGACTCAGTATTTCTTAAATCCAGTGTCATTCAGTGTAATTGAAGAATAATTCAGCAAAATACTAGCTCAGGAATACCAATATAATATCCGAGAATGTCAAATGAGTATCAGAGAGCAAATCAAGCAACAGTTCAAATGCTATAGTGGCAATTCTGTAATTAGAGAGTGACATTCTATAATTAAGCAGAATATTGTAAGAGAATGTGACCGTCATCTTTCTAGGGCGAGAGGAGTGGGTGTGAAATGTTTAGTTCAAAGTTCAATTTTCTTTTCATAGCAATGTAAAGTCTTCTTTTTCTTCTTCTTCTCAACTGCAATAAGCCCTAAAATTTTCAATTCCTGAGTTCTACTTCTTCTTTACAAGTTCTCTCAATTTTCATGGTAAATTTGAATGTATCTCCTCCTCTACTGAGTCTAATGGGAAGGGGTCACAACAATTGGTATCAGAGCTGATTCGATCCCGCTGCGAAGCATATGAAGAACCGAGCTCTACCTACCATGGATCACAACAAGGAGCTCCATCGGAAACGATCTCGGCGGAGGAGAGGTGATTTCAAACTTTGGAATGTATGGCTCTAACTCTAGAGAACAAATTGGATAAATTAGATAAATTGCTGGAGAAATTGGTTAGGTCAAGAAGGGAGTTTAAATTTCCCCATGTGGTTCCAACCATGGCGCCACCTTCTCCACAGCCACCACCCCCTTACGGTTGCTATTCGCCGCAAACATTGGCGTCGCCATTCCCCGCTCCCCATCTGCAGTCGTACGAGGAGCCGTCATCTTCAGCCGACATCGTACTCTGTTCTACCTCCGACGTCACCATCTTCAGACGGCTATCCACTACCGCCTGACCCCTATGGCTGTCCTCCATCAATTTGGTATCTCACGGGGAAGGATGAGGTGAAAAGGGATTTTACAGTCCTTTCTTGCTCCTCAGGACAAGGAGTACTTTGTTTTGAATGATATGTTTAGATACACCGGGAAGGGTGATCATCAGCAGAGGAATATGGACTTGCCGAACGGAACCGTTGTGCCCCTTTCATCAGAACAAGATTCTCTTCCACCAGAGCAAGTCATTGTTGAGCAGACATCAGCTCCTTTAATGGAAGAGGAGGTGAATGAGGAGGAAGTATATGACCCTTCAGATAATGAAGAGGTTTCTGTTGTCGTTGAGTAGGAAGTGCCACTGGAAGAGATCATTAACGATGTTACAAGTGGTATCGAAGAAGTGGTGGCTGTTCCAGTTCCAGGTACTACTGTCCAGGAAGAGGCACCAAAGAAATCCTATGTTGCTTCCGTTCTGATGGTTATGAAAGAGAACCCAGCTCCTTTAGCAGTTCCTAAGCTTGCTGCCAGGCCAGCACCTCACATGCACGATAAAAAAAAATAAAAAAAAAAACTTTCTTATATAGATTAGGGAGGGTAAAATGAAAGAAGAAAAAAATCCAGAATCTAAACTTTCCAGGGTTTAATTCTAAGCTGGTATAAATCTAGGGTCTAAAACACTAATTAGCCATTCTCAAAACATCTTACTATATTATTAATTATGTTGTCTAACAATGTTGAGAAATATTTGTATTACAATACTTTTCTGAAAAATTATTTGGCTTGAATTACATGCATGCTAAATTCAACAGACCATAATACTTCTTTTATTACATTATCAACTGCTGAAATTAATCATGCTTCCTGGTAGACGTACTTTGTTCCAATCTGATTGATGAAATATGTATATGCACAAAACGCACACACAGAGACATAGAAAAGAGCCCAAAACTAGAAGTCACGGGCAAATTTAGAGACAAGAAATAGCCAAGACTAGCAAAGTTGCTCGACTTCATTAATTGAGTAGCTATTAAGAAAAGGGAAACATTAGTACACTTAAAATGCAGTAAAACCTTCTACATTGTTACAAACACAAGGTAATCGGTAAGTCACTTGATGCAGAATATGGTAATCTGTAAAGCAACTGCAACAAAATAATAGGAAAAAATAAATGATGTTAAGATAATTTGTACAACTAACAACTGTTAACTACTTCAAATTTATCACTCAAGATAATCAGTTGAGACGAAGACAAATCAAACAAGAACTTACCAATTGTTCACTAGTAGAACTTTGTTTGGAAATGATGATAATCACATGAGTATAAACGAGGGAGATTCTTAATCATCCCAAGCATCATCTGCAACACTCTTTCTTTAGAGTTGCTGGAGTGAGCATATACCGATATTTCTCCTCAATGTTTATTGAGGTAGGCCCATTCATAGAAAGTTTGGACAGAGCAAGCCTAGCTTCTCTCTGTGCTGAAGCTGCTTCTTTCTCCTTCCTATTGCTACCTGGCAAACCAAAATAGATGGCAGAATTACCATGGGTTCGATCAGAAGCAGCTTATGAATATTGGTCAGAACATGATCATGTGTGATCAGGCTCGGCAGGGCCAAGACATGATCCGCAAGATTACACAGCCCACACCTCTCCAGACCAATAAGATATTGAAAAAATCACGATTTGATCATGGTCATATAAACATTTACAGAAAATGAACTCTCTCGCGCACAGAATTATTTAGATAAATATCCTTAATAGTTCCTACCAGTACCCTATTAAATAGTTTCTCCTTATGCCAATACGGTTAGGAGTTCATATAAACAAGAAACATGGTCTTAAAAGATTAACCAATGTAAGACAAAATATCGTCCAATATGTAATCCTATTCCATTTAAATAAGGCTTAATTACAACTTGATACTCTCAACTATTCAAAATGTTACCGAACTAGAGTGGCTCTTGTGGTTACCGAGGAGAGGTATAAGACCCTGGTTGGGTGGCAGAAGATCAGTGGATCGAGCCACGGGGGAATATTATTCCTTCCATTTATAAAATGGTGGGAGTTGGGGGCAGTGGGCCCAAAGGCATGCAATGCAGTGTGCACAAAGTCCCGAGCGTTACGTCGGATCCCGAGCGTTATGACGGAAATTCAAAAAAAAAAAAAAAAATCAAAATGTTCAATTGATACCCTCAACTTTTATAGGTACTAACTTAATACCTTCAACTATTAAAAAAATTCATGTTGATACCTAAAATTTATAAAAATTACCCCCCTTTTTCCTGCCCCCCCCCCCCCCCAAAACCCCACCCCCCTCCTTCTCCGGCAGCAGCCCCTCCCTCCCTCTCCGGCCGTCCTACCCCTCAGCAGCCCCCCCCCCCCCCCTTCTCCCTGGCACCGGCAGCCGGAGGGAGGGGAGTTGGGAGGGGGGGTGGCGGTGGCATCGGTTGCCGGAGAAAGAGAGGTTGTGGTGGGTGTGGGTGTGTGTGTGGGGGAGGGAAGGGGCAATTTGGTCCCAAAAAAAATTTAAGTTATCAAATTGTTACATATCAAAGTTGAGGGTATAAAGTTGAACATTGCCAATAGTTGAGAGTATCAAGTTGCAATTAAGCCTTTAAATAAATCGATCATTTAAGGCTAATTTCATCTTAAATAACTTAAACTACACTTTTGCACTTAAATACCATGCGCTATTGTATCAGTGCACTTAAATACCCTGAACTCACTTATGCAACTTACTACTCTCCATCTGCCATCCCATTTAACAACCACGACTGTGTTCGACCTTTCTGCCCCTAAACAAGAAACACATTACTCCTTTCGATTTTTTTTTCTTTAACAAAATTACATCGATCTGTCATCTTCAATGGACCTCTTGTCAGGGCGGCGGCCTCATTAGTCATAGTTTACGAGAGATTGTGAAGGAACCATACTAGTGAAGGATGCAATCGTGAAAAATGAAGCCCCTCTTCAGCAATCATGCTATGACTCCAATTCCTCTGCTCTGCACACATCAGGTACATCCGTCCTTTACTACTAGCCCTGCAATGCCCTTTCTCTTGTATAATGTGACTTCCACTTTATTCTCTTATTGTTTCTACTGAATATTACTATCATTATGAACACCTGGTGCTTAACAATTTGTTGGTATATCCAACAATTTAGGGGTAGTAAACTGGTTTGGTATTTCCTACAGTTAAAGAGTCTAGACCTGTCAAAATAGGCAAAACAGGCTATTAAGATCATTGGACCAGGTGTACAGGCGGCGAGAGGGGTAAGTCGGGGGCAACGTGGAGGGATTGGCTTGGGTTAGGGAAGATTATTGTACTCTTTTAAGACGAAAGGAAGATTATTGTACTCTTTAAGACGAAAATTAGGGTTTTCAATTGTGTGTGTGCGTGTGTGTGTGGGTGGGTGGGGGGGGGGGGGGGGGGGGGGGGGGGATGTTGTGCGCAAATTGTAGTTTCCACTTTACAGTTAAACCCGTTAAGAGTACTAACTTGCCAAGGAGTGATATTCAAGGTATGCGTGTAAACTAACAAGCTTCATGATAGAAAAGAACCTATAGGAATTGCAAGGGGTATTTAAGTGCAAATGCGGTGGTAGTTCAAGGTATTTAAACGCAAATAAGCCATCATTTAATAAAGTCTCATATAAATCTTCTCATAAAACAAATCATACGCAATTAGCTTCCCTTGTCCCACGTATTGCTCAATGATAGAGATTATTCATAATACAATTCATACAAAAATAACAAAGACTTTATTCATATTTAGTCATAATATAAATGACTAAATATAAATTCATAAAAAAATATTAATATCTTTTAAAAACACTTACTAAGAGAGGGACATGATTCTACCATTTAGCTAGGATGGAATGTGATCACACTAAAGAACCAGGCCCGAAAGGGCCCCTCAATTGTTTTCCTAATCCTTCATCAGCAAAGTTGGGCCCAAGAAGGGAGCTTTACAAGCTTTGGAAAACACCCTTGCAAAGATTAACTTTGACATAATACATGAAAATTACTTGCATTTTAAAGAAACTGCTAAAATAGAACCAACTAGGGATTGCCCAATGAGGGAGATGAAGCAATAAATGTTGATAAAAGGGCTCAGGAGGTTAAGATGTAGCGTAAATTATTACCTTTCCAGTTGCAAACACCACGGTATTTCTAGATCCCACGTCTGATATGGCTTTCCTTATTTGGGCCACAAGGAACTGATCATAAAGAGTAGAGATGATTATTTTGCCTCTATGATCAGGAAAGCAATAATAGAAGGAAGCTATGAAGAACAATAGACATACGTTATCCCTATCAGTGTAAAAGGATGTAGAACGTCGTATGGAACCTGCACGCCCTGTTCTTCCAATTCGTTGAACATAATCTTCCATAGTCTGTTATAGTAGTAGCCTTAGTTAATCATTTGTTGATAACTTATAAACATTATGAGAACACTGGAAAATCACAGGAGAGTAATAGGGCCATAGCAAAAAAAAATATGAGTCTCTTGGAAATGAACGCAGAGCATAGCATAAAAATGCGTAACAATCTCCATGTCTCCTAGACAATCAAAGGGATGGGAACTCTCATTTCATAATCGACACTAGCAGTCTAGCATGACTCAAAAGTATATTGATTCTTGGCATCTAGTCTGTAGTAAAAATGATCATGAAGGGGACAGACTTGGCAAGGATGCATAAGTTCAAAGACTGCTGTTGCGTGAGGATTAAAACATGTCAACCGACAAGGTGACAACCATGTTTATATTAGATGATGAAAAGCATATGTGAGAGAAAAAATTTGTGATGCACTGATTCATTCTCTAGAAATTGACCCACATCCATAGTTTAAAGTATCGGCCGATACCGATCCGATACGGCCGATACCGATACAGTTTGGCATGTCCCGATCCGATACCGACCGATACCCGATACTGACCGATACCGAAATTAGAGGTCTCTTTTCCAGTCAATTCGGCAAAAAAAATTGAATTAAAAAGACCAATTAGAAAGGATGTAAAAGCATAGTAAGGTTGTAAAAACATATAAAAGAGAAAAACTTATCTATCACATATAAATCAATCGACAAGGATGACTACTATTTCATTCAATATCAAAAATACTAAGAAACAATACTGAAAATACTTTAAATATGCATAAATGTATAAAATATATTCTCTAAAATGTTAATAATTTACTAATAGTTGTTTGCTTTCCGATACCAAAAAATCCGATACTCCGATCCGAAACCGCCGATACTACCGATACCGCCGATCCTGATACTCATAGGAATGGTCCGATACCGATTCCGATACCGATACTTTGAACCTTGCATCTACAAGAAGAATTCTCTATACATAGTATAATGACCAGAGCTAGACATAGTATGATTGCCAAGGAGTTCAAAGTATCGATATCGGAATCGGTATCGGACCATTCCTACAAGTATCGGGATCGGCAGTATCGGTAGTATCAGCGGTTTCGGATCGGAGTATCGGATTTTTGGTATCGGAAAGCAAACGACTATTAGTAAATTATTAACATTTTAGAAAATATATTTTATACATTTATGCACAATTTAAAGTATTTCCAGTGTTGTTTCTTAGTACTTTTGAAATTGAATGAAATAGTAGTCACCCTTGTCGATTGATTTATATACGATAAATAAGTTTTCCTCTTTTATATGCTTTTACAACCTTACTATGCTTTTACACCCTTGCTAATTTGTCTTTTTAATTCAATTTTCTTTGCCGAATTGACCGAAAAAGAGACCTCTAATGTCGGTATCGGTCAGTATCGGGTATCAGTCGGTATCGGATCGGGACATGCCAAACTGTATCGGTATCGGCCGTATCGGATCGGTATCGGCCGATACTTCAAACTATATATATATAGCATAATTGTCAAGGCATATCTTACAAAGTTAGTTGTAATATCAAACATGTAGCCAGCCATCCATACCTTCGGAAGATCAAGATTAACAACATGAGCAACTCCGGAAACATCTAAACCACAAGAGGTAACATCAGTCGCAACCTACAAAATGTTAAGGATTTAACTATTGTCTTCATAAAATCATATAGAGAGAAGGACACAGCAAAGATGGGTACCAAAATGTTGGTAGAGCCCTTCCTAAAATCACGAAGGGCAGCTTCTCTTTCACTTTGACTGCGACCACCATGAAGAGCAACAACATGTAAACCTTGTGCCACCAATGCTTCTGCAACCTCATCACACCTTGTCTGATAGAGCACAGCAAACGAGTGTGTAAGTTAACATACACACACACACTCAAACCCCTGCACACAGGCACAGAAAAATATACAAAGCAGAGTAAATGGATAAATAAAAGATGATTAGAAAACAATTATACATCATCGCCATACAATAATTCCCTAAATGAGAATAGTGGGATAATACTCGTATCTGACAACAAGATCTAGCAAGCATACCAGAATTTGGTGTGCAATTATAAAAAGCCGTGTATTTAGCAGAATTATCTATTAAGGCCTGTTTTGGGATTGCCTTTGGTTTCCAAAATGCAGCAGCAGAAGCGTATTTCAGCCTCCACCATTTTTCAAAAGTTGTACCAAAATTGAACGAACTTTTCAAATTCTTTTGATAAGCTGCTGTTACCAAACAGAGTTTGGGACTAATAAAAATGCAGAAGCAGCAATAAAAGCAACCCAAACCCAGCCTAAGAAGTTCCAACTTTGTATCTAACAAATTTTCTAACAAAGTCATTTCTACAGGGGACAAAACTGAAATTTGAGAGAAATATAGGTCAAAAATTATCAGCAACCTTTGACATATCACTAAGCATGCATCATCTAGTAGTTGTCACACCACAAATATAAGAATTATTAGCATCTATGGTATAAATTTTGTTTGCGATCAACTAACTAATTGAGTAAATATCAATAGTCATGGAACCACCTACAAAAATAGCAACACAGCAAAATGTATCAATTCAATCCAGCAAGGATAATAAATTACAGTAAAAAATTGTACATAGAAAAAAACAAGACCCGTAGGAGGAAACAATCAACTGGGTAGAATGAAGAAATTCACAAACTTGTGCAAATGACAGAATATTGTAAGAACATCTGAAATCAATTTCACTGGATTTGATTAATCTCTCAGTCAGCACTACGTTCATGGCTATAGAAGGTTCTAATTACCATAAACCAACAAGCCTTATTGCACTTGACCGCATTACTTTAGAAGCAGAACCATATTGATCTCTCAAAAGTTCAAATTACAAAAAACAAGCAGCCTTATTGTAATTTAAGGTGTTATCGTGTGTGTTCTGCTTAAGCATCTTTGACAAAAGAAACTGATATTAGTGAAAAAATTAACCAAATCATATCAACAATTTTAATAAATTACCTAGTGACAGAATGCTAATGTGTTATACGCAAAAAGGAGGAGAAGAATAAAATTTGCACATAGTACCTTCCTCTCAACGAAAACAATGGTAAGAGGATGTACTTGACCACAATTATCTGCTTGAGATGCCTCCTCGACAAGCAAAAGACAGAAGCCGATCAATCTACACAGATCAGTGTTAATGCAGTTCTAGAAGATAAACCATATTCATATGACCTTACCATTCTATATACTTTGAACTTTTGCGAAAGTACAATGATAAATACATCTATTTTGACTACATAAGGTGTAAAACAATAATTTTAACCATTTCATGTTGTTAGTTGTTTCCCAGTGGTATTGAACACCAGGAAATAGTTTCCTTGTTAGTCACTTTTGGAGGGTACAAATATCATAACTCTAGCCAAAGAGAATTCCTAGATGTAAAGTCAAAGATCTAGAATGCAATTATGGCATAGCCAAGCAAAGAGACTGCTAACGAAGCGTGATGATTAGAAATTAAATAAAAAGTAGAATTATGTTCATGACCAACTCCTCATTGTTACTTGCCTGTAGAAAATGTGATTAGAAATCAAGGTTAGCAGTATCCATGTTGGAATCAGTTTCGGACTGTTCTTATGAGTTCAGTATCGGTGTTTTCAGCTATTTCAGCCTTTCCGGGTTGAAGTTTCAGAGTTATTTGTTCAGGAAAGCCACAAAATAGTAAGAAATTATTTTTAAAACTAGAAAATATTCGATAGATTTAGGCATAATCTTATATATCATTTGATGTTTCTTGTTAGTTTTGGATGAAATAACATTTAACATTATTGAATTATGCAACCGCAGTAGATACTTTTTACTTGCTTTTTAGACAGAGTATTACACGATAGATAGTTTTAAATGGAATAATTAAGATCTATAGAAGTGAATTTATAATATACAGCTTCAACAAATAGTATTAATTATATTGTGGTGATAAGGAATTTTATCACCACACTTTAGTATGTTGATCTTCACACTCTTGTATGTTGATCTTCGGCACGAATCAACCATTGTGTCGATATTGTTTTATGTTATACTTCTCTTTTTCTTTTAATATTTTTTCGTTACTGAATTGACCGCGAAAGAGATCCCAGATTTTGGTAGTAGTCGGTATGGAAGGGGGTCAGTATCAGATATAACATGTCAAAACAGATGAAACAGACGATACATATCAGTATTGGCCACTACTAACCAAGGTTCAAAGTATCGGTATTGGAATCTATGAGTATCGGGATCGGCGGTATCGGTAGTATCGGTAGTATCGGCGGTTTCGGATCGGAGTATCGAATTTTTTGGTATCGGAAAGCAAACAACTATTTGTAAATTATCAACATTTTAGAAAATATATTTTATACATTTATGCATAATTTTAAGTATTTCCAGTGTTGTTTCTTAGTATTTTTGAAATTGAATGAAATAATAGTCACCATTGTCGATTGATTTATATGTGATAGATAAGTTTTCTTCTTTTATATGTTTTTACAACATTACTATGCTTTTACACCCTTGCTAATTGGTCTTCCAAAAGATGTTAATCGTAAATAAGAAGATTGTTTACGAAGAAAAACTAATAAAAATTCACATTCAGATACATAAGAATTGTATAGGAACCGAAAAATCTTTTATTTCTTTTGAAAAAATATTCCGTGGGCTAGTTGAGAGACGTAATGCCAGAAGATGAAGATGTCACTTTGCTTTTCGACCGTCAAAGTACAGGTATCACGGCAGAAAAGAAAGCTCAGAAAGTGAAGCAGCCTGTTAAGAAAAAACAATCATTTAATTCAATTTTCTTTGCCGAATTGACCGAAAAATAGACCTCTAATGTCGGTATCGGTCAGTATCGGGTATCGGCCAGTATCGGATCGGGACATGCCAAACTGTATCGGTATCGGCCGTATCGGATCGGTATCGGCCGATACTTCAAACTATGCTACTAACAAGGTCAAAACGGACGGATATGAAACAGACGATACATATCTGTATTGGCCGATACTAACCTGGTTAGAAATAGATAAATTGTCTCTATAAACAAGTGACAACTGTGAGTTCTGTGAAGACCATATCATTTTTGACAATTCCATCTTCCAAAGAGGAATGTTCTGATCTTATCCTATGATATCTAAATTAAACTACCTCACGAGTAATGAAGCAAGAGGGAAGAGATATCTGGATGTTGCAGTTGTACGATTCAATTAAGAAGTATACTATTTTCCTTCCAAAAGTATGTGAATCAAGTAACACTGAGAGGCCTTTTAACACTAATGTAACCTCATATGAAGGTTATTAAAACATGTATAATTGATGAATAAAATATATCTCGAGCTATCCTAGGGTATGTATTGGTCGCACAGCCTTCTCCATATTATGGAGAGGTGGTTTTTCAGACTCCATCCAAATTCTCCATGCAAGCGCTAAGTTACCATTGCGCCAAGTGAGTCCTTTATAATAGATATATGAAACTATGATGGTAGCTGTAATTTATAATAGACATACAAAATAGATTAGTGTTCAATACAAAACAAATCCTATGAGGTTAAACACAAAAGTATCTCACATAGGTAGAATGAAACATGAGGGTAATATAAACTAAACCACAAAATGCAGATAATAGTATAGTGTAACATAAACTAGTTGATATATTTGTCCCCAAATGCAAAGACTAACCTTCTCACTCTCAATAACCTTCTACAAGATTTGAGAAACATTTGCAGTTGGGCTGCTTACTTTTCCAACCTTCACTAGCACTGGATCATTCAGGTATTCCTAGTATTAGCATCACATGGAGCTGGTAAATAATACATCAAAAGAATACAGAGTTGTATTGAGGTATATCAAAATGCAGAAAGCAAACCCTAAAACTGAGACGAAGAAGTTCCATGTATCACAGTCTAATAGTCAAGTGATATCAGAAAGAAAATTATGTTTCACTATATGATAGAACTGCTCATCCTAGCTAATCTTGCACAGAGAATTTTACATGTCCCCTTCCAAGTTTTCCATGTCAAAAAACTTGAAATTTGCACATAATTACCAAAGAGAGAACTGATCTTAAATAGAGTTGCCATTAAAAGGAAATTGTGGTTCATCTCCTCCGAAATAGCCTCTCTTTGCAGCAGCAACATGAAAAGTATAATGTCATTTCTCAAGAATAAAAATGGCTTCACAGAATATATACGACGAAAACAGAAAGGCAACGGAGATTTTGGTCGAAATGGGTTGCAACTTTCTCAAATCCTCTGAAAAGTTGACTTCATCTTAGAAGATTATAATGCTCCTGATTTCCACTATTTTGCTCCCTATGAGTAGCATCTTGCTTGTAGAGAACAGTAACATAAAAAATTAACAGGCATCATATATATGAACTTACACCAAAGGCCACACGGAATGTTTAAAAGGATGTATTGACATACGTAAATACACTTCTAGAACATATAACAACAAACATAAATACTCTTGAACAAGAAATCTAACAGCTTAGAGTTTCTTTATGAACTTAAAACAAAAAATGGCCATTTCTAGATAAGGAATTTAGCATAGAGAACTAATCTTGACATCTCAAGTTACCTGCGCAAGTGCTTCGATCTCCTCCAGCATGGTTGCACTAAATAATAGGGTTTGGTGCTTTCTAGGAAGTTTCCTCATCACCTAACAGAAGAGCCAAGAAAGAAGGTCATTAATATGCAAAATATAACTTATTACTTAACAGATTAGCCAAATTTTGTTGCAAAACCAGACCAATAACTACTGTGTAAATTGAAGAAAAATAGCAGACAGTATATTCAATTTTAAGATTGAAAATAATTGTAGCAGGAAATGACATGGCATGATATGTAAAAAAAATTAATTTTTAGAATGTCTTATAAGATAATGTGTAATACAAGTTGGCAAGAGCCATGGCAAGGATGCACGGAAACAGTCAAGCATATCGCACACAAGAATAAATGGACCATAAGTTGGAAAGCAAGTGAATTTAATGAAAAAAAAAAAATCAAACATATAAGCGCAGTGGCGTACTACTCAAGTGGAGTTTCAGAAAAAAAATACAAAAATAAACCCTAGTATACAGAATGACTATTTTGAGCATTAGACATGCCATAGAAAGGCTAAGATGATCAAATAAATATAAGTCTATGGTGGGGAGTACTATCATATGCATTTTATCAAATCGCCTAAACTTGACGATACAGCCTTTATGGTTGTTGCAAGAGGATAGCGGATGCATCAAGGTTCATGGCATTGGCCGATATTGAGTCGTATCGTATAGTTTTGGCATGTCTAGATTCGATATTGATCCCTACCAAGACTTGCCGATACCGAAAAAGGGCTCTCCTTCCCAGTCAATTCAGCAAAGAAAAAATTAATAAAAAGAGAGAACTATGGAAAAAAAAAAAACAGGTTCGGCCCTATAGCTCAGTCATGTAAAGGTTCCTTATTGACATGTTGTAACCATTACTATTTGTCGCAGTTGTCAAATAGTAATGTATCAAGTATTGCCGGGGGTAATTTGTTTAAAAGCAACTAAAATAAGCAACAACAAAAATCTAGTGTGGGTGAATGATTCAACAATTCAAAACTAAAGGAAACAACAAATAATACATAAGATTATGCCTAAATGTATCAAATATTTTTCTACTATATTGAATAGATTCTTATTATCGTTTGGCTTTCCAACGAAACCGCCAATATCTATACTCATAAGAAGTATCTGAAACTATTCCAATACTGATACTACGAGCAATGCAGTAGCAGAAACTTATCCATGGAAGAGTTTCAGTTTGGTTCTTTGGCTCTTACATTACTCAATGGAAGAAATTTCTCTACATAAAATTCTCACATATCTGCCATATGGATTGAAAGCTTGGAAATTTTCTTCTTGGATGCATTAACATAAATCATATGCCCAACCAGTATGTTCTCTCTCTCAAAACAGACTTTGAGGTTGTATAGAAAGTCACTCTCATGCCAAGATTTTATGGCTTAGGAAGATAAGAATACATTAAATCTCAATTTTGAGGTGTATGCCATACGTAAAGCCATTTGAATGTGAAAAGGCAGAGGTATGTGAGTTCATCCCGACTTAAATTGTTGATTTCATGCCAATGTAAGTCAGCACTCAGAACATGTAAATGGAATCAAAAGAAGCATAATTAACTAATATGTAGTTTAATTGACACAACATTCAGCCATATTTAGTAAAACCAGACATTGTTGACTTACAAATATATGAAATGGCCACAGCATCAGATTTTGGGTGATTAGAAAGCTAGTATGAGTATGTAAAGTAATTGCCCTCTCCCCTTCTCAACTGATAAAAATAATCAGCAGTGCTTCATGACCACCTCAAGTTCTTGGATGTCTGAGATGTTATGAAGTGCACTTGGCAGCTAGACTATTTACAATCATGTCATCAAGTAATTCATCTAGGTATATGATAGGCTTCCATGTGAGAAATTTGTTGCTATGGATATCCTTAAGACCTGCAAGCACTACATTAATGTGACAGATTGCAAGACTCCACAGAACCATATAGGGACTTTCCAAACATCAGAACCAGCAAGGCGGTTGACGTCGACGAAGGATCCATATAATGATAACTAGGACAATATCCCTTATAAGGAAGTCCTCGACACAGAGCTATTTATCCACCAACTCCATTCTGAGCAGAATGCTGAGAGGGGCCAAGTCACAATAGCCTATGTTACTACTGAAAAGCAGAAAGCAGCAAAACATTTATGCGCCAGTGCGATTAGGCATAGTAATTCGAGTTTTTTTAAAGACTAACACTATTGCACTCGACGATGAGAGTGTAAAGAACCTAATGAGCATATCTCAAGCGACAGGTCGTTGTCATCTTGCCAACAACCCAGAAAACTTTACAGTTCTAGAGCATACAGGCAGATAATATGCTAGAAGTAAGGTAGAACATAGTGTATGGAAAAACCAAAACAAGTTTAAAGTAAGCACTGCAGGTTGTTGGAAATTTAAAAACATTTGAAAAATGTGAAAAAGTTTGTGAACATTCAACCAAAGTTTAATGTTGTAAAAATTATTTTATAAGAGGCGCCCAAGTAATAACCCTCCCCAGACCCAGTGTAAGTAGTCATGACTTGAAGACATAAGACCGAGGTTGGAGGTTCCAACCCCCTGGGCCAGTTATGCGCTTAAATATTTAAAGGGGATAAACGGAGATATTCAGGTGACAGCTAATTGAGAGAGTCAAACCTGAAAGAGCTTCTACCCAGGCAAGAGGATCGTGATACCGACAGTTGGCCCGAGTAGAAAGTGCGATGAAGATTGACCTGAGATGCGAATCAAGGAAGAATGCATCAGACGTGCAAATCGAAGATCTACGTGCAAACAATCAGACTCGGCTAGGCTAGGGAGAGAGATGATGTAATAGGCCGTTGGTTAAACCCGCGGCCTAGATGTAATATAATTATCATGATATATATATATATATATATATATATGGAGAAAGTCATACACAGCCTTCTCTAACCCTTCCCCCTTCTTCATTTTCCATTCTCGACTCTCCTCCCAATCTGTCTCGTCTTTGTCAACCCTCGGCACATATTGCAGTCACCATCGTTCATAATGATAATATTCTTTTTATCATTATGCTCCGGATTTTAAAAAAAAAAAATTTATTGAGAGAACTGTAATGACTAATTTAGTGTGAAAATGTGATGATAGTTCATAATTCTGACATTCATGGAATATATTTTGGTGATACGCGGTTTATGGTTAAGCGAATTGACCAAAGTTTTCAATATAGTTCTGTAAAATACGGTTTTTTACTTATGCAATTCGGTCTGTTTTGGTGCTATTCGGTTTGCGGTTAAGTATGGCTTTGGAAAACCATGGTTCGTGTAGACCAAATGAACACCTTAGATAGGTGTCTTGAAGGTTGGGGACAATTTTATTTTCAGTATACGGATCCTCTATAAATATATATGAGACAAATAAGTGCATGTTTGTTTACTGTGAATATGAATTCAATGAACTGATAGGATTTATTGAATGGAGATTCATGAAATTGCATTTTCAACTTCATAAGTTTGGTTGGCACAGTAAATTAAATAAATCTGAATACTAATTTTTTGATGTGTGCAGTTCGCATGAATTGTAAAAATCACCTTTTTCATTTTGAGAGTTAAATTACCTATGAGATGTGAAGGAGCAGACAAAATTTTATTGGAATACCTACCTTTTCTATTCCGAAGGTAAAGTTGCTATGGACAAAAATATAATGTAACTGATTTCAAATACGCTCATAAAATGAGTGATTCTGATTCCTCATTTATGTATAGATGGCAGAAAATGAGATTCCCTAGTTATTTCAATTCCAAAATTCACGTTTATAAAGGTTGTGAATTGGACCAATTCACCAAATGCAAATTCATGGAATTCCAATTCATAGGATTCAGGGTGTGTATTGGGCCGGGCCGGGCCCAATTTTTACCGGACCTAGGTCGGGCCTGGCCAGCCCGGCTAGGAGGTCGGTCCTGGTCGGGCCGTGAAATCCTAAACCCAACTCGGCCCAGAACCTAAAAATTTTTGGACCGGACTGTACCAGACCGTACCGGACTAGGCCCGGGCCGGTTCCAGGTTGACTCATTCAAAAAAATGGGCTTTAGTCTTTAGGAAAAGGGCTAAGTAGATTTGGGGCTTTAAAAAATGATAATAAATAAAATATATATTATAGGCTTTGGGCTTTCTTTAGGTAGGGGGAAAGCTTGAGCTTTGAGTCTTTCATTATATAAAAAGTAGTAAGAAAAAAGAAAAAAAAATTAATTGAATATCTATTATTCTCATTACATAAGTGTTTGTTGATACAACTTATGTTTGAGTTTCTACTTTCAACCTCTCTTCAAGCTTCCATTGTAAAAAATGATACATTTTCAAAAAGATACAAGATACTAGATACAATTGTCTAGATCCATACAAAGATTTTCTGTCACAATTCGGTTTTCGTTGGATTCGTTTCCCATAATGCAAGCATTCAACAAGAGTTGCACGCGAGTGAATACTTTAGATATCACTCTCATTATAAACTCCGCTAAAATGGTATCAAATTTCTGATCTCAACCAATTATGATTCACTCTCTCTGTAGCATAGTGTCCACCGAGGTTGCGTGAGTTGAGGTATGTGTACTCCTTGAGGTTGCGACGTAGGTTGAGGCTCTTATACCCCCTGAGGTTGTGGTGCAGGTTGAGGTTGATGATCATATGGTTGCTATGATGGTTGTTCATTTTTCATGGCAGCAAAAAAGAAACTACCTCACCGAATATAACACAACTGCTTGCAAGTATTATTAGAAAAGAAGAATTTTTTTGGGTAAATTTGGATGAATTTGAGCACTATTATAAAATAAAATAAAAATGGTGCCAAATGACCACCAATAACCTTAGAATATAGTTGTTATAGGAATATTTTGGTCATTTCAGCAAAATGATCAAAATATCCCTTATTAACGTTCAAAAAAGGCTTTTAAATGGGAATATTTGGTAAAAATACCACCCAATATACTAGTATGGCTGTTTTGAGGGTTTTTTTTTTTTACCAAAATACCACTCCCAATGTTAATTAACGGTTAATATGGAGGTATTTTTGGTAAAAACAACTCCCAAAACAATTAAAAACCAAAACTGGTAGACCTTGGGGGTAATCGGGTCGACCGGTTTTGGGTGTGGGTGTATGGCCTAACCAAGTTTTGAACCGGGCCGGGCTTGCATAGTGCGGGCCGGACCAGGCTTGCGGGCATGCACGGTGAACCCAGCCCGAAATTAGGGTTCTAGTGGCCGGCCCAGGTCGGCCATTGACCGGGCCCTGACCGACCCAGCCCGGGTTTGATCGGACCCAAGCCGAGTTCCGGGCCGCCTAGCCCAATACACAGCTTGACAAAGGATACATACATGCACCAAATGAATTTTCATTGCTTAAAATCTAACATCATTCACGAATCACAGTTCACTATGTTTGCCAAGGAATCAATCATGAAATGAAAATGTTTTTGGCCCCATAAAGCATGCAGTACTATATATTGTTTAGATGGAAGTAGAAAAAGTGAAGGGGCATGATGACAAAAAAATTGAAGAGAGATGAATGAACTATGTTCAAATAGTAGAGGTTGCAAACAGATGCCTTAGCCAAACTCATGCAGTAAATGGAAATGTATAACAAAGAAGAAAATCGCAGTAAATGGAAATGTATAACAAAGAAGAAAATCGCAGTAAATGGAATCGTATACAAAAAAGAAAATCGCACAATACCTCTCGGATTTGTGGTTCAAAACCCTTGTCTAGCATTCTATCAGCTTCATCTAGAAGACTAGAACACTAAAAGAAATCCTTGAAAGGGAGGTGTTTCCTTGTTGATCAATAAATCGGCCAGGTGTAAATATGGATGCCAGGTCCTCAAGAAGCAAATTGGCCTTCTAAAGCATGTTCCAGAAAAATTTGAACCATCACAAGAGAGACATCAAATGACACAGAAGTGTGAAGTCACACCTGCTCTGCAATGTTTGTTCCTCCCACAACTATTGCTGTCCTGAATGCTTCTTGTGATAGGCTAAAAGCCTTTACCTGTAAATAATATCAATTGATTTTGCACAAATGAATTAGTAGGAAGGGGAAGCCAAAAAGTCACCTCAATCGTATATGCTTCTTACATCTGAAAAACTATTTGTTCCAAAGAGTAGGAATAGCAGCAAAAATAAACAAAAAACAAAACAGCTGTACTTTGAACTTTGCAACACAAAGATAAAATAACTTAAATAAGTTCACCTCAAAACTATGTGAAATAGTTTTAATACCTATAAGCAGGAAGGGAGAATGTTATTACTAAAGTTGGATGTTAGGAATTAAGTCCATACAGCAACCACATGCAAATAGTCACTCTGTTAATAGCTACTGCCGACCCACCTTGAATCCACCATCTTCATCTAAAAGCCTTACTCCATTAGAATGAGGTCAATTGTGGAGCATGAAAAAGCTCCACACAAGACTTTGACAGTTTTTATGGATGGCTGTCAACCTGAAGATCCAACATGAAGTTATGGAAGCAATCATATCCTCCTCAAATGCAGCTAGAAGTTAACATCTTTCTATGAGTTTTCAACAGAAAGGCAAACCGCTGCAATACCATCAGCTAGACAACTTCACCATGGAAGTGCACTGATCAAGTCTCGAATAAAACTACCTAAACTGAATTTAGGAGACTACAGTCAAAGTTTCCTCCATAAATCATCTGAGGCTATTTTTCTATCGACTTGAAAAGCATATGATAGAGTACCGAAGGAACACAAGTGTGATGTATTTTGAAGAAAAAAACGCCTCTAATAGCTATATGAACTATGGATATTAAGAAAGAAATATGTACAATGGAGTTGCAACCATTGTGAGAACAATTTAGGGGTAGAGCATCAAGTCATACCTATTTGCACTAGTTATGAATGAAATTATTAGGCATATTCAAGATGAGGTTAAATTCCATTGTATATGATGTTTGTTGATGATATTGTGCTAGTTACCAGAGTATAGAATGGTTAGTTTCAAAAATATAATTGTTGAGAGAAATCTTAAGGGTCATAAAATTACTCCATTCCCATTTGAGAAGCCCACCAAAATGATTCACTCCCCCTAGGCCCATCCCCAAGCCAGATTTGCTCCCAATTCCGTAGCCCACAAAGTGAAGTATTGTGCAAAATTAGATGGAAATACAAACTTTGTACCGTTGGTATGCAAACGCTAAATTATAATGGGTATTTATATATCTATTCAATTTTTTTAACGTTTTTGACCTCGTAGCTTTTGTTGGCAGTTACCTTTGAGCTGCTTCCAATTTCTTTATGTTTTGAGCTCATTGCTCATTTTGCAGTTACTTCTGAGTTGTCATGTTTTCACTTTTCAGCTCACTGCTCTTTTGGCAATTTACTTTGGACTTCTTTGGCAGTTAACTTTTGAGGCTTTGAGCTGCCAAGAGCAATCACATTATGCTGGCCAACAGCTAGCTTCCTATCCATGGCAGCCCAAAGCATCACCATAAGCCATTTTGACAAGTTTTTATTAGATTGATCCATTAGCTTATGTGGTTTATTATTGGCCTTTATGAGCCCAAATTAATTGCTGTGTACAAGTGGCCTTAATTAGACTATATATAAGAGATCTACGAAAATGAAAGAGAGCAACTCTCTGTCACGACCCGATTCCGTAGAATCGTTGGGGCGTCCCCCGAATCGTGATGCCGTGCGGGCCTGGGGTTGCGCCCGCACAAGGCTAAAGTATTTTGCATAACGAGCACATATTCAGAGTACGCAGATAAATTAAAACACAGATTTGAAACATGGAAAAGTTCTCTTTATTGATAATGAACATCTATTACAAACTCTTGAACGAGTCAGCTAATTTGCTGCACGAGCTTACAAAAGTGTTGACACAAAATGAGATAGCAGTCCTGTACATTACATCCATTTTCTAAACTTCAAAATGTATAGACCTCCGGGCTGGAGGACAGCTTTGCCACGGAGCTGCATTTGTGTATGAAGAGTTGCAAGCTCCTTTCTTCAAGTACTTCAAAATGCGGCGCGATCAGGATGCGCCAACAGCTGGACTGGATCGGGAAGACGACTTTGGCTCCTCGCTCGGTTCGCCTTGGTGCGGAGAACCTGTTTCAACGAGGGTCAGTATGTCGAAACATACTGGTGAAGGCGAGCTAACCGAACTATACCAATCAACACGTTGTTTATATGAAGCATGCAATATTATTTGTGGTTTCTATCTTGCCTTAGTTCATTTACAAGTAAGCAGCATATAGAATTTACTGAAATGAACTTGCCACCGTTCGGTGGATTTTACCTGTCCGTTTGAACCACCTGCACAATACTTACCATGCCTTCCCTGCCACGAAGACACAAGTTAATTTGCAACAGGTTTAAATATACATAGGGATCACTGGCATGATGCCACAAAGGGACGGGTTATAGTCTCAAGACACAAATGATATACAACGCAGGTGGCGAGCCCCGCTGCATAACACTTTGCCTCATAACATACGACTATACATACGTTCCGTCCGGATCGTATCGGTCCCAGCGCCCCGGCGACCGTCCGCGGAACTCATAACATACCTTGTGCACAAGTTGTCCGTGATCAAACAACATTCACAATAACAGTTCCATAGCATAACGGTTTGCATAGTCTTCCTGACAGTTTATTTTATAACAAGCGTATTTCATACTTAGCACGATTCATAGAACAGTTATAACGAACTAGCATACAGTATGATAACCGTTCACAAGTTTAGTTGACAAGTAATATTTTTCAAGTCTATTCCCTTTTTATCTTAGCATCTTTTAGTTATTGTTTGGTATCGCTTGATCGGGGCAACAAGAATACAAGGATTTTACATGTGAAGACTTAGAAGCAAGGCTAGCTAATCGGGATGGTAGCCACTCACTTAGTTGGAAGGAAAGGAGAAGGAAAGAGGCGCTTCACGACTCCGCTCGCAAGCCGCCTACTGCTCGTTCACCTGCATTGCACGAACAGCTCGATCAATACTCCTTCCACTCTTTCCAATCTCGGAATTAAAGTGCAATTCAATGAACGAAAATAATGAAATCATCGAAACCGTTCAAGAAAACCCAAGCAAATCCAAAACCAACTCAAAGCACGAAAGCAACAAGCGACATCGAAATCCGAGGCAATAAAAGATAACAGCGGAGAGGTCCCTCCTGACTCTGCCGCTAAGTCGATCCCGGGAGCACGGTCCACTGAATATGGGAATCGATTCCGAAGAAACAAATCCATAACAAAGACGAGTTCTTGTTTCAATCTATCCCGATCGAACGATACCATCTTGTGTTTCTTAGCCGCGCTCCTCGTATAGGAGGAACGGGGCACTACATCCTACCCAACTAATTGGAATTTTTGTCCCGAAACTTAGGAATAGAACCAACCGTTAGGGATTATTTTGTTGAGGAAAAAGCTTAGAGGGGAGTGGACAATCCCGAGCTACGTGGCCTGGCCCGCCACAGTTGAAGCATAGACCTTTCCTGCTGTAACATCTATCGGTAGTGTGACCCTACCTTTTACAGAAATCACAGAATGTTCTCGGGTTTCCTTTCTGCTGGCCACCATTGTTTTGACGCTTTGCAGCGTTATTTTCTCTATCGTTGCTTTGGCGTTTGTGACTGGATGTATGCACAGCGCCGGCAGCAACATGAGGATACTGAGGTTCAAGTGATAGAGCGTGATTTATGACTTCACGCATAGTCTTGTACTGATGAACGACAACGTGCGCATGGATGGCAGGACGCAAACCGCTTTCAAACCTTCTAGCTCGACTCGCTGCATCAGGTAAATAGGCCCTAGCGAATTTGGAGAATCGGTTGAATTCGACGGAATATTGTTTAACTGTCATACTGTCCTGCCTCAGTTGCACGAACTCGTTCTCCATTTGACGTTGTACTGGAGGGGGTATAAACTCATCTTCGAACGCGGCACGAAAAGTCGTCCACGAGATCGCCTCCTCTCCGTGATCAAATTGAAGAGATCGTCGATGCACGTCCCACCAATCGTGCGCGTTGAGGCGGAGCTGTATTTGTGCGCAGGCGACGCGCTTCTCTTCGGGGACCTCTAGCAGAGCGAAGTGGTCTTCAAGTTCGGCCAACCAATCTAGAGCAACGATTGGATTCTCAGTCCCGTTGAATGGAGTGTTGCAGACTTTCTTGAAGTGGCCAAAGTCGAAGGCAGTCACGTCCCTCGGCCTTGGAATTTGCGGCGTCTCTACTTCAAGCACGGGCTGTTCCACCGGAGTCGTTGCTGTTGCAGCGGAATGGTTGGAAGCCAAAGTCTGAACGATCTGTTGCAGGGCATCCACCTGCTTCTGTTGGACTGAGAATCGAGCTTCTATATTGTCTTGAAACTTGAGCTGACTCTCCTCCGCTCGCTTCTCGGCCCGTTCGTAGCGAGCCTCGTCCCTTTGTTGGTTTGCCTCCAACATCTGCAACATTTGTTGGATGGGATCGATGCTTGGCACGACTCGCTGGCTCCTTGAACTTCTCGAAGTGCCCGAACTACTTTCTTGGCCTTGCGTTTCGTCCGGTGCTAGCGCTGCAGATTGCGCTGGAGCCATTCCTTCAAAAGAAGGTAAATTACATTAGGATCATAATGTATTATGGACTTATTGCATGAACGTATCTCATTTTGGCCTAGCGAGTTCAAGAGTTCGTACAGGGATTGATCGTTAAAAGAACTTTTCCAGTACGAAAGTCTAAGGAACTTGAATCTGTGCTCTGATATCATTATGTCACGACCCGATTCCGTAGAATCGTTGGGGCGTCCCCCGAATCGTGATGTCGTGCGGGCCTAGGGTTGTGCCCGCACAAGACTAAAGTATTTTGCATAACGAGCACATATTCAGAATACGCAGATAAATTAAAACACAGATTTGAAACATGGAAAGTTCTCTTTATTGATAATGAACATCTATTACAAACTCTTGAACGAGTCAGCTAATTTGCCGCACGGGCTTACAAAAGTGTTGACACAAAATGATATAGCAGTCCTGTACATTACATCCCTTTTCTAAACTTCAAAATGTATAGACCTCCGGGCTGGAGGACAGCTTTGCCACGGAGCTGCATTTGTGTATGAAGAGTTGCAAGCTCCTTTCTTCAAGTACTTCAAAATGCGGAGCGATCAGGATGCGCCAACAGCTGGACTGGATCGGGAAGACGACTTCGGCTCTTCGCTCGGTTCGCCTTGGTGCGGAGAACCTGTTTCAACGAGGGTCAGTATGTCGAAACATACTGGTGAATGCGAGCTAACCGAACTATACCAATCAACACGTTGTTTATATGAAGCATGCAATATTATTTGTGGGTTTCTATCTTGCCTTACTTCATTTACAAGTAAGCAGCATATAGAATTTACTGAAATGAACTTGCCACCGTTCGGTGGATTTTACATGTCCGTCTGAACCACCTGCACAATACTTATCATGCCTTCCCTGCCACGAAGACACAAGTTAGTTTGCAACAGGTTTAAATATACATAGGGATCACTGGCATGATGCCACAAAGGGACGGGTTATAGTCTCAAGACAAATGATATACAACGCAGGTGGCGAGCCCCGCTGCATAACACTTTGTCCCATAACATATGACTACACATACGTTCCGTCCGGATCGGATCGGTCCCAGCGTCCCGGCGACCGTCTGCGGAACTCATAACATACCTTGTGCACAAGTTGTCCGTGATCAAACAACATTCACAATAACAGTTCCATAGCATAACGGTTTGCATAGTCTTCCTGACAGTTTATTTCATAACAAGCGTATTCCATACTTAGCACGATTCATAGAACAGTTATAACGAACTAGCATACAGTATGATAACCGTTCACAAGTTTAGTTGACAAGCAATATTTTCCAAGTCTATTCCCTTTTTATCTTAGCATCTTTTAGTTATTGTTTGGTATCGCTTGATCGGGGCAACAAGAATGCAAGGGTTTTAGATGTGAAGACTTGGAAGCAGGGCTAGCTAATCGGGATGGTAGCCACTCCCTTAGTTGGAAGGAAACGAGAAGGAAAGAGGCGCTTCACGACTCCGCTCGCAAGCCGCCTACTGCTCGTTCACCTGCATTGCACGAACAGCTCGATCAATACTCCTTCCACTCTTTCCAATCTCGGAATTGAAGTGCAATTCAATGAACGAAAACAATGAAATCATCGAAACCGTTCAAGAAAACCCAAGCAAATCCAAAACCAACTCAAAGCACGAAAGCAACAAGCGACATCGAAATCCGAGGCAATAAAAGATAACAGCGGAGAGGTCCCTCCTGACTCTGCCGCTAAGTCGATCCCGGGGGCACGGTCCACTGAATATGGGAATCGATTACGAAGAAACAAATCCATAACGAGGACGAGTTCTTGTTTCAATCTATCCCGATCGAACGATACCATCTTGTGTTTCTTAGCCGCGCTCCTCGTATAGGAGGAACGGGGCGCTACACTCTCTCCCTTCTTTCCCATCTCCTGGCTACAAGCTTTCTTTCACAAATTTCTTTTAGAATTTTTCTTTGCAAGCTATCTAATTCTAAGACATTTTTAGTGACAGTTCCGTTGCTCGGTCTAGTAGGCTGCCATCTGAGGTAGTCATGCACTAAAGGATATCTGATAATAGGGGTTTCTTTACCACTTGGGGAGCTATAGCCAGACCGTCTTTCCTTAAGTGGAGCCAGTTTCTGCACATCGAACCCGAAGGCCATGAAATTTTAACCCATTCCCTTGTTTTGTTATTGTCTTAGCAAATTATTATATTATCAAATTTTATTTTTTTTGAATTTATATTGAATTTGACATGTAAAGCCAAAGATTGGAACAAGGAGACAAATCGCAAGCTAAGTTTGCACATGGTTCCAATCGAAAGAAAAAAGAGAATCCATGAGTTTCCTACAGATGCATTGGGTAAGTCCATAAAAAGCAAATTTGATCGCAAAAAATTCATCATGACTACTTTTGGAACAAGATGGTCAGTAGAATCCCTACTTGTACATAGTCTCATGTCACCATATCATCTGAGAACAAACAAATATCGAAGTATCCAAGCACAAAAGAAAGCTATTATGATTTCTTTTGGTTAAGATTGTGATACTGCATTCAGCATTGTTTAGTAAAGAAAATGTTCTAGACCTCTCTCTATTTGCTGAGCAAGTTCTCTCGTTGGAGCCAGCACTAAATCTAAAGGTCCATCCCCACGCCTCACAGGTGACTGTGCCAAGCAATGCTGCAAAGAGGAGCAGAAAAATCAAACCAGCGCCCCTTCAGTAAACATCCAGCAACCTGAACTATGTGTAGCCAGTAAATTGAGCTAAATATGTGTCTTCCATTGATCTATATGATTATCAGAGATCAAAATAAGGTGAAAAAATTATACGAGACAGTAAGGAGAATGCAAGTAGAGGTATTCAATCTAGATGTACTACAATAATAAAAGTTAATAGGACTCCAGTAGAAGGCACAAAAAACTTGGGTACACTAAAATGTATAATGGAGACCAATTAGGCAGTTGCCTACAGTTTCATTATTAAGATAATATGCAACAAAGAAAAAGTTTGAACTTTGAATAAGATGTCAAAAGATATATGGCATGGCATACAGTAAGGAAACAAAAACAAAATGCAACTGAGATGCCTTGTCTGTAGAGGTGCAAAAGTAAAACCAGCTCACATTCAAAAATATAGAATAAACTAGTCTACCCAATTTTTCCTTATATTTATGAAGAAAGTGAAAATTGCATTCAGAAGGAAAACCTATATCAAGAGGGGAAATCTCCCACAACAAATAATATTTCGTTAAATCATTATTTTCTAGAGGACTTCGCTTGGCACCTGAGACTTAGCGTTAGCATCCTCAAGGATGTGAGATCCAGTCATGATAACAGCCTTTCCAATAAAATAATGGCACTGAAACACCCTTGGCAGTCAGTTCTAAAATTATAGCACCTAAAACTTATAGAGACAATTCATACCAAGACAATTCATACCAAGTGGAATATAGATTTTGCGTGGAGTACATGTATGGCACACAGAAGTTGGGGGCTGGTAACCTAAGTCGCATGGATACTCCTCCATATGACCATATATGTTATCTGTATAGACATCAGACATGATACTTGAAGGCTAGTTTGGATTACACTTACGTTTCATCTGGGACTCCATTTGGTGTCAAAAGCAAGAGGCGAGCCAAATGGTTTCCATTTTGTAAGAGCGCTTTTTTTTTTTCAAAAATGTCATTCATTTCGGGGCTCAAATTGGCATTCCCGAAATGCTGGCCCAACGAGCGTTCCCAAAAAGGGAGTTTGGGCAAACATGATAAAAAATAATTGCAATCCAATCTAGCCCTGACTCAACACCCATGTCGAACGTAGCCCTCACATATCTAGATTCCAAAGAAGCCTAAAACATGGTTCAAGTTATTTGACTTGGTTGCGATCGTGGAACGCATAATTGAAATATCATAAATTTTCTTTGGAAGTGGGTCCTTTCTAGAACTTTTGGAACCTAGTTAGTAACCCAAATATGCATAAATATAAATATTACTATGATCTAATATAAATAATATGTATAGAGATATGCACTCGTGTATATATAATTGTGTATCCAAAAGGACCCAATTGTTACTTAAGTTGTGGATCCCACACAACTTAAGTTAAAGTTGGGTTAGGGTTTTCCTCAGCCTCAAAAGCTTTCAGCCTGCAAATTAGTGTCTCCTTCACCCGCGGCGCCTAATTTTATAAGGGGAACGTGATAGAGACCAGGTCAGTTAATCTTTTGTCCAGTTTTGATAAGCTCGGTCATGTCCGCCTCGAAATCAAGTCAAACTTTGTTGGGACAATGCTGCATTCGAATTCGACTGTGTCCACGCAAATCCGTGCCAGATTTGAAGCCGCCACGAATTCTGCACCTGTTTGGCCATATCCGTGCTTCCCAGCTGGTAAATAAAAGAAATCCCAAGTAAATCAAAGAAACCCAGGTATTTTAAGAAACAGGATGACTACAACTGCAAGTACATAATAAGCGGCACATAAGTCGAAGCCTTCAAGGAAAAGAATATCAGAAATTGCAAAAATTGAGGTCACGGAAACTAAGATGAGGAAGAAATTTGGCAAAGTACAAGAGTTGGGCATAAATTTTGTACTTATCATGGATATGGGAACATAGAAGTTGAACCAGTCAAAGATAACAGAATATGTGAAAAAGAGAAAGACAGGCTTAAGGCACAATTAGATCATAATTCTACAATCATCTTGAATAAACTGGAGCCCACAACAACATATTTGTCCAACAATAAACATAAGAAATTCTGTTTAATAAAGTGCATTGCTTAGTGCACATATAGATTGCAAAATGAGAAGTTTGAACGATCCAATGGGGGCAATTCAATTTGATCTATATGATGAAAAAGGTTCTTCTTTTTAATTTGCAGGAAAGTTAGGTGACATGCAATACAAATCTATAACCTATCATGCATGGTAAAATCATACACAGTGCCTGGAATTTTATTCCTATGGTAAGAGGAGTTATCGGTTGTAAGAAGAAAATTGACCTGGATGTCTAAGCATTTATCTAATATCAGTATTATTAGGTCTATAATTGGCTTGTAGTTCTAACAGAAATTAAAATTTAAAAAAGTGGGGCCACAGGTCAACCATATGCATGTGAGCATTGAGGAGAAAAGAGTTGAAGTTAAGAGGTTATAAGAAACGCATGTAATAGGAAAGACATGGAACGGGAATAAACAAAGTGAAACTCTTGTTACCTGAATCATGGGTATAGCAAAAGCAGCAGTTTTCCCACGGCCCGTCTCAGCACAGCCTAAAAGATCTTTTCCATTAAGAGCAACTGGCATGGCTTGTGCCTGAATAGAGGTCGGTCGTGTGTAATCACGGAAGGTAATATCCTTCATGATGCTTGACTGTTAACACTGCACATAGAAAATTCAAATAGTGATCTCTGAAAAATTACGAAGAAAGGCTACCATATTTAACTTACTTAGAATATTAGGCATCACCGAGAAAAAATGCATAGCCATATTTACCATATCGCCAACATGGTTCATCATTCATGATGCTTGACTGGTGCAAGTGCCTGAGTGGAATCAGAAGTAACTGTGACGTCAACATTTAGTCGTTGCCGAACCTCTTCAATCTGGAGAAAGTAGTCATCAAATATGCTAGAATTTAAAATATGATCCAAACAAGGTTGATTAAATCAAATTAGGGAACCAAAATTGATTGCACGAATTTTAAATTTATAGCAAACCCTGAATGCAAGGACGCATCTTATCAACACCATATGTATACACATGTATAGCAAGTTAAATTATGTGGCTTTCATTTCGTGTTTTGGCCCATGGTTCATCATCATCATCATCATCATCATCATCAAAGCCTCTCTCATAAGAATGGGTCGGCTATGGAGCATAACATAGCTCCATGAAAGATTTGAGAAAGTTTTATGACCGACTATCAACCTAATGTCAACCCTCTATGTTGGTGTCAAAATTTCTAGCCAAGGTAACTACAAGTATGAGAGGGTCATGCCAAATAACCTAGACAGTCAGTTGGTATGTAGGTCTACCTTTTGGATATGCGGTTTAAGCTCATGCAACCAACGAGCACCCTTCAAATCCCTCTAGACTATAAGTAACCAAACGAAGAGATAAGATAATACAATTTGCTATTGGAAATTGCTTTCATCTCTATGACACATTAGACCAAAGAGTAAAAGAATGACAATCCCATGGTCAATAACCAATTATCCCAACTATGGGACCGGTTTGGAATCGGGATGGTCCAGATTAATCGGAGTAAGAGGCCAATTAATCGCCAATGAATAATTCTCAAAGCACTACACATGAAGAGAGGATACTCAAACCTAGTAGATGAGGGAGCATGTGGATACTTGTTTCTAACTGGAAAATAATCAGGTTGCTTGTAACCTTAACGTGATATTTCCTTTTTCCACAAGTTATGAAATTGGTGAAATTTTTTGTTTGGTGCTGGTTAACATGGTAGTCAAAGACGCGTCTCACAGAAAGGCGCAGCAGTTGTATCTCGCATCTCACTAGGCGAGGCGTATTTCTCCGGGCGCATCCAAGACACGCCTTTCAACAAGGCGCAACCATTTTATTAAAAGAACTTGAGGCATAGAGAGAGCCCTTACCACATACAAGTGGGAAAGAGGTAACCCTTTCCATGGTTGCCAATGTTGGCTACAGTTGAACTGAAAAAAATTAAATTTTACTATAAGCGTGTTAGGGAGAATACAAACTCTTGTTGGTTATATTGATTTCTACTGTTACTGATGCTCTACTAGTTCACTTGGTTATGTTTTAACATATTTTTGTTGGTTTTAATGTTATTTGATTTTATTTCTTACATTACTAATTTATTTATTTATTTATATTTTTTATTATTTTTGCGTCTCGTTTCGCTTGGACGCGCGCCTTGCGTCTCGAGGGATATGGATCATTTGCGCCTTGAGTACATCTTGCGCCTTTGACTACCTTGCTTGTTACAATGTTATTCATAGTTTACATCAAAAATAAAATGAACATAAATATAAACATTTTATCTCTTGTTTTGTCCTGCCATCAGTATGTTGTGTTCTTAGAATTTCATATTTGCCTCATTAAATAAAAGTAACTAATATGTGGAGAGGTAAACGCCACCGAGTCACAAGGGGAGTGGTTATGCATTAAGCCCTTGTTCAGAAGAATATAGCAAGGATAAATTACTTGCATAGGCAATTAATCGTCCTTATATATCGTTAATCTATGTTTGTTGAAACACAAATATGACACGATACGATATGGACACAGAAACACTGGCACGACACTAGTTTTGGTGTTACCTAATGTGAACGACCCTCTTAAGATTTTGGAGCGTCCCTGCTTCCTAGTCATTATTAAGCACAACTTAGTGATTGACAACTTCAAGGAATGTAACCTATGTTGCACTGACACAAATATGAAACCGACACGTATCCGACACTGTCACAGTCAATTTTTTCATGAAGGTGTATTTTCGAGTGTCTATGTTGTGTCCGATGAGTATCAGACACGTACAAGACACGATGCACAGGGCATCAATTTTTTTATTGTCTGCATTTAAACCCTAATTTATGGTGTCAACCAAACTGAACCAAAACCCTAGAGAACTCCGAGCTAAAGAACCAGCGGACCTGTTCGAGATTGAGAGCGAGGACGCGGTCCGACGGCCTCCATTGCTCGAAGACGGGATCCGGCACACGCCGGACGCCGGTGGCGCCGCGGGATGCGGCCGGCGTCGGGAAACGCCGGTCGGAATCTAGGGTTTCAGACGAGGGTATTGGAGTGAGAGTAGGAGGAGCGGCGACGGCGGCTGACGGTAGTGGTGGTGGTGGTGAAGCAGCCGCCACTCGGAGGTGAGGAGGAACATAAGGCATCTGCTCAATCTCTATTTCACGTGTGTTCGCTTTCTGATTAGATTAGTTTATCTTCGGATCTTTATATATACGCTGTCGAAAAAAAAATATATATATTATATATATATATATATTGGCTTTACTTTTATTTTGTTTTCCTACCGGAGACTCCCAGCATCCCTTAATTAAGACTTTTGATAAAGGCATTACAAAAATTACTTAGGACAGTCTAATTTTTATTATTAATAATTACATGTTTGTCATTCTCAAAAAAATTTCACGTACTATTAAATTTTTGACAGTCCTACCAATTGGAAGAACTCTCAAAATTTTGACAGTCCGTAAAAAATATGTTAATTTTTTAGGACTGTCAAAAATTTTACAGTCGATGAAGGTCAACGACGCGAAAAGGCAGAAAATCACGAGAGGAGAGAGAGGAGGAGAGGTCGGAGGGGGTGGGAGGAGGGGGGAGCAGAGGAAGGAGGTGAAGAGGACGGACAGTCCTAGTAAATTTTGGACTAATCTGAGTAAAAATTATTCTTAACTGGACTAATATCAATACTGAACTAGTCACGAGTCATTTTTATAGTTAATTAACTACTCGAGACCTCTCAGAAATCGAACCATGTCCACCCCTCGTATCCCAAATCTTTTACCACTAGACTACTATCTAAGTATAGTGGCTGTATTCGTTTTGTAACTTTGTTATATATTTGATTGATACGTTTAAGAAAACAAAATAAAGTTCTTTGGCTATCCATTTGAAATGAAAAAACAAATATATATATATATATATATATATATATATATATATATATATATATATATATATTCCTTTATGTCTGCACTTTGATCAAAATGGTAAATAAAAACATTTGTACTTCTGAGTTGTCATTTTCAATATACAAAATTGACCTTAAAATGGTAATGTTAATGACTTGTGATAGCACTATTTGGTGTTTTTTCAGTAGAACTTTTCATTTAAAAAAGAATTCAAAATTGTCCTAAACTGCAGTCAAATTTTTATTTGACCTAATCAAAACGTCCTAGGACGGTCAAATAATTCGCTAGTCACATAATTCATATGTTCCAAAAAGATCAATAAACTTCAACAACGATTGGATTGAATCACTTAGAGGATCTTTGGTACGCAAAATACTATAAACCGAAAATTTTATATTCTTAGGAATCAAATTTTAAGAAATTAAATTCTTTAGAAAACTATATTTTCATGTTTAGTGACTATACAGATATTTTCGAAAAAAAAAATTTGTAAGTAAATATTTAAAAAAAAACGAAAAAAAAATGAACAAAGAAACAATAAAAATAAAAATAAAAATAACGACTAAAAATGACAAAAGAAAATCAAAAACGAAAAAAATGACCAAAAACCAAAAAATCGATCAAAAACGACCTAAAATGAAAAAACGACCGAAATGACCAAAAAAAAAAAACAATCAAAGCGAGAAAATAAACAAAAATCAAAAAAAAATCAAAAATATAATAATATCGATCAAAAATGATAACCAAAAAGACTAAAAAACAAAAAACGACCAAAATCGAAAAAAAAACGATAAAAATATTTTAAAAAGACAAAAAATGACTTAAACAAGATACACTGATGGTTCTATCGAATTCATCAACTATGTGAATAGTCGACTATCATCAGCCTCTTACTGCTTGTATGTGGGATCACTTATTGCTGGGACATTGTCAGTCAGATATTTGGATAACCACATTTCCCGAATCGTCTTCTCGACCTTCTTGTGCCAGGTCGAGTAACCATCTGGTCCATCCAACCGTCTATCGACAAGTCGAATCGATGAAACCGTCGTGCATGTACCTGATGTCTCCGCCACTGTATTTTCGGCACTGGTAGCACTGTTATTCGTCTCAGTGTACATCATCCTTCAATGTTCTTGATTTAACTGTCGTTTGGTCGTCCCGATCCAATAATCCCATCAACAATGCTAATACGCGATCAACGTAGCCAGAACCGGCTTGTGCAAAAAAAAGTAGAGATTGAAAGTGAATCACACAAGTCAGGACAGAGAAACAACCTATGTTAGATCCTGATGTGGGTACCGGGTCAGGAACAAAGATCCACGCAAATCCAGGTCTGCTCTCAGTTAACTCTCGGTACCTTCGTCGAGATTCAGAGATTAATGCAAAAAAATTATTTGTCTACCCTCTGAAGATCCCAACGTATGGGAGGCTACCGCTCGGGCAAGGAGGGGTTGCTGCTCGGGCAGAAAAAATTTCGGCTAATCCCTCACGGGAGCCGGAAGAAGGGGGGTTGCCACTCGGGCAGGGAAATGTTTCTTATTGAGATTATTTTTACCATTTTTTTTGTTTTTTTAACCTTTGGGAGAGAGATGATGGTATGATTCTGATACCATGTAGAATGAAATAATTGAATAATTTATTAATAGGAAGGGATTACATATATACAGAAGAGGACTTGACTCATTATTTTTTATCCGATGTGAAACTAAATATTATAACACACAACTCATAATCAATACTCAACACTTTGGATCATGTACTGAGCAAGGAATGTAAATTTGAGATGAAGTTACTCCCACGTCGATTAAATGAAATTTGAAGTAACATTGAAATCGAGGTTATGATATTCAACTTTTTATTGACCTTGGCCAAATTAGTGGATGTTGACTATTCTCTTCATCTCAGACAATTGATGGGAATGCACTGCCTAGAGAAACACGATTAAATGAACCAACTTATTTATTTGACCTAATTAGCTAATTTTATAGGGGTTCCACCTCCACATTGTGAGTTGAGAAGAGAGAATTAGACAATGGTTGGAAAGCCACTGACTAGAGAAATACAAGAGAGAATTAGACAATTGTTGGAAAGCCACTTACTAGAGAAATACAAGTACGTCTAATTCGTAAGTAATTATGAATTCAACAAGTCTTGTACGTAATGATGATATTGTACACCCTCATGTCTTATTTTTTGATATTTGTTTACATTTCAATTAACATCTCTCCACTCCCTCCCTCCCCTCCCCTCCCCCCCAACCCACCACCACCTTCCCCCCCCCCCCCCCCCCCTCCTTTTTCGTTTTTAAATTTATGTGTCCGTCCCTGGGTATAGGTTTAGTAAAGGTAGACATACTGGGTTACTTCTTTTTGCATATAAAGATGCATATTTCTGTAAGAAACTTATGTTGATATTTGACTTTGTGCAGATATCAATGAACTTAATCTGCCTAAAACTTCTACCATATCATTCCCAAATGGCAAGGATAATCTGATGAACTTTGAAATCAAGATTCGGCAAGGATATTATCGGTGGGTACATTTTCTCTAATTACCAGCCATATTCTTGTTTCACTCTTAAGCTTCTCAAACATTTAATTGTGACTTCATTCTTTTCTGAAATAAGGTATCTAACTATTTCTGATGTCTTACCTAGGGGTGGCACCTTTACCTTCACCTTCCAAGTATCTCCATCTTCCTCATCAACCTCCAAAGGTCAAGTGTCAAACTAAGGTAAGTCTCATCTTATTATTAGGTAATATTTATTTGGTTGTTCGTTCATTGTTTCTTTTCTACTTTTAGTTTGTGTTTCTGATATTCTCTATTGCATATTCAGGTTTACGATCCTAATACCGATATGGAAGGAAATGTCTGCCTTAACATTCTGCGAGAGGATTGGAAGCATGTCCTCAACATCAATACTATACTTCACGGCTTGAATCTTCTTTCTTTTCATGGTACTAATTATTTTCTATGAGATTAGCTTCTTTATAAATTAGATGCTCTTACCTCATTCCCATGGACAAGGATGGAGCCATAATTTTAATTTATTTCGAACTGGACTTAAAACGTCATAATTTTTTTAACAAATAGATGTTGTGTCAGTATCGTTGTATCCATATCTTATCGTGTCCATATTGTACCATGTCTGGATAATGTAGAACCGTGTCCAACATACTAAAAAGGGAATCCGACAAAAAAAAAAAAGTTTACCAGGTACTCTTTTAGACATAAATTCGAACACAAAGAACCTTTGGTATACTCTTTCACCATCAATAGATAATCTGTAATGTGGCAGAACTCGTCGTGGATGTGGGAGTCCGGACGACGAGAAAAGTGTCCGCGACAGAGCTTAATGTTGTTGTTGTAGCTCCTCCTTCGGATGTCGTTGCAGTCGACGATGATGTCACGGTCTCGGTTGAAGATAAAACAGAGGAGAGGGTAGAAGGTGAGTTATATAGATAGAGGTTGACTGAAGGAGAAATATTCGTACGGCGAGAGAGGATGAGGGGAGGAGGGGGCACTCGATAACGGGTAGTGAGAGAGAGATGAGAGCTATCAAAATCAGTTAAATGATATTTTCAATATACTTAGTGGTTCCGTCATTGTAAAAAAATTGGATAAAATAAATAAAAAATGGATAAAAAATACAAAAAAAATTGGGTGGCCTGATATGGAATGGTTCATCCATTGCCCATGGATGATAAATAATTATATACTTGTGTGCAGTTTCGAAGATTTTATTTTATTTTTCTTTATTCTAACGAATTACATATTAATCTGTAGGCACCGAATGATGAAGACCCCTTGAATACTGAAGCTGCTCTAGTTTTACGTGACGACCCGAATTTATTTGGGGCGAATGTGAGAAACGCGATGGCTGGAGGTAGTGTAGGTAAGGTTAAATTTAGCAGGTGCATGTAAACCACCATCAGAAAGAACACTGATATGTATAGTTCCACCTGCACAAGTTTTATATTTTGGTGGCCACAAGAGCTGTAGTTATCTCTGGTTTTCTGGCTGTCCAGATTGTGTTTGGGTATGTTATACTCAGAGGAGTTTATTTATTTTTTAGAACCAAGTGGAATTTTTTTCCCCTTCTGTGTATACATGAGTTTATTGGTGAATTAGGTTATATCAAGTAATCTTCCAAGTTCTCAATTACAGGAACAAAATATTTGTAAGTGAGTATATAAGCGGATTTATGCAACTCACTGTTTTTGACTTGCGGGAGAAGCCAATTAGACAAGGTTCGCAATATCGATATCGGATCCTTCCTATGAATATCGGAATTGACAGTATCGACAGTATCGACGGCTTCAAATCGAACTATCAGATTTTTTGGTATCTAAAAGAAAATAAATTATTAAAATTTTAGACAAAATATATTTTATATTTAGGCATAATTTTAAGTATTTCCTTTGCTGTTTCTTAGTAGTTGCAAATAAAATTGTTGTAGAATTGTTTACATGCATGTGAGAGAGAAGTTTTCTTCTTTTACATGCTTTTTTAACCTGTGTGCAATTTTTTTGCCGAATTGACTAAAAAGAGACTCACCATGTCGGTATCGGACAATATCCGTATTGGTCAACATCCGATCGGGATATGCCAAACCATATCGGTATCATTCGTATTAGGTCCGATACTGCAAACTATGGATTGAAATCATAAATCAAATTATTTAAAAGCAAAGGCTAACGTTGGTACAAGGGACAAGCAATTTTGCACAAAATAATGGAATCACTAACTGAAACCAAATCAATCAAGGAGGGAAAAAAAATTCATCCCAGAAAATTCAGCATGCCATTTTTTCTTCTTCTACCTGTTCATGTTTTTCGCAATTTAGTACTACAACTTCTCCTCCGAGGTCCGATTCTCCGAGTCTGACAGACGGATCTCCTCAAGCATCCTAACCACCTCTTCCATCTTGGGTCTTCGATCCGGGGATCTATCAACACAAGCCATTGCAATCTGAAGCATCCGAACCATCTCCTCCTCGATGTTCTGGAACTTCATGAGCTCCACATCGAAAACCTCAGCTGTCCACTCCTCCCTGACTACAGACTGGACCCATCTTGCTAGGTCCACCACTTCGTCGCGCCCTGGGGACTGGATTGGAGCCTTGCCAGTTAGTACTTCTAGTATCAGAACTCCGAAGCTGTAAACATCTGATTTCTGAGTGAACTTCCGCGCCTCGATGGTTTCAGGTGCCCGGTAACCCACCACCACCCTGGAGGGTGTGGCAAAAGAGTTCATCATAGGGGCGAGGCCAAAGTCGGAGGCACAACAAGTATCAAGGTCTTGGGTGAGGAGGACGTTGCTCGACTTGATGTTGCCATGAGCAAACTTTCCTCCACCCTCTGCATGGATGTGTGCTGTTCCTCTGGCTGCTCCTAGCAAGTTTCTTATCCTCGTCTCCCAGTCTAATGGAGTCCTTTCAGTTCCTCCTCGCCTTCCTGCACGAGACAGGAAACAAACAAATAGGAACGATAACAACGGCAATACAATTGATAAACAGCAAAATATTAAGAAATTGACTTGCATTTCTTCTTCAAGTTGGATGAGGATAATGTTGCATCTCAGGGAATATCAGATGACAGCACAAATTCTTTCATGTTTACTCGTTTCTAACTTTGACATGGTAGTTTCTCAAAAGTATATAGCATGAAAAGCAATGGAACTTGACTTTTACCATGTTATTGCATCTATTTGCACAGGTATGAGAAAATGGTGTCTGCATCTGTATCGTGTCTGTGTCCGTTTCCGTGTATGCATCATGAAACACGGGTGACTAGTTAGTTTACCTATCTGAAAATGTTTATATCTAGTATTGGTATCAGTATTTGTACAACATAGTATTGGGTAGAAAGGTGGCTTTCACAAAAAGGTTACTATAAGGTTGGAAGTACTTGGAAAAAACATATGTCAACTAGAAGGTTGTTAAAACTTCTTTCAAAAAATGCTATTTTGAGGATATGTTATAGTACGATGAGATGGTTATTGGTGCCTTGAAATATGAAATTTCTTTTAAAAATCAAGGGAAAGAATGCCAACAAATTTTTTAAACTTGTTCTCCCCACTACTAACACAAGGTCTCCACCACCAGGTTATGCCCAGTACATAGACATAAAAATTGCACATTAATTTCCGGATAAAAAATAGCCCCATTAGAATGTAGTACATAAATGGCCAATACCAACGTGCAAATTGAGTTAAAAAAAACTAAAGAAAAAACAGGACCAGTTCTTTATATTATGTCTGCCTTTAGTATGAACTTAGAAAATTTTCCACCACTACACTGAAATGCATACTGCAGATCTCCTAAAAGAAATGCCATTCATCCCACATTATGCATGTTTGATAATTTTACGGGATTGCAAAAGTGCTGTCATAACGTTGCAGTGCCAGAAATAAATATAATGAGCTATGCATAAGCCTAAGTTCATTTTCGCCTATCTTTGTTTTTTACTGCGACTTCAGATTTTATTAAAAGGTTGTTGATATGGTATGTTGGGTGTCATATTTAAGTATAGTATAAGCACATGGGAATATCCTGAGGACATATTTGGGATGCCAGAATATGTCACAGGATATTCCATTATGAGATTATTGTCATAATGATTGAGATCATTGTATTAATGACTGTAAGGCTATATAATGCCAATGAGACAATCAATAAAAATATCAACTAATTACAACATGGTATCAGAGCCAAGTTTCCACAAACCCTAGCCGTCACCAAGCTTCCACAAACCCACAGGAGGATTTCCTAGATCTCCTCCACCGAACTCTTCCACGCCTCCCCCCTTCTTCCCTTCTCTTCTCTGCCCTTCGCAGGCCGCCCTTCGCTGTTGCTGCCCCGTCCCGCGACTGCTGCGGCTACTACTGCTGCTGCGATTGCTGCTGCTGCTGCTGCGACGGCGGCTGTGACATGTGTGTTGCCGCCTCCTCCGCACCAGCACGGGACAGCGCCTAATAGGGATGCCTAGATCTGAAAAAAGGAGGGACATGTTCGGATCTAGGAGCGGACGACGAGGATGAGCGTGAGTCGTGGAGCGGACGTGACGTGATTGGATAGACGACGCATCGATGGAGGAGATCATCAAGAAGCTAGATTCTGCAGAGGTGGCGACGTTGATGAAGTTGTTGACGATGTCGGCTGGTGAGAACACGACACGAACGTCGCCGGAGTTGAAGCTTCCCTCCATCGATCTGAAATTAGATGGACCAGCCACCTATCTGAGTTGGTCACGGCGGGTGAGAAGAACCCTCGCAGGAAAAAACATGGAGGGGTTCCTGACGGGCGAGACGACAGAGCCGGACGAGGGCTCGACAGAACGCGATGAGTGGAAGTCCACTCATATGGTGATCTACATCTGGCTTCTCAACTCCTTAATCCAGTCTATTGCCGCCACAGTAGACGGTATTGAGATGGTGAAAGATGTGTGGGAGAAGTTGAGAAGGACCTATGATGGTGTGGGGAACAACTTACGGATCTTCCAGATAAATTGGGAGATTGATGACACCGTACAGGGAGAGAAGACGGTGCAGGAGTATGCCACGGAGTTGGAGCGTCTGTGGTTGGATTATGATCACTCCTCAGATCGGGCGAGCTGCGGGGACCCTAAGTGTAAGGAGAGACAGGTGTGTCTGCAGGAGATGACGATAAAGTTCCTCAAAGGGCTGACTACAGCTTTCGCACAGAGGACGGCCCTACTTCTAGCCCAACCAAAGATCCCTAGCCTTGAGGAGACACGCATCAGGCTGCAAGCCGGGACAGGTGGTCCCCCCGAAGCAAAGTCAGCATTAGCGATCACCAGCTCAGGTAACACGGGATCTAAGGGAGAGCCCTGGTAGCATAACCGGCAGTGCTACAACTGTGAGGAGATGGGTCATCATCGGTATGCTTGTACCAAACCACCTAGGGAGGAAGATTCAGGTGGTGGACGAGGACCGTTCGGTGGACGAGGATATAATGGAGGATGTGGTCGTGGTCGAGGGGGTAGACGAGGCGGCCGAGGAGGTTATCGGGCGAACCTCCTGATATCAGAAGGGAACGGAGAAGCTGATGGCACATTTACTGTGGAGGACCAGGCACTGGGAGACATGAGGAGTAGAACAGAGGAGGCGTCCACCTCATTCTTTGTTAGGGGCAACGCTGCCATGTATGCCCATCCATCAAAAGGTACTGACGAATCACTTGCCCTTGCGTCTATCTCTTCCCTTAAATCATCAGACCACCTGTGCATACACATCAGCACACGGAATACAGCATCAGACCACCTGTGCATACACACCAGCACAAAATGGAGTTGAAGAAAGGAAAAACAGACACCTTTTGGAGGTCGCAAGAAGTATGATGATCGACATGAATGTTCCACAGAGTCTGTGGGGGCATGCAGTATTGACAGCAGCTCAACTCATCAACATGATGCCCTCGAAGGTCCTCGGATGGAAGTCCCCATGTGAGGTATTGCAAGACAATAATAGTGGGATACTCCCACTGAAGGTGTTTGGGTGTGTGTGTTTTGTGAAGGACAATATGCCATCAGTTGGAAAACTTGACCCTAGAGAGGTCAAATGCATCTTCGTAGGCTACTCGGCGACCCAGAAGGGGTATGTGTGCTGGAGTCCAGTAGAGAAGAAGAAGTTTGTCAGTATGGATGTCCACTTTCGGGAGCATGAGCCATACTACCACCAGGACGGAACTTCACACAACACGCCTAATACTGTCAATATTAGGCGAGAGGGGGAGATGGAGAACTTGGTGGTAACCGATTTAGAAGTTTGGCATGGAGGCACGGAGAAGGGACAAGAAGGTGAAGGTGTTAGGCCTACGGCTCAGGAAGAGTTACTTACCAACAGCAGGAGAGAGAAGCAAACTGCAGGACCAGTACCGACAGTGCCAGTGCCAAGTCCCTTGCCTGCGTTCGTCCCAACTCCTGAGGCACCGACACCAACCCCCCTTCAGGTGATACCCCCTCCTTCACAAGATATCATTCCTCCTACTTCTACTCCTCCCACACCACTATCTGTACGGAGGACCACTCGCAGCAATGCAGAAAATCCTCCAAACAGATATGGTTGGGATATTGCTCAGTTTGTTTCTTATGACCATATCCTTTCTTCTCATGGAGCATTTATAGCATCTTTGGATAATATTACTGTACCTAACAATTGGCAGGTTGCCAAGAACAATCCAAAGTGGAAAGCGGCAATGCACGAGGAGTTGGGAGCTCTGGAGAAGAACCACACTTGGGAGCTTGTGAGACTGCCAGAGGGGAAGAGAGCAGTTGGATGCAAGTGGGTCTTCACCGTGAAGCAGAACCCAGATGGACAGGTTGAGCGCTACAAAGCTCGACTAGTAGCCAAAGGATACAGTCAGACGTACGGCATCGACTATGACGAGACCTTTGCACCAGTTGCAAAGATGAGCACTGTCAGGACTCTGATTTCTCTGGCAGCGAATGGTGGATGTAAGCTACACCAACTGGATGTGAAGAATGCGTTTCTTCACGGAGATCTAGTGGAGGAGGTATACATGGAGATACCACCAGGATTTGGCACCAATCAGACAGTAGACAAGGTCTGCAGGTTGAAGAAGTCCCTCTATGGACTGAAGCAGTCTCCTCGAGCGTGGTTTGACAGATTCAGAAGGGCGATGATAGGGATGGGATATCAGCAGATCAATGCTGATCATACTGTGTTCTTCCGTCGGAGTGGAGGCCACATCACCATGCTTGCGGTGTATGTGGATGATATGATTATCACAGGAGATGATGAGCAGGAGATCGCCCAACTCAAAGGAAAGCTTGGCAAGGAATTCGAGGTGAAGGATCTCGGCCTTCTTCGGCACTTCCTTGGGATTGAGATTGCTCGAGAAGCAGAGGGGATTGTTCTCTCTCAAAGGAAGTATGCACTGGACCTTCTCACAGAAACTGGGATGTTGGGGTGCAAACCTGCAGCGACACCAATAGATCAGAGGTTGAAGATTGATGTTGAGGTTGGAGAACCAGTTGATCGGGACAGATACCAGAGACTGGTTGGCAAGTTGATCTATTTGAGCCACACACGTCCTGATATTTGCTTTGCAGTAAGTGTGGTGAGCCGCTACATGCATGACCCACGAAAGGGTCATATGGATACAGTGTACCAGATTCTGAGGTACTTGAAAGGTGCTCCCGGGAAGGGACTAATATTCAGGAAGAACAATCACGTGAGCATCGAGGGCTACTGTGATTCTGACTGGGCTAGTTGTGCTGATGACAGGAGGTCTACCTCGGGATATTGCATATTTGTAGGAGGTAACTTGGTCTCCTGGAGGAGTAAGAAGCAGTCTGTAGTGGCCAGATCGACATCTGAAGCAGAGTACAGAGCTATGGCCTTGGGAGTTGCAGAGCTGCTATGGTTGAAGAATATGCTGGTGGAGCTGAAGCTGGATCAAGGAGCCAAGATGAAGCTGTGGTGTGACAATCAGTCAGCTATTAGTATCGCCAACAATCCAGTACAGCATGACAGGACCAAACACATCGAGATTGATAGATTCTTCATCAAAGAGAAGTTGGATAGTGGATTACTGGAGCTTGGCCATGTTCCAACCAGGGATCAAGTAGCAGATGGACTAACCAAGGGACTCGCCTCAGTGAGCATGATTAGAGGATGTGACAAGATAGGCTTAGTGAATATCTTTTACCCATCTTGAGGGGGAGTGTTGATATGGTATGTTGGGTGTCATATTTAAGTATAGTATAAGCACATGGGAATATCCTGAGGGCATATTTGGGATGCCAGAATATGTCACAGGATATTCCATTATGAGATTATTGTCATAATGATTGAGATCATTGTATTAATGAGTGTAAAGCTATATAATGCCAATGAGACGATCAATAAAAATATCAACTAATTACAACAGTTTTGGCATGCATAAAGCCTACGTTCATTTTCGCCACAGATGATACTTCCACTAGTTAACCTAACATCCAAAGCGAAAGAGCACTGCAAGTTCAAATCAGATCATGTCACAATTAAGTTGCCCCCTTATTGTGACCAAATATATGGTCTTTCTCTGAATCTTAACTCTCTCTCCATCGTTCTTGTTGCCAACAAAAGTTAGGTAGCAATCATAGTGTCTAGATCGAATAACTAACCTTATACGAATGGAAAGAAGACGATGATAATGATTCAAACTTGATTATCAATTTTCTGGGCATAAAGGTTCTAAACTATGGAATAAGACTCAGTGTAACAAGTATGTATGCTCTGGATTCCTATGAATAACTCATAATTCGCCAATGTATGAATTAATTAAGTAGGAATAAAGATAAATGTAATGTACTAGAAATGAAAAAGAGAAGGTAATACCATGCAAGAGGGTTGAGAAGTTGCCGGCAGGGACATAGTCAAAAACCAGAAGCTTCTCATCCTTGGAGTAGTAATAAGCACGAAGTGGCAGAAGGTTTGGGTGCTGGCTGACCCTTCCTATTATCTCCATTTGCTGTTCAAACTCTTTCTTCCCCACCGCGACCTCTCTCAACCTCTTCACCACCACCGTACTGCCATCCTCAAGGACAGCTTTGTATGTTGTCCCGTAGCTACCTTTCCCGAGTACTTCAGCAGAAGCTCTCAGCAGATCTTCCAGGTCAAAGTTATAAGCACATCCCTCGAAGAAAACCAACTTGTTCCTCTCAGCATCCTGTGCCCCGCTGCCGTACTCCTCCTTAGGTTGCTTGTCGCTCCTTCCACCAACCGAAGCCTTCCCCTCTGGCGATCCACCGCCTTCTGTATCCCTCCGCCTCTTCACTATGCATAGCGACAGACCAACTGCCAAAAGCAGCAGTACTATGAAAGCCCCAGACGCGATTGCAATAATGACCCATAAACTTAATCTCTTCCAGAAACTCTTTTTGTGCCTTTGAGAAGGTGGATGTGTCGGAGGTGGAGGTGGAGGAGGAACTCCCGGGCAGTTTGCCAGGGGAGGACCACATAGATGAGGATTTCCCAAGAAGGAGTCCCCGGGGAATGTTTGGAGAGAATTCGGAACGGAGCCACTGAGGTTATTGTAGCTCAAATTCAGGTGTTTCAGGGCCGGTAGTTTGAAGTCGGGGATGGTACCGGTCAGAGAATTGTTCTGGATATACAATGCTGTAAGGCCAGTAAGATTTTGAATCACAACGGGAATTTCTCCTGCAAAGGAGTTATATGAGAGGTCGAGAAAAGTGAGGCTGGAAGAAAGTGAAGCTGGTATTGCTCCAGACAAATTATTGTGCTGAAGGTATAGATAATGCAATGAAGGAAGTGAGGAGATGTCGGGTGGGAGGTTCACAGCAAGTCGATTGGAACGGAGGCTCAAGACTTGGAGGGCATCGAGCTTCCCGAGAGTATTTGAAGGGATCGAGCCGAGGAGCCCGACCCCTGGTAGACGGAGGTCGACAACTCGGGTTTTATCAGAATTACACGTGATCCCAATCCAAGAAGAGCAAACGGGGGTCTTAGAGCTCCAGTTGAGTTTCGGGCCATGGTGGGCTTCTGCTGCGAAGGCAAGGAGAGCTTGCTTGTCAGAATCTAAGTCAGCAGTGGTTGGAGCAGACACGGAGAGTAGTAGGAGGAGAAGAACAAGAACTGATGCAAGAAGTTTAGTTGTATCCATAACAGCTGCTTGAAGGGAGAAAGAGAGCTACACTTCATCACCAAGAACTCCGCAAAAGCATTTCGAACAGTAATCCTTCTGTTGCATTGTTAGGAAGACGAGAGTAAGAGAATGCTGCAGCATTGGTAAGAATTAACAAGCTAGAATAGAATCATATTGTTTCGCTAATCACACAGTTGACACAATCCATGATTTCTTGTCTAGAAATTAACACTTTGGGTAAGCATTTGGTTGCCAAAGGGCAGTCACGCATGCAATAGATAAGGACCACTGCAACAACAAAAATATAAACTAGTCTTTCTATGTCATACTTTTTCTTCCTCTCACCTAATAATAGTTGAACTTGTTTGGCTAAAAATAGATGTTTTTGTTCGTGTTGGGTAGGGTTCCGTTAAAAAGATCCTGGAATACGACGGGCGACATCCATGTGTCAAAAAAATTCAAGAAATCGAGACAACAAAAGGACTTGATTTGAGTCAATATCAGAGACGACTGCACAGTAATACACTATATTATACTACCAGTATATTGTCAATATAGTAGAATTGGACCAAACTTTCCGTAAGTTTTTCTGTGGTCAAAAGTTGCAACCACAGTATATTGTCAAGTATATTAGCAGTATATTGTTGTGAGTGGGCTGAGCAAAAATTGGATATATTTCTAACCAAGAAGTTCATGATTAATCCAAGATTAGGCACTAATTTATTATCTTGATTTTCTGACCTAATTTGGGTATCAAAACAATTGGAGGTTGAATTTTTAGAAGAGAGATTTTTCAAAGGTGATCAACTTTCAAAGGAAGATGAAGGAGAGATTAGGAGTTTGCGGTAGATTCAAAGAGGAATTTGTTCGAGGAAATACACATCGCTTTGTCCTCATAGTCTCTTTTTTTCAGTAACTTGCTATTCTCAATGTAATCTATTACCATTCAGTTTTGAGTAGTTATGGTGATCCATTTGGATCGGTAGGAGAAGCTTGTAGAGGAGTCGGTGTAAGTTCTCTTTCCTTAGTGGAGGCTTGTGATAGAAACATATCTAACTCCCGGACTGTGCTTGGTGTGTCGGAAGCATACTATGGAGTGTTTGCGTTGTATCCGACACGAAGCAACACTACAATTGTTAAAGTCCCTCCCACTGGCAACTAGGCAGCATTAGAGAGGCACCACTATAACAACCAACAATGACAGGTCTTCTCTGTGTCATACTTTCTCTTCCCCTTACCTAATAATTGTTGAAGTTGTTTGTTACAAAAAGGCCAAGTTGCAACTAAATTCCATGATTTTTTTATGATTAGATAATTGCTATATTAAAATGAGCAATACACTATATTAAACTATTATAATTAGTAACTAAATAATTATTATTTTTTCAAATTTGCAACTTGTTACCCCTAAGAGGCTAAGAATGGTACCCAGCCTTGCTCGCGTAGGATAGTAAGTTACAAATTAGTAAATGTTCAAGATATTTAGTTGTTAATTATAATAATTTAGAATATCAACAGTTCATAGGATTTAGATGCAAATTGGCCCTACGAAAACAACATAATTCAGCATGTGCGTCACTATCAAAGAGTACTTATATGGATTCTTCACAAAGAAAAACCACGAGATTTCCTTAATGAGTGAAGGAAAAAAAACCAAGCCTTATCTATATTCAAGACCACTTAACATACAAACTTGTAAAGTACCGACTATGTGTTCCGTGTGTCCGATACGTGCCGGCGTGCCCAATTTTGGGAGTGTCTTTGTTCAAAATGAAGCAGAATTTGAAGTCATTGGTGGCCAAAAAGAAGGAATAAAAACTCCATTGGACTTTAATGGGCTGCGCTAACTTGAGCCAACCTGGCTCATGTTAGTCTCGCTCTCACTATGCAACACAAAATTACAGCAATGTAATTGAAAAGAATGACATAATTTCACCAGAATCAAATAGCAGGGCTTCCTCTTTCTAGCCATCACCACCAAAACCTGCAAATTTTAGGAAAATTACGACAAATTCGTAAATTTGAAGGGTTACATTGTCAAAATTAAAGAAGTGGAAAAATTGCACGAATTGGACTAGCAAAACGTGGCTAAAAATCCAAACTCTTAGCCAAATTAAAGCGAGGAAAAGCTCAAATATCAAACTTTACTACGAAAGATTCAGTCATTGGAGCTTTGGATCGGCCATTAGAGAAGAAGTCGAAGAATTTCTCCAGGAAGTCGAGGATGGAGCTTGCGAACTCCTCGGGAGCTCGAGCTGTGAAACCAGAGCTTAACGGGGCGGGACTTGACAGTACGACCTCGGATCCGCACCCGCTAGAGAGAGAGAGAGAGAGAGGAAGAGGGAGAAAAATCTGAAGCTTTGAAGAAGTGCAAGTTGAGAAGTGGCCGTTAAAAGGAACGTGCAACAGTACGAATTACAATATTGCGTTTTTGGAGGGCGAATTATAAGGGCACTACTACTTTTACTTGGGGCTAGCCCAGGAATGCGCAAAGTTTACTCACACTAGCCCATTAGTTTACTCATACTAGCCCACTTTGAAACCCTTCTCCCAAACACTCCCAAACCCTTCCCACCCCACCGGAGCCCTCCCCCCTCCCGCCGGCCGAACTCTCAAACTCTCCGAGACTTCGTCCTCCTCATCCTTGTCGATGACTCCCAAAGTGTCGAAAGAATCAAGGTACAAATCATCATTCTCCTCGTTCTATTGCATTTATAAAATTTTTCAAATTTTTTTAAAATTTCTATTGCATTTCGAAAATTTTGAGTGATTTTCTTTCCATTCTTCAAATGAGGGCATACAAGTCCTGAATGTAGTTTAGGATGTAGTTTAGACGTTTACTTGGTTGATCGAAGACGATTTTAGGGCATAAAATGTCGAGAATCGTCGACAATGTCGAGCAGTATCGGACGGGACTGTAGATTTTTCTACAGTCCTATATAGATTTAGGACTGTAGAAAAATCGACAGTCCTATTTATATTAAGGACTGTAGAATTTTCTACAGTCCTAAAATTATATAGGACTGTAGGCATTTCAACAATCCTAAAAATTTAGGACTGTGGAAAATTCTGCAGTCCTGTATACTTATAGGACTGTAAAAATTTCTACAGTCCTGAATGTTAAATTAAATTATGATGTTAAAATAGAAATTATTTTTTTGTCTTATAGTCATGCCCCTCGGAAGGACACTGTGGATGAAGATATCATGAGAAGACGCCCTACTGCGTCGATGCATAAGGAACGCATTGTTTCGCGTACTATTGAACCAGGCGTCACTATCCGCGAGCCCGAGGCACGCCCTGAAGTGAGGAAACGTCGATTGACGAAGAAGACTGTCGCTCGTTCGAAGAGACGTGCTCCTCCTAGTTCTTCCGGTTCTTCTTCCTCCTCCGATGAGGACATGCCAAATGTCCCAAATCGGCCTACTGATGGTTCAGGACCTTCTCAGCCTGCAGATAGTCCTGTCGAGAGTCTCCCACAAACTCTCGAAAATCGGACTACTGATGGTTCAGGACCTTCTGAGCAGCCAGATAGTCCAGTCGACACTCGTCCAAAAGGTTGCTCTATGTTACCGTCGATCGAAAACCATATTGCATACCAAATATGGAACAATCCGGTATATATATTGCATACCAAAATTTTTAATTCTCATGATGTCACGCCCCAATCCCAAAATACCGAGGGACCGGACGCGTGATAATGGCCAGCAGCACACACCGATGGACAAACCCAATTTAATGGATCCATCAGGGCATGCTTAAGCTGTAATGTAACAATAAGTAGGTCCAATGATATAAGTCACAGTCTATGCTACGCAACAGACGAAAACGAAAACGGGTAAATGAGCAGAGAGATATGGGTACTTGAACAGGGCTCCGTGAACGCTGAATTCCACGTGTCCGAGAGTCAACTCCGTGTCCAGCGTATCGGGTTGCTGTGTCCAGACTAGGGTTCAGGATCCCGTCGACGAACCGTCGGAGAGGGGCTGTGCTCGGGGTCGTCGACGGCCTGGCTGCTGGTCAGACGGGAGAACGCGGTGGCCGGAGATCGGCTGCTGTGTCCTGCGGTTTGACGGGGCCGTGCCGGTCTGTCAGGCGGTCGGAGGACAGTCCGGAGCGGCTGCAGAGGACGGCTGAGCGGGTCCCGTGGTCGGCCGGTCGGGTCCTGCCGGAGGAGCCAGGCAGTGGGAGGAGAGCTGCTGCCGCTGCTCGTTCCGGTAGGGGAGGGAGGAGAGAACAGGAAGAGGCGGAGGAGAAAAGCTGTGGTCAGCGGCGCTGGGCGGCTCGACGGAGTCAGGGGAGGAAGGAGGCGGAGATGCTGGTGATGAGGATGGTGGTGGTGGCGAGTGGCGGCGGAGGTCGAAGCAGCAGGGGGTCGGCTCGCCGCGGGGGAGGGGGAGGTCGGCTGCTCCGGCCGGGGGGGGGGGGTAGCCGACGGCTAGGTTAGGGTTAGGGTTAGGGTTTTTGGGAATTTAGGGATTTAGGGATTTTTTTTGTTATTTGTTTTCTTCTTCTTTTTATTTGTGGAGAAAAACTAGGATAACATGTATTTATTCATGCAGAAATTGGACTAGGGTTTGACCTAGGATTTGGGCTGGGTCAACGCTCCTTGGGCTTGGCTTCGGCTCTCATGGGGATGTCGGGCGTTGGCACGGGTTTAATTCTACATCGGTTTTCAGGACTTTAAAAAATGATTCCGGGGTCCAATAAATTTCCGAAAAATTACCCTATGTCCGGTTTTCCATTTTACACCATAAAATATTATTTTCATAATATTTTAATATTAATTAACAGTAATTAAAAATCATTTAATTACCAAGAGCCTAGGTTTTAATTACAGAAAATCTCAGAAAATTCCAGAAATTTGTGAAAAGTCCAAATTAATAATTCCTGAAAATCATGGGACTTACAATCTACCCAACTTATAAAAATTTTGTCCTCAAAATTAAAATATGGTAGGGTTCTTCTATCCAATCTCACTTGATTACAGTCTAAAGGATTCCTCTCAAGTGAACATTGCGGTCTCTACCCAACTTAGAATTTACCCATCTATCATCCAAGGTTATACATCTAATAAAGTTATGCCCCAACTTATTTAGTCATGTTATTGAATCCTCAAGTCTCTAACACCAACCATATCACCTATGATATTCCCTTAATCCTATATAAAATGGTCATTAACAATGCGACCGGCCTGTGGGGTATATCTAGTACTGTTTATATATCAACTTATACCAAGCACGAGGTTTCGTCTTTCCGAAATAAGGGAAGACGAAGATCAATAATAAAGAGTTTCAGGGTGAGTTAATAGAATAGAAGTATCAGGATCAAGGCGTTTAACGAATTCAAATGGGATTTGTCAAGACAATTGTGGATTGAAATCCTATTCTGGTAATCCTTGGTTCGCATGCTCGTATTAGTACAGTTATGTAACTGATACGATATGCTCAGACATATCTAAAGAGCAAGTATACTAGTCAACTATATATCTCAATCCACGTGAAGTAGTCGTGCGAGGAGCGAACCAAAATGCACTAAGGTTGATCAGACCGTAATACACTGATTCTGAATAGACAATTGTATTAGTGTGTCGACCCAATAATACATATGTCATGAACAAGCTCAATAAAAGGATAAGCTTGCAAAACTAGGCTATATTAGCAGCATAAGTCAAGGTAGTACAACAAATATAAGTACGCTAGATGATGATGAAAGGAGGGACAACTTAATTTAAGTTCACAAGACACACAAAATAAGCACAATAATAAAATACTCTAAAATCTCTACAGTTATCAATTATAAAAATATACTAGGTTATTCGCAAGTTCAAAATTACATAGGCTAAGGCTGAGGTCACGGACCAATAGGCACGAGATAAAACAAATCTATAAACAGATAACTACGAAAAATTACGCGCATTAGCTACTCCATGGGTCTGTGCGTCTTCCAAAGTCATCGATAGAGCTTGTTCACGTTCCTGCAGTTGATTCCTCTGCTGCTGTTGAGCCTGCTGGAAGAGTGTTGTTTGTGGCGCCAAGGGTGGCCTCGACTGATTCCCTCCTGGGGCTGGTGGTCTGACTCCTTCAACTCTCATTTGCGGTACTTCCAATGCTGGAAAGACTGGCCTTGGTGCTGGTAACGCTTGTTGGTTATTCATTGGTGCTCTTTCTCGACGCTCAGGGCATTCCCTTAATAAATGCTGACTGGATCCGCAAGCTAAGCATAATTTCCTTTTTCGTCTGCACTCGTCCTCAATATGGCCTCACTTGCGACAATATTGACAGATAGGTAGTACTTGAGGAGGTACTTCTGGTGGCTGGTGCATGTGAGATCTCTTGTAGCTTCTTCCTGTGGTGCTCCGGCTGGTGCTGATGTGGTTGGTTGACGAATCATCAATGCTTTCTCTTGATGCTGAGGACAATCCTTGGCTAAGTGTTGATTGGTTCCGTAAATCAAGCATAATCCTAACTTGCATCTGCACTCCTTCTCAATGTGACCTCTCTTGCGACAATTTTGACAGGTAGGCAGTACTTGTGGAGATGCTTCTGGCGGCTGGTGCATGGAAGAACTCTTTGCAATTTCTTCCTGTGGTGCTCCGGCAGGTGCTGATGTGGCTGGTTGATGAATCATCACTGCTTTCTCTCGACGTTCAGGGCAATCCCTTACCGAATGCTTTTTGGATCCGCAAGATAAACATTGTCCCAATCTGCATCGGCATTCTTTAGCGAAATGGCCTACCTTGCCACAGTAGTGACAAGTAGGAAGGACTAGTGCGAGTGGTGTAGATGCTCTCTGCGGTGGATTCATCTGTGGTCTGCGGTGGATTCATCTGTGGTTGCTTCGCAACTCTTTCTTGTTGTGCTTGGTCTGGTGCTGATGCATACGGCCGCTTCTGGCTGGACTCTATCCTTGTGTTGCACTCCATGGGTCGTGCTGTAGTAAGAACATCCTCGTCTAAGGTAGTTGCATTTGAACTGATTAACTTTCGTAATTCAGAGCTAAATCTGTCGATGAACTTCTCCGCTTGGTTTGCTGAGCTTCTTCATGAACCTTCTGATGGGCTTGCATCATCGCGTAGAATATTCGAAACATTTGTTGTTCGTCCATAGCATGCCCTTGTGGAACGGTAGGCGTCGGTGGAGCCAACTGCGTCGATGGTGGAACGTCATCTTCCTGGATTCTCGAGACATGCTGACTTGCTTGACTACGTTGTTGAGCTGCTTGACCTTCATCAACTGGTGTTACTTCATCTTCGTTGGCTACCGCAGTATCTCGTGGTGATCTTGCAGGAGTCTCGTTGCTTGATCGGGATTCCATAACTCTGTATCCAAAATAAACAATAAGAGGCGTACAGGAATCAAGGCAGGATACGAGTCAAGAAATTGATTCGAATCCGATATAGATGTCAAGAACGATTCAAGCAAGTGGATGAGATCCTAAAAACTTATCATATTCTTATTGCAGGCTTGCTCGGTCCCTAAGTTGAAACCGAACAATTTAGTCGTTGACCTGCATGGGCCACCACAAAAATCATGTCACGCCCCAATCCCAAAATACCGAGGGACCGGACACGTGATAATTGCCAGCAGCATACACCGATGGACAAACCTAATTTAATGGATCCATCAGGGCATGCTTAAGCTGTAATGTAACAATAAGTAGGTCCAATGATATAAGTCACAGTCTATGCTACGCAACAGACGGAAACGAAAATGGGTAAACGAGCCGAGAGATACGGGTACCTGAACAGGGCTCCGTGAACGCTGAATTCCACGTGTCCGAGAGTCAACTCCGTGTCCTGCGTATCGGGTTGTTGTGTCCAGACTAGGGTTCAGGATCCCGTCGATGAACCGTCGGAGAGGGGCTGTACTCGGGGTCGTCGACGGCCTGGCTGCTGGTCAGACGGGAGAATGCGGTGGCCAGAGATCGGCTGCTGTATCCTGCAGTTTGATGGGGCTGTGCCGGTCTGTCAGGCGGTCGAAGGACAGTCCGGAGTGGCTGCAGAGGACGGCTGAGCGGGTCCAGTGGTCGGCCGGTCGGGTCCTGCCGGAGGAGCCAGGCAGTGGGAGGAGAGCTGCTACCGCTGCTCGTTCCGGTAGGGGAGGGAGGAGAGAGCAGGGAGAGGCGGAGGAGAAAAGCTGTGGTCGGCGGCGCTGGGCGGCTCGGCGGAGTCAGGGGAGGAAGGAGGCGGAGATGCTGGTGATGAGGATGGTGGTGGTGGCGAGTGGCGGCGGAGGTCGAGGCCGGCAGAGGGTTGGCTCACCTCGGGGGAGGGGGAGGTCGGCTGCTCCGACCGGGGGGGGGTTAGCCGACGGCTAGGTTAGGGTTAGGGTTAGGGTTTTTGGGAATTTTGGGATTTTGGGATTTTTTTGTTATTTGTTTTCTTCTTCTTTTTATTTGTGGAGAAAAACTAGGATAACATGTATTTATTCATGCAGAAATTGGACTAGGGTTTGACCTAGGATTTGGGCTGGATCAACGCTCCTTGGGCTTGGTGTCGACTCTCATGGGGATGTCGGGCGTTGGCACGGATTTAATTCGGTTTAATTCTACATCGGTTTTCAGGACTTTAAAAAATGATTCCGGGGTCCAATAAATTCCTGAAAAATTACCCTATGTCCGATTTTCCATTTTACACCATAAAATATTATTTTTATAATATTTTAATATTAATTAACAGCAATTAAAAATTATTTAATTATCAAGAGTCTAGGTTTTAATTATAAAAAATCTCGGAAAATTCCAGAAAATTATGAAAAGTCCAAATTAATAATTCCTGAAAATCAGGGGGCTTACACATGAATAGGCAAGAAAAGTGAAGAAGTTGGGAAGAAGCCTCGTAAGTTGCCAGGGTTCGAATTATATGGCAATCAATGACGAACTCTAACAAATCGATAACGCTGAAGATTTTCCTTTCTTGGAAAATAGAGAGCAACGTACAAAGAGGCGGCATGAAGTTTAAACTATCATTTTGAGTTGTAAAAGTTTGAATGAATATGACTTTTGAGAATTGTAAAAGTTTAAACTATGATTTTGAGTTGTATAACTTTGAATGAATTTGCTACTATTGACACTTCCAATGAATTTGCTAATATTGACACTTTGAGTGAATTTGAGTTGTATAAAAGTTTAAACTATCAATTTGAGCTGCATACATACAGTTGTCCAATGTGCAGACAGTGGAGCTAATTTTACATATAAGACAGTGGGTAAACTTTAGGACTGTCACAATTTTGACAGTCCTAGTATATACTAGGACTGTCAAAATTGTGACAGTCCTAAAGTTACATATAACTGTGCATACACAGTGGGTAAACTTTAGGACTGTCACAATTTTGACAGTCCTACTATATACTAGGACTGTCAAAATTGTGACAGTCCTAAAGTTACATATTGTAAACCCCCTAAAATTTTAAATTATTAAATCTTGGATTTTTTCCAATTTCCTGGAATTTTCTGGAAACTTTCTGTAATTAAAATCAAGGTTTTTAATTAATAAATAATTTTTAATTGGCAATAAATAATATTAAAATATCATGAAAATAATATTTTTGGGTGTAAAATGAAAAATTGGACTTAGGGTAATTTTTCTGGATTTTTCTGGGCCTCAGACCTATTTTTAAATGCCTAAAAAATAATTTTAATTAATTAATTTAATTTACTGTTTTTATTATTATTATTAATTATTTTTTATATTTTTATTTTATTTTTGTTATTTTTCTGGGCCGGCCCGGCCCAGTGGGCCGAAACCCAGCCCGGCCTAGTCCCCCGCCCTATCGGGTCGGGTCGGGTCAGCCAACCCGACCCGCCCGCAACCCCCGACCCGGTCACCCACGACCAGCCCCGCCCCCGCGAGACGCGGTCAGCCGCAGACCCGCCCGGCCACGCGGCGCCTCCGCCGGCCCCCTCGCCCGCACCCCGCGGCCACGACCCCCATATTCTCCGCCTTCGGCGCCGCCCCCTCGGCCCCCAACCGCCGTTCTCCCCTATATAAACCCCTCCGGCCCCCTCTCCGCCACAGCCACCTCGCCGCCACCGCTCCGCCCAGACCCCACCGCCTCGCCGCCTCGCCGTACCCCTCGCCGTGCCTCCGCCGCGCCTCCGCTCGACCCCCGTGCAGCGCCGCCGTCCAGAACTCCTCCGCCCTCCTCGACGTCCGGCCAGCAACAGCAACAGCAGCCGCAGCCGCCGCTGCCGGCCGCCCTGAGCCACCGCCGACCGCCAGCAGCTCCGCCTCGCTCCGGCGATCAGTCCCCCGCCCTCGCCGGCCGCCCAGCAGTCGCCCTCCGCCGTCCACGGCCATTTCCCGACGAAAACCCTAACCCTAGCCCTAATTTGGATTTCGTGTCGGACACGACACGGACACGTCTCGACCCTGATTTTCGGGTCCCCTTCAGGTGCGTGTAACTTTTGCCTCGTAGCTCCGTTTTCAATTCCGTAAATTGCGTTGTGAAGCCTGTATGACCCTCTCGGTGTCCGGATAAACTGTTCGGGACATCGCGTCCTGTGGTGATCGCACACCGCGATCCAAAAACAGGAAAAACCAGACCCTATTTTACCCCGGAACTGAGTACGCCCCGCCAAACGGGACGACTTGGTCGCGTGCGGCCTTCACAGATACGTACGCATCGTCGATACGGACGTGTGAGTTTTTGTGGAAGCTGATTCGGGTGTGCGTGCACACCGGAATCAACGCGTATCCGCGGACATCGCCCCGTATCCGCCTTTTCGACAATTTACCCTAACTTCGTGTACACACGTCGGATCGAGACGAAACTTGCGCCATCGGACTCGTAGCAATACGCTGGTCCTGTGGGTCAAGTTTGGTTCGATTCTGAGAACGTTGACGAAATTGCGTGTCGTGGGCCCCACAGGCCCCGCTCGACGGGCGATTTTGTGTTCGGCTCATTGGAATTTAAATCTGGAAGTTCCGTTGGGTTCGTATCAGCGTTCCTGACTTGTTGACACTAAGTTTGGTGAATTTGGAGACCTTTGACCCGGACACGTTTTTCGGTGCAAAGCGGGCCCACCGGCGGACCCCGTTTTGACCCGAAACTGCCGTTTTTGCCCTTGTCTTCAAATTGGATCCAAGGACAGGCATTTCTAGCTATTTGACATCTTCTGAGAGTGATGGTAATGTCTATTTCAGCTTTTGGACTCATCTCTGGACTTTTCCCCCAAGAACCTAACTAATCAGATCCAAACAACAGGCAAGTACCTGCACCTCAAGTTAATCTTTATATATTGTGATAATTAATTCCCTGTCTTACATGTACCCTTGATGATTACACATCGTGTTAGAAATGTTGAATTTCATGTCTTGAATATTGGTAGTTCCTGTCTTGTTTTTCATATCGGGTAGGAGAATACTAGGAGGCATGTAGTTTACCCTTTCCCCTGTCGTGACTGCTAGCTTTTGGTACGCGACTGTACCATCAGCCTGATACTCGATTATTCCTGACTGCTAGCCGCCTATGGCGGGCCTGATTAGCCTTATAAACCCCTACATGCCAACTATGTATTCTAAAAACAAACACAAGTACACACATATAGTTTCTGGTTATTTCTTGCTGGCTATTGTAGTTTCATTTCCTGTTTTATTTATTTCTGTTTCTCATATTCTTGTTTACAGTTAACTCTGAGATAATAATGTTCTGTTAATGCTGCTTCTCAACATGATATCTAATAGTTAATTGTCATAAAATATTTAGTTTAACCTTGTTGTGCATTGTGTACTTTGCTCCTTTCCTGACTGGATCTGTTGATTTAGGCGATGATGAGGACCTTGCTCCTACTTATTATGGTCCCTATGAGGGGACTGATGATACCTATGAGGAGCCAGAACCCACCCAGGAGACCCCTGCTGCTGAGTAGCTAGTAGTAGCTATCTTTTATTTCTATTTCTCAACCTATTTATCGGGTTTGTCCCCGATTTGAATATTGAATTTCTGTACTTAAACATTTGAATCTGTTGTCACATTTATTTTCAGTTGCAATCTTAAGTTTCATTTCTCCTTATTATCTTGCCTATGTTATTGTGAATGAGCTAGTTAGTAAGTATGGATTGACCTAGACAGCGTACTACCGCCGACTCTGCGGCGTAGGCTGGACGTACCCACGCACTCGTGCCCGAACTTCCGGGTGCGGGTCGTGACACGTTTTTATGGTGGCCCATGCAGGTCCCTATCCTAAAATAGGGTAATACCCTAGGACAGGGTATGGAATAAGATTGAGGATTCTAGGAAAAGCTCATTCACAGTATAGCGTCCTTATTTCAATTCTTGATATCATTGCTGCTCAATTTTTCCTATCGCCTTTGATTTCCAAGTATTCTATTCTGATCTTCCTATCCCTTAATCTTTCAGAATGGTCCAGACCAGGAACACAGTAGGAGGCACATCAGAACCAGCTGAGCAGAATGTGCCCGAGACCCTTGCACTTCCGCCGCCTCCATCTGTTCCGGCAGTTACCTTAGATGGGGCACAGCTACTAGGAGTGTTCCAGGGATTGGTGGAATTCCAGAAAGAACAGACTGCACTTCTGCGGACCAGCCTCTCAGAAGCTATTAAGTCCCAGGAGTCGCCACTCAAGAGGCCAGGGAGTGCCAAAGACTTCAAGAATCTTAGACCCCTGGAATTCTACGGAACTGAGGGCATTCTCTATGCCGATGAGTGGATAGAGAATGTCGAGAGACTCCTGAAGACTGCCCGGGTCCCTGATGACCTCAAAGTGGAGTCCGCAAGTCTGCAACTGTTCGACATTGCTCAAACCTGGTTCAGAGACGAACCCCAACTATCTGCTCCTGACATCACCTGGGAGGACTTCAAGAGGCTATTCAAGGAGAAATTCTACCCCGAAGTGGCTCGGGAAGCTCTCGAAAGCCAATTCGAGAGACTGGAACAAGGTACCCTGACTGTTGATGAATATACTGCTGAATTTAGCAGGTTAAGCCATTTTGCGGAGTACATGGTTCGTACCCCGGAGGACAGGGCCCGTAGATTCAAGAAGGGGCTGTCTCCGGATATTCGCCTTGCTGTCACCACCAGCCGAGCTCGTACCTATGAGAAAATCCTGAGCGTGGCACAAGGCGTAGAGAGAGATATGGGGCACAAACTGAAGCGAGAAAGAGATACCGAAAATGCAGGACCCAACAAACGTCCTTTTCAACAACAGCACCAGCAACAACAGCAGAGGGCCCCGCAGCAAACTCAGCGTCCTCTCCCTCGAGCTCCAGCACCCCAACCCCAGGCTCAAAGACAGAACCAACAAGCTGCCCCTTGTGGCTATTGCCAAAAACCAGGTCATACTTGGCAAGTCTGCAGGAAGAGGCTAGGTGCCTGCCTCTACTGCGGCTCAGCAGCGCATCAAATGAGGGACTGTCCAGCTGCTCAAGAACGCCCAGCTGCACCAAAGGCTCCAGCCCAGGCCAGGGCCCCAGCGGTACAACAGAGGGGACCCCCACTTCCAACACAACAATAACGCTTTGCTCAGCACCAACAGCAACAGAGGGGTGCACCGCAGCAAGGCCGTGCTTATGCAATGACTCTGGAAGAAGCTGAGGCCACAGCAGACGTGATCACAGGTTCTGTGCTTATAAATTCAATACCAGCTATTACTTTATTTGACTCTGGAGCTTCTCATTCATTCATGTCAGTAGATTTCCTTATGAAGCATAGCTTAACCACTAAACCCCTTAGGAATTGTTATAAGATCATTACCGGTGGAGGAATCATCCCGGTTAGTGATGCCTGTAACAATTGTCCTATCATATTATGTGGAAGAGAACTGTATGCTAGACTACTTGTAATGCCAGTGCCCAGTTTTGACATTATACTGGGTATGGATTGGTTAAGTCAACATCATGCCACAATAGACTGCCACAGAGGTAGTGTAATCTTCAGGCCACCTGATAAGCCAGAATTTGAATTTGCTAGAGGTTCTAGGGAAATGGGTAATAACAAAATTTGTGGAGCCCTAGTAACAGAAGAAGTGCCACTACCTATCATCTCTGAATACCTTGATGTTTTCCCTGAGGATCTCCCAGGCTTACCCCCAGACCGAGAAGTTGAATTCTCCATTGACTTAGTACCAGGAGCAGCACCAGTATCTCAGAATCCTTACAGAATCAACAAGAAGGAGATTATAGAACTAAATGAACAAATCAAAGAACTAGAAGACAAATGCTTCATTAGGTCTAGTGTCTCACCCTGGGGAGCTCCAGTATTATTTGTGCCCAAGAAGGACGGAACATCCCGAATGTGTATTGACTATAGGGCCTTGAATGCCTTAACAATTAAGAATAAGTATCCCCTGCCCAGGATAGATGACTTATTTGATCAGTTGAGTGGAGCTCGGGTCTTTTCCAAGATTGATTTAAGGTCTGGTTACCACCAAGTAAGGGTGAGAAAGGAAGACATCCCTAAAACTGCTTTCAATACCCGGAACGGACATTACGAATTCTTAGTGATGCCGTTCGGGTTGACGAATGCTCCAGCAGTTTTTATGAACTTAATGAACAGAGTTTTCCAGCCATACCTAGACAAATTTGTAGTGGTCTTCATTGATGATATTTTGATCTACTCCAAGACCCCCGAAGAACATGAAGAACATTTGAGGTTAGCATTGGAGACTTTGAGGAAGGAAAAACTCTATGGAAAATTATCCAAATGTGCCTTCTTCCTAGACAAAGTAGAATTCTTGGGACATGTTGTGACTGAAGATGGAATAGCAGTAGATCCTAAGAAGATAGCTGCAGTAGAATCATGGCCCACTCCAGACTCTGTAGCAGAGATTAGAAGCTTCCTGGGACTAGCTGGCTACTATCGGAAGTTTGTGAAGGACTTTGCTAGAATTGCGGAGCCCATGACAAAATTAACAAGAAAAGATGAAGAGTTCACCTGGACTGATGAATGTCAGCGTGCTTTTGAGGAATTGAAGAAAAGGCTGACTATTGCCCCTATTCTGACCTTACCTTCTGGAACCGGAAGTTTCGCTATTTATAGTGATGCCTCTGGAAAAGGTCTAGGTTGTGTATTGGAGCAGAATAAGAAAGTAATAGCATATGCCTCTAGACAGCTTCGACCACATGAAAAGAATTATCCAACCCATAATTTAGAATTGGCAGCTGTCATTTTTGCTCTTAAGCTATGAAAACATTATCTTTATGGAGAAAAGGTGGAAATATTTACAGATCATAAAAGTCTAAAATATATCTTCACCCAGAAAGAGTTGAACATGAGGCAAAGAAGGTGGCTGGAACTAATGAAAGACTTTGATATCACTCTTCAATACCACCCTGGGAAGGCCAATGTAGTTGCTGATGCGCTAAGCAGATATCCTATGGCAATGTACTTGACTATGAACAAACACCTGCTAGAGGACTTGGAAAGTTTAGGTATTGAAGTAATTATCCCAGGAAAAGAAGGCCAAATGATGAACTTGCAGATTCAGTCTACCTTAATAGATAAAATCAAGGAGACTCAGTTTCAGGACGAAGGCCTGCGAAGCCTTCGAGGTCAAGTGCAAGCTGGATTAGTAGAAGATTTCAGAATTCATGAAGATGGATCACTGAGGCATGGCGATAGATTATGTGTACCTCAAGGAGACATAAGAGAAAAAATTATGCAAGAGGCGCACAGATCGCAATACTCTATACATCCAGGAGCCAACAAGATGTACAAGGACCTGAGGGCGCATGTTTGGTGGCATGGCATAAAAAGAGAAGTAGCCAGGTTCGTATCTCGTTGTTTAGTGTGCCAGCAAGTCAAGGCAGAAAGACAAAGACCTGGAGGACTGCTTCAACCCCTACCCATTCCAGAGTAGAAGTGGGAACATATCACAATGGATTTTGTTTCCGGACTTCCAAGGACACCTAGTGGTAAGGATGCAATCTGGGTGATAGTAGATAGACTGACCAAGTCTGCACATTTTCTACCTTTCAAAGTAGGGCTATCTACAGAGAAGCTGGCAGATTTATATATCAGACACATTGTCAGGCTGCATGGAGTCCCAGTGAGTATTGTCTCCGACCGAGATTCAAGGTTCACCTCTCACTTCTGGAAGAGCTTACAAGCCAGCTTGGGGACTCAACTCAAATTCAGCACAGCTTATCATCCCCAAACCGATGGACAATCGGAACGTACAATCCAGACACTTGAAGATATGCTCCGTACATGTGTTCTGGATTTTGGAGGATCCTGGGAAGACTATCTACATCTGGTGGAGTTCTCTTATAATAACAGTTACCAAGCAAGTATTGAGATGACTCCATTTGAAGCTCTGTATGGACGAAGATGTCGTACCCCGCTATCATGGGACGACGTTGGAGAAAGAGCTCTGCTGGGACCAGAGATGGTGATCGATTCAGCTGAGAAGGTAAAGCAAATAAGGGACAGACTTCGAGTGGCTCAAGACAGGCAACGACATTGGGCAAATAGCCACCGAAGGCCCTTGGAATTTGAGGTAATTAAATTTATTCAAGTCAATTTAAATATTTTGCTTATGGAACTAAGGCTTGATTATGACTTTATTAAAGGTTGGAGAGCTGGTGTTCTTAAAGATTTCCCCGACATGTGGCACCATTAGGTTCGGAAGGAGTGGAAAACTCAGCCCAAGATTTATTGGACCTTTTTGCATTCAGGAGAAAATCGGAGAAGTGGCATACCGACTGGCATTGCCACCCTCTCTGGATGGAGTACATAACGTCTTCCACGTGTCGCAGCTGAGAAAGTACGTGTCAGACCCCAGCCACATTTTGGATCACTCAGAGCTCGAAGTAGGCCCAAGTCTGACTTACCAAGAGCAACCCGTGGAGATACTGGATCGCTCGGAGAAAGTCCTACGGAACCAGGTTATCTCCCTGGTTCGCGTAGCTTGGAAGCACCATTCCCCCGGCGAATCCACCTGGGAGCGAGAAGACGAGATTAGAGAGCGATACCCCTATCTTTTTGAAACCTGAGGTATATTTTATTTTTCGGCCTTTCTTTTCGTGCCTTGTTATTCTTAAATTTTGAGGACGAAATTTTTGTAAGTTGGGTAGGTTGTAAACCCCCTAAAATTTTAAATTATTAAATCTTGGATTTTTCCCAATTTCCTGGAATTTTCTGGGAATTTTCTGTAATTAAAATCAAGGTTTTCAATTAATAAATAATTTTTAATTGGCAATAAATAATATTAAAATATCATGAAAATAATATTTTTGGGTGTAAAATAAAAAATTGGACTTAGGGTAATTTTTCTGTATTTTTCTGGGCCTCAGACCTATTTTTAAATGCCTAAAAACTAATTTTAATTAATTAATTTAATTTACTGTTTTTATTATTATTATTAATTATTATTTATATTTTTATTTTATTTTTGTTATTTTTCTGGGCCGGCCCGGCCCAGTGGGCCGAAACCCAGCCCGGCCCAGTCCCCCGCCCTATCGGGTCGGGTCGGGTCAGCCAACCCGACCCGCCCGCAACCCCCGACCCGGTCACCCACGACCAGCCCCGCCCCCGCGAGACGCGGTCAGCCGCAGACCCGCCCGGCCACGCGGCGCCTCCGCCGGCCCCCTCGCCCGCACCCCGCGGCCACGACCCCCATTTTCTCCGCCTTCGGCGCCGCCCCCCTCGGCCCCCAACCGCCGTTCTCCCCTATATAAACCCCTCCGGCCCCCTCTCCGCCACAGCCACCTGGCCGCCACCGCTCCGCCCAGACCCCACCGCCTCGCCGCCTCGCCGTACCCCTCGCCGTGCCTCCGCCGCGCCTCCGCTCGACCCCCGTGCAGCGCCGCCGTCCAGAACTCCTCCGCCCTCCTCGACGTCCGGCCAGCAACAGCAACAGCAGCCGCAGCCGCCGCTGCCGGCCGCCCTGAGCCACCGCCGACCGCCAGCAGCTCCGCCTCGCTCAGGCGATCAGTCCCCCTCCCTCGCCGGCCGCCCAGCAGCCGCCCTCCGCCGTCCACGGCCATTTCCCGACGAAAACCCTAACCCTAGCCCTAATTTGGATTTCGTGTCGGACACGACACGGACACGTCTCGACCCTGATTTTTGGGTCCCCTTCAGGTGCGTGTAACTTTCGCCTCGTAGCTCCGTTTTCAATTCCGTAAATTGCGTTGTGAAGCCTGTATGACCCTCTCGGTGTCCGGATAAACTGTTCGGGACATCGCGTCCTGTGGTGATCGCACACCGCGATCCAAAAACAGGAAAAACCAGACCCTGTTTCACCCCGGAACTGAGTACGCTCCGCCAAACGGGACGACTTGGTCGCGTGCGGTCTTCACAGATACGTACGCATCGTCGATACGGACGTGTGAGTTTTCGTGGAAGCTGATTCGGGTGTGCGTGCACACCGGAATCAACGCGTATCCGCGGACATCGCCCCGTATCCGCCTTTTCGGCAATTCACCCTAACTTCGTGTACACACGTCGGATCGAGAGAAAACTTGCGCCATCGGACTCGTAGCAATACGCTGGTCCTGTGGGTCAAGTTTGGTTCGATTCTGAGAACGTTGACGAAATCGCGTGTCGTGGGCCCCACAGGCCCCGCTCGACGGGCGATTTTGTGTTCGGCTCATCGGAATCCAAATCGGGAAGTTCCGTTGGGTTCGTATTAGCGTTCCTGACTTGTTGACACTAAGTTTGGTGAATTTGGAGACCTTTGACCCGGACACATTTTTCGGTGCAAAGCGGGCCCACCGGCGGACCCCGTTTTGACCCGAAACTGCCGTTTTTGCCCTTGTCTCCAAATTGGATCCAAGGATAGGCGTTTCTAGCTATTTGATATCTTCTGAGAGTGATGGTAATATCTATTTCAGCTTTTGGACTCATCTCTGGAATTTTCTCCCAAGAACCTAACTAATCAGATCCAAACAACAGGCAAGTACCTGCACCTCAAGTTAATCTTTATATATTATGATAATTAATTTCTTGTCTTACATGTACCCTTGATGATTACACATCGTGTTAGAAATGTTGAATTTCATGTCTTGAATATTGGTAGTTCCTGTCTTGTTTTTCATGTCGGGTGGGAGAATACTAGGAGGCATGTAGTTTACCCTTTCCCCTGTCGTGACTGCTAGCTTTTGGTACACGACTGTACCATCAGCCTGATACTCGATTATTCCTGACTGCTAGCCGCCTATGGCATGCCTGATTAGCCTTATAAACCCCTACATGCCAACTATGTATTCTAAAAACAAACACAAGTACACACATATAGTTTCTGGTTATTTCTTGCTGGCTATTGTAGTTTCATTTCCTGTTTTATTTATTTCTGTTTCTCATATTCTTGTTTACAGTTAACTCTGAGATAATAATGTTCTGTTAATGCTGCTTCTCAACATGATATCCAATAGTTAATTGTCATAAAATATTTAGTTTAACCTTGTTGTGCATTGTGTACTTTGCTCCTTTCCTGACTGGATCTGTTGATTTAGGCGATGATGAGGACCTTGCTCCTACTTATTATGGTCCCTATGAGGGGACTGATGATACCTATGAGGAGCCAGAACCCACCCAGGAGACCCCTGCTGCTGAGTAGCTAGTAGTAGCTATCTTTCATTTCTATTTCTCATCCTATTTATCGGGTTTGTCCCCGATTTGAATATTGAATTTCTGTACTTAAACATTTGAATCTGTTGTCACATTTATTTTCAGTTGCAATCTTAAGTTTCATTTCTCCTTATTATCTTGCCTATGTTATTGTGAATGAGCTAGTTAGTAAGTATGGATTGACCTAGACAGCGTACTACCGCCGACTCTGCGGCGTAGGCTGGACGTACCCACGCACTCGTGCCCGAATTTCCGGGTGCGGGTCGTGACACATATAACTGTGCATACACTGTGGGTAAACTTTAGGACTGTCATAATTTTGACAGTCCTACTATATACTAGGACTGTCAAAATTGTGACAGTCCTAAAGTTACATATAACTGTGCATATAAGACAGTGGGTAAACTTTAGGACTGTCACAATTTTGACAGTCCTAGTATATACTAGGACTGTCAAAATTGTGACAGTCCTAAAGTTACATATAACTGTGCATACACAGTGGGTAAACTTTAGGACTGTCACAATTTTGACAGTCCTACTATATACTAGGACTGTCAAAATTGTGACAGTCCTAGTATCCTGGCAGTTTGACATATTGACAGTCCTAGGTTATTAGTAGCAATGCACAACATACAGTCAAAATCTATTAGTATTAATTAGATAACTCCTTTCATTACACAACATACACACAACATACAACATATAGTTCAGTATACAATTAAACATACATGGATCAATATACATGGATCAACACAAAATACATTTTAATATACAGTATCAATCGATTAGAATATCAAAGTAGTCGTCCGGCATGATTTTTGGATCCTCCATCTTCATCATCTTCTTATAGGCAGCCATTGCATCCTTGTAGGGTGTCGTCCATGCGATCGCTTCCTCTGGTGCGTGTTTATACCAAAGCATAGAAGGTGGCAGAATAGGAGAATAAGCGATCAACCTTGGGATGACGAAGTGTTGTCCGACAAACCCTATGCATCATAGATTGGATACTCGGTGTTCGGCCGGGGGGGCACACATTGGAAAGAAAGTATTGTTAATAACTTGTGATAATTACAATAGGTAACTTATACCTATTAGAGAATACGTAAGCAGCAAGTGGGACATCCATGTAATGGTCTGGTCCGGTAACTGTTTCCGTACAAGGTATGCCTGCAAACAAATCTCCAACAATTTCTTCGCCAAGTATCTGGCTATAGAAGGCTAGTCGCGACTCCAACTCCTCGTACAGCTCTTCCCTAACCTGTCTCCATCCTGCTTCAACTGAATAGCCTAGTTGTCTTGCTAGTACATGGTATCCACAATGGCCATCCTTAGGAACATCAATAATAGACCAAATAAAATTCCGTATCTCAGGTAGAAAATTTTTAATGTATAGACTATAAGAATCAGAAAAAGTTATCAAAACCCTCCGCCGTGACTGCTTCTATCGTTTTCTGTTTCTTCCCCCTTCGAATAGTTAGCTTACTCTTTTTCTGCGAAAATACCCCCCGATCTATTACGGACTTTGCCTCCAAACTGCGTTCGATATGTTCAAATAAGGATGGATCTCTTTTTGTTGACTCCTCCTCCTTCTTTTTTGCTCTACTCTTTCTTGACTGTGGTCTTCCCTTAGGAGTTCGAACAACGGATGGCTCTTGCAATCGAGTTATTGCCGGGACTGCAATCTCTTGGATTTTAACCTCAATGGATCTTCTCTCAGGTTCCGATGCGCCACACCACCTTGCGTGCAGTAGTTTCACTTGTGGCAACGCAAAAAAATTATCTTGAACTTCCACCGTCGGCATTATCGACAGCTGTCTCCAACGTTGATCAACAACATCTATTGGAATAGGTATAGATTCACGACGATATTCGTTGATCTCATGTGTACAAGGAAGTCCGAGTGAATGTCGATATGAACAACCGCAAACCTCGAGATCATAACCCATCGACTTCGACATACCAATCTCCTCAAACAATAAGCCCAAGGCCTTGTGAGATACCACATGGGTTAAACTATCCAAGAGGTGTTCATGATGCTTTGCAATATTGAGGCTCATCTCAAATGATGCTATAATATCGTTCACCGTGGAAATAGTCATCAAATGAATCGATTGCCAAACAGAGACAAAATTACCGATCGATGACCGTAGATATCTTTTTAAACTTGAGTGTGCTCCTTCGACCCGGTTCGTAGTGATTGTGCCATAATGCTTCACCATGTTGGTCCATGCTAAGACGAATTGCTCTTTATGTGGTTCTAGCCAAGTATCTTTGATATAAGATATGCATGTCGGGTTACTCGTCTCCCACTTTTGTTGGAACATGTACCATGCTGTGTCGTAGCTGTCTGTAGCACTTGCTCGCCATACAAGACTCCAATCACTGTAGAATTCTTCGAAGTAAAGCATGTCGATTTTACCGTCCACTTTTACAAATTTTCTCTTGCGTTGAGCTAGGATATTTCGATTTATATGCCAAGTGCATAGTAGTCTATGCGCATGAGGAAATACAATATCTATAGCATTTATCAGCATATATTCTCTGTCAGTAATAATAACAGAGGGCCCTTTGTAACCTGTGTAAAGGGATTGTAGTTTCCTCAACGCCCATGTGTAATCCTCTACTGTCTCACTCTTCATAAAACATAAAGCGACTGTGAATGTTTTTTCCGTAGACGTAAACCCAACAACGTGAAAAAGAGGCATCTTGAACTTGTTGGTCTTATATGTACAATCAAGGACCAACACGTCTGCGAACGACCGAGCCAAGTATGTGCAATCAGGATGAGCCCAAAACAACGAAAGGAGTTCATCAGTTTATGGATGTCTTCTATGGTACTCCACGTAGTGATGCTCCCCAAGCAACTTCAATACTTGCTGCATCGCCATTCTTTCTTTCATACTATTGTATTTCGCTCTGGCCAAACTATTATAGATCATCCTCATGGTAGACTTATTCCCATCTTCTTTTTGTCGCACGGCAGAATAAATTTGTTTCGGTACAACTCCGGAAAGGAACAATTCTTCAACCAACTTTCTCTCATCCTCCTTCAACCGTGCCACGTAGGCATGGCCCGTAAGTGTCCCTGGAATAGGATGATTGTGTCTTCCATTCTTAACTTCGATTATCCAATTCACATCTTCAACTTTTACAATCAACACCTTCAATGGACAACCACATTTTCTCGTCCCAATATTTTTCTTAGGGATTTCTTTTTCAACAACACCATTTTTTTATGATGCTCCCTAAACACACCTCCTCTTTCGCATCCCAGCTCAACATATTTTTGGTCCGACCAAGATCTGATGGATCTTGCAATGACAATAACTACGTTATGTCGTCTTCCAACTTCTCTGCACCACTCTAATGCTTCTTCCTGGGTTACAAATTGAATATCCGTTGAGAAAATATCATCCACATCAACACCAACAGCAGGATGTACCACAATATCTGAACAAGGTTGGTCCTATAACCAATATAAAATAATATAAAAATTAATAACTTCATATAATTACCCAAGACTGTCACTATTTTGACAGTCCTATTTTTATATAGGACTGTCAAAATTATGACAATCCTACTTTTATGTAGGACTGTCGAATTTATGACAGTCCTATATTTATATAGGATTGTAGAATATTTGACAGTCCTATATTTATATAGGACTGTCTAATTTTTACAGTCCTTACTCGTGACTGTCGAATTAGGGTTGTTGTTTTACGTACCGTACGTGCTTCGGAACAACTGACATGTTCTTCGGAACGTCCGGAGTGCATATTTAATGGATTGTAGGATCCGACTTCGTCATCGAACATATTTTCATGCATTGTTCCTACAATAGTAAAAAAAACTAATTTTTTTTCTGACAATCGCAAAACTTATTCATCGTAGGTTGTCGAAGACATACCGGAAGAATATTCCTTGGACAATCACCAAAGTAAAATTCTCCTCCAATCACAACTATCAATTTCCAAATTTAGGTGGGATGAGGGTTTCTTGGAGAATGAGGGTTTCTTCAAGTCTAGGTGGAATGCCAAAAATAGAAAAAAAATCACTTATATACCTAAGTGTGGGCTAGCCCCAAGTAACTTTGAGAGTGGCAAACTTGTAATTTTGGAAAAATTTACATTGGGCTAGCCCCAAGTAAAAGTAGTAGTGCCCTTATAATTTGCCTTTTGGAGGGGCCCTACTTTTTACGAGTTCTTTAAATCTTGTTATTTGCTTATAACCCCATGAATATGTGGCTGACGTAGAAATAGTTTCAGGGAAAACAAAATTTTATTAATTTTTTCAGGGGCTAATTTAAAATACTAGTAAATTCACGTATAAATTTTTTCAACTGATATTAATATAAAATTATTTAAATATATTTAAATTAAGATTTATTATATTATATATTTTTTAATTAGAATTTGTTATATATTTGATTATATTTTTATTATAATTAGTTATGGATATATTTTTACTTTTCTTGAAGAATCTTGAAAACGGTTAGCTACGCAATATTATCTAATTATAAACAAATATTTCTTCTAACTTATGTGGTTAAGGTGGGAGGTATTCTTTCTGGTCGGTTGAGTTCGAATTTTTGTAGTGTTATTTATAACAAATTTAAATTTTTTCAATAATTTTTTTATGCAATATTATTTTTTTAAAATAATTAATTGATGATATACATACGACTTAGACGGCTCACTTTTAAATCATTTTGAAGTCTCATTATATTATATATAAAATATAAGAGAACTATCGTATAAAATTTCTACGAATAATTCAAGAATACAGTAGTCAAGAAAGGGTTTGAACCTTTGAGCTCTAAGGAAATAAATTAGTACTTAACCAAATGAGCTTTACAAGTAGCTTGTTTTAAAACAAATAAAGTCAAATATATTGTAAGCAGAAGACTATATATGACTATATATAGACTATAAACATGATCGGTCCAGGATAAGTCCGATAAGACTTCGAACTTGGATAACTGCCCTCTACTAGGACACCCTCCAAGTCTCAGCGTGGTCCACAAGTGGTCGGGGTCACAAATGACCACTCTAGACCGTTAACAATAAAGGACAAGGGCAACTAAAATTAGCTACGGATAGGACAATCCAATCCCCCGACTGACCCTGACTATAAATGGTAGGGTTGAGTACAATCTAGTTCACACCAACTCCTAATCGTTTCATTATAATTCGATTTTAAAAAATTAAGAATTGAATCGGATCGTCCAACTTATGGAACAACATCAACCAACCCATTGATCTCGGTTCAGTTCTTCTAATTAGTTACATATTAAAAATAATCATGCTAAAACCTATTAAAAACTTATTTCATTTGTATTCTAATATTTAAATAACAAACATATCCTAAAATTTGTTAAGATATGTCCTAATCTACTATCAATCAATTTAAATATTTATGACCAAATCGTCAATGATTAATCATAAAAATCCATAAAGTCAACTTAGTACATTTGTCGGTTTGATTCCAATTGGATTTTCTAGTTTCATCAGACCGTAAAATAAAAATAAAAAAAGACCAGTACCAAACTGAATCGAACCGAACTTTGAGCGTAAAATACTAATGTCCATTTTTTCTAGTTTCATGTAGAGTATTCTCTCCCTCTCGACCTAGAGTGAATCCACTCTTGCCCTAAGGGCTTAGTTCAAAATACAGTTATGTTTGATCACATATTTGCTTTAATGTCTATTTTTTGTACGCTCATCGGACCGGTGTTTCAAAAATGTCCAATTGAACTCCGAAATGAAATACGTTGGAAAAACGTTCATTTAAAATGAAAATAGTTTTACCTTGCGTCTTGATTTTGGTATCAGTTGTAGTCCTAATGAAACGTAACTACCATTCAAACTTGCCTTTAATCATCAATAAATGTAGTTCTTTCGCTTACTTGATTTAATTGTATAAACTTTATTATTTTACCCTTATCTTACCCTTTTTTTCGTTTGTCTTGTGTTAAATGCACCGTATCTCTATCCCGAGGGTAACACATTGCTTCATTTTATTTTAAGGGATAACAAACATTTTCTTTTGGGGGTAACAAATATCATTACCATTCTCTTTCTTCCTTTTCCTAGTTCAAAATCTAAACAAACATTCTTCCATCTTCTTACTCTTCTTATTTCTGAAGTTTTATTATGGTTTCGTAATAGATAACCTACTAAGGTATTATTTTTAAAATTTTAAACTCCATTAATAAAATATGGACAGTCTCATTTAGGACGATAGAGGATTATCAAAATTTTTGCAGTCATAACTATATAGAGGACCACCAAAAATTCGACAGCTATGAAGGTAGATTTATTTGTCATCAAGATTATCAAAATTTGCTAGTCCTAAAATATGAAATGACTTCCTTTAGCAGTCTTGATTATGCATATGATTGTTAAAATTATCGTAGTCCTAAAGTAAATGTATTGTCCCAGAGATAAAAAAAAAATTGATAGTATGGGAAGTCAAAGTTGAAGAACACTCGTGTTATCTCCGAGATAGAAATTGTGCCTTTAACACAAACCTTTTTTTTAGCTTGAGTCACAGTTGCCAACACCTAAACCCTCTTCCATTCATTCTTCATGTTATGTCATGCATCTAATATGCCCCCTCTTCCTCACATTAATTCTTGCATTTTCTCATCCCTTATTCCCTGAGGTCAGGGTCGGCTCTAGGATAAACCGAACAAGCTATCGAGTTTGGACAAACCTCTGTGTTAGGACAACCCCTCAGACCCTAAGTTCCCACAAACTCATCTCTGTCAGTTGAACTAGCAATCCACTAGACCAATATTTTGAGTTTCCATTGGAAAGGTCTCGAGTAGCTCAAGAAGAGAGAATTCAGAATCCGAGCTCCACAACATCATCAGAACTGGAGACTTCAACGTTGCTACCAACTCCACTGGCCATCAATTTTTGATATATTCTTTTTTAGTCAAGGGCAAGGGGCAACCAAATTTAGCTCCGACTAGAAAAATCCAACCTCCTAGGTAGGCCCGGCCCTGGCGCAGGGTGGACTGGACCACTACCCAGGGCCCAAACCGAATGGGGGGCACCACTTATTTTATTTTTGTTGTAGGCTTATAGTAGGTTGCAAGTTAGGGCCCAATGAAAGAGGTGTTATTGGGATTAAATTGTATATATGGTGATTGACCCATGTGGCTTAGGCCCAAGTTGATATGTGGATGTATATATATGTAATATCATGGTGAATGAAACACCTAGATTATTCTCTCCTACTACTTCTTCATATGGTATCAGAGCATGACGGCTAGGGCACAATTTTTTCCTATAGTGGCGACAGCATCGGCGATTTTTTCTCTACGGCGGCGGCGGTGAGTCTCCCTTCGACCGGCGGTATGATGAACGGTGGCGGCGGCGAGTTTTCTACGTCGGTGGCGGAGGCAACAAGGATCGATCCCACCTCCCTGTATTACTTTGGTTCTAATGACAATCCGGGTAATAGAATTACGAAAGTGATATTTCGTGAAAAAAAATTATGAGGAATGGTCGAGATCTATTCGGCTTTCTCTACGGAGTCGATAAAATTTGGGCTTATTGACGGATCTATCAATAAAACTACGGAGAATGACAAATTGGAGGATTGGTACTGTGTCTAATCGATGCTTGTGCAATAGATTTGTATACTATTGACGCTTCGGTGAAGAAGACGATACCCTACTTTGAGGAGGCAAAACAGCTATGGAATTCGCTCAAGGACCGATTTAGCGTGGAAAATGGTGCTAGAATTCAACAGATTAAACATTCGTTGGCAGAGTGTCGCCAAACAAAATCTATGTCCGTGGTCAACTACTTCGGCTAATTGCAGATTCTTTGGGATGAGTTGGGGACTTATGAACCTATTCTGGCGTGTAGTTGTGACAAATGTACGTGTGATATCCCGAAGAAACTACAGAAATGGGTTGATGAGGAGCGCTTTCATCAGTTTGTTTATGGGATCAATCAGGAACTCTATGGCAACGTCTGCTCGACTTTATTGGCACAAGATCCGTTCCCTACTTTGGCGCGTGCTTATCAATCCATGCTACAGGAGGAACGTTTGCGTACGTCCACACAAGTCTCTTCTGAACGAGACGAGGTTATGGCGCTTGAGGTTAAAACTCCTTTTGGTAACCGTGGGCCATCTTGTTTGGATGGTCGGGATAAATCGGAGTTGCTTTACAATTTTTGCAAATGCAACGGACATGAAGAAGCCACTAGCTTCGAGAAACATGGCTTTTTAGATTGGTAGAGGGATAGGCCGTGTGGCTGTAAACCCCCTGATTTTTTAAGAATTTTTAATTTGGAAATTTTCATAATTTTCTGAAATTTTCTGAGAATTTTCTGTAATTAAAACTAAGGTATTTTAATATTAAATAATTTTTAATTGATGTTAAATAATATTAAAATATTATGAAAATAATATTTTATGGTGTAGGATAATTTTTCGGGAATTTATTGGACCCCGGAAGTATTTTTAAAGCCCTAAAAATTATTTTATAATTAAACCAAATTAAACCCTAAATTAACCCGGTTTATTTGAAATAAACCAAACCGAACCGGACCGGTTCAATTGAACCAAACCCAAATCCTTATTGGGTCGGATCCGGGCCCAAAACCCAGACCCGACCCACTAACCCAAAACCCTCTTCCAATCTTTTGTGGATCGGGTCGGGTCCTACCCAACCCGACCCGCCGGACCCAACCCGACCCTGGTGCTACAGTGCCCATCTCTCACCCGAACACCCGACCCCTAGTCTCCCTACCGCCGGCCGCCCGCTCGCCTTCCAGCCGCTCCGGCTACCCCCAACGGCCGTCGCTCCGTTGCCCCGACTCCTCGCTCCGCCTCCCCGCACCGGCCGTCCGCCCTGTTCCTCCCCGCCTCCTATAAAACCCCCTTCACAACCTCCTCCGGCCGCTCCCATCCCCCGTAGACACCGCCCCAGCCGCCTCGATGCCGGAATCCTAGCCACCGGCCCGCCTCCGCCACCGCCTCCAGACCTAACCGCTTCCCTCGACCCGCAGCCACCTCCGGCTCCAGCGCCGACGCCGTCCCCGTCCAGAACCCGCAGCCGACTCCGCCCCGAGCGTCCCCGCGCCTCCTCCCTGCCGCAGCTTCGGCGTAGCCGCCTCCGGCCAGAGCCGGCCGCCACCCTCGCAGCACAGCCAGCCGTCCCCAAGCCCAGCCGCCTCCGTCAGCGCCCCTCCGGGGAAGCCTGGCCGCCCAAGCCCTAACCCTAGAACCCGGACACGGCTCACTTCGTGTCTCGTGTCGACACGGACACGAAGAATTCTCGGTTTTTCGGAGCCCTGTTCAGGTACTCTTTTCTCTCTCCTTGTAGCTCTGTTTCTCATTCCGTTAGTTGTGACGCGAACCCTGCGTGACCCTCTCGATGCCCGTGCAAAACCGCTCGGTGCATCGCGTCCTGTGGCGATCGCGAACCGCGATCCAAAAATAGGAAAATATATCAACGCCCTGTTTCACCCCGGAACTGAGTACGTCCGGCCAAACGGGACGATTTGGTCGCGTGCAGTCTTCACCGAAACGTGTGCGTCGTTGATACGGACGTGCGAGATTTCGCAGAAGTTGATTTGGATGTGCGTGCACACCGGAATCAACGCGTATCCGCCGACAACGCCCCGTATCCGTCCTTTCTGGATCTCGCTGTAACTTAGTGTACACACGTCGGATCAAAACGAAACTTGCGCCATCGGACTCGTAGCAATACGCTGGTCCTGTGACCCAAGTTTGGTTCGATTCTGAGAACGTTGACAAAATCGCGTGTCGTGGGCCCCACAGGCTTTACTTGACGGGCGATTTTGTGATCGGCTCATCGGAATCCAATTCTGGAAGTTCCGTTGGGTTCGTATCATCGTTCATAACTTGTTGACACTAAGTTTGACAGATTTGGAGACCTTTGTTTCTGACACATTTTTTGGTGCAAAGCGGCCCACATATGGACCCCGCCTTGACCTGAAAATGTCATTTTTGCCCCTGTGTCCAAATTGGACTAAAGGACAGGCGTTTCTAGATGATTGATATTTTCTGGATCTGATGGTGGTATTTATTTCAGCAACCAGAGTACTCCCTGCAGAACCCACGGAAGTCAGAGCTACAGTTGGAGTCAGAACCTCAAGCAAGTGTACATTGCCAAACACTGCAGTTTTTGTAACCTATTTCCTTGACATATATATATTGATGTGCATGCTTGACCTAGGACTGTGTGAGTTACTTAGCATCCGATTAATAATCGGGTGCCAACACCGTACGCGGCGTTGTGTAACGTCATCTAGAGATGGATACCGAGACCCTATACTTCTCGTGCTTGCATTATCAAGTACGTTATTCCCAGGACACCTGACACTATTTATGATACAGAATCGTCCTGAGATATTCATGGTGATTCTGTATAGGATACAGTTTTCATGACTTATTCCTTGCTTAGATATTATATGACTGGATGCATTAGTTATGATCATGTATGGCATGGACATGAGACGTTGTGGACATGAGATGCATGATTACATTGGGTGGGGAGAGTCACACAAACTACAGGTTGATTATATATTATGCCGACATCTTAGTCTCTCTCCGAGCTAGACAACCACATGATATCACTGCTACCGGCTCCCCGACACAGAGCTTGTAGTAGTTTTATCTTGAGTTCTAGTGCTGCTCTCATCTTGCATATCACTTAGCTGGTTATATATTACCCTATTATTTTATTTATTTGCTGCACTGCATTTATTTTGGCATGATTATTCTTGTACCTTGCTATGTCCCCTGAGGACATGGATCCGGATTATGTCCCCAGGATTAGCAGACGAGATCGATCCCGAGGTATACGGGACAGGTGCACTAGCGGGAGCAGAAGCAGGTTCAGGAGCAGGCAGTGGAGCAGAACCAGGAACCAAGGAATAGGTGATTGCCATGGATTTTCTGAGTATATGTTCCTTCCATACTCAGTCAGTGATGTTATTTACTTTCTTGTTAAATGAACCATTGTATCAGACTTGATTTATCGGGTTGTTCCCCGATTTAAATTACTTGTGACTTGATGTTTGATGTTTATATTCCTTTTATTGAGATTGTTATATTCATTCTGTGGATGAGATTAGTAGACCCTGATTATTGTTGTTTTACAGCTTAAGTACGCCCTGATGGATCCATTAAATTGGGATGTCCATCGGTGCATGCTGCTGGCCATTGCCACGTGTCTAGTCCCTCGTTATTTTGGGACTGGGACGTGACAGTGGCGGCGAACGAAGGGCTGGCCGCGGACATGGTGGCGGACACGCGGCTGATGGTGGACGGGGACGGGATGCGAAAGTACGTACGATAGTGGCAGGATGTGGCATGACTATTGAGGCACAGACGCGTATGGCAGGTGATGGTGCATGCGGTGTTCCCGGAATAACTCCGGACCAATGTTAACAACTTATTTCTCTATTTGGTAACTCTTCGGTCAAATCTTCGGAGGACCGTATGGTGGGTAAGTCTATTGCACCTTGAATTATTGATACATGCGCTTCAAATCATGTTACTAAAAATTTGGATTTATTGTTGGGGGTGACAAAAATAGAGGAATGTCCGGTTGGCTCACGGACGGACGGACTGTGATTGCCTCGTGCTGCGTTCATGTTGCTCTTACACCGAATGTTGTTCTCACGAATGTTCTATTTGTACCTCAATTACATTATAATTTAGTTTATATGACCCATCTTATTAATGATACAAATTGTGTTGTACAATTCACTAAAAAATTATGCGTAATATAGGACCCCAGTTTGAGGACCCTGATTGGCGTCGGTGAACGGCGGGACGGACTCTACTACTTTCGTATTGTACCGAAGACTCGGGCCTTGACAGTGACTGAGACAACTTCTCTGGACATTTGGCATCAGTGATTTGGGCATCCTTCTGATAAAGTAGTAAAGTCTCTTCTTGTTATTAGTAGCTCTAGTAGTTCAGTGAATAAGGCATGTGAAGTTTGCCATCGGGCAAAGTAAACTCGAGGTATTTTTTCCTGTAAGTGACTTTCGGACTGCTACAATTTTTGATTTGATACATTGTGATCTTTGGGGGCCGTATCCTACGCCTTCTTCGTGTGGAGCTCGATATTTTTTGACGATTGTGTATGATTTTTCTCGTGCGGTTTGGGTGTTTTTGTTGATTGATAAGCCTGAAGTATGCAAGATGTTCTCATCATTTTTCTATGATTGAGCGACAATTTAATTCCAAAGTTTAAATTGTGCGAAGTGTTAATGGTACTCAGTTTAATTGCTTGCGTGACTACTTTGTATAGAATAATATTTTATTTCAGACATCTTGTGTGGGCACCCTCAGCAGAATGGGAGGGTAGAACGAAAATATAGACATATTTTAAATGTGGCACATGCTTTACGTTTTCAGAAAAATTTGCCATTTTTTTGAGAGAATATATTTTGGCGGCCGATTATTTGATCAATCGAACCCCTTCAAGTCTTCTTGGTTTTAAAATTCCTTATACAATTTTATTTGGTGCTTCTTCTTCTTATGATGAATTATGTGTTTTTGGTTGTCTATGTTTTGCCCACAACCAAAAAGCTAAAATAGACAAATTTGTCAGTCGCAGTCGAAAGTGTGTTTTTATGGGATATCCCCATGGTAAAAATGTTTAAAAATTGTACGATCTTGCTACTAGTGATTTTTTTGTCTCTCGAGATGTTAAATTTTATGAGACTGAGTTTCCCTATTATGTTGAGGATGATCGTGGTGGTACGACTTCACCTGAGCTTGCTCCTCCTGTCGTGGGTGATGATGATTTGAGTTTTGATCCCGTGACGACAGTACTACGGGGTGTGATTTACCTCATATGGATGGGACGGTCGTATCCCTGGATGGGAACGATGCGGTGGGGGAGGCTGATGGTGAGGGTGGCGCGCTGTGGAGGATAAGGCGATGGTGGGGGTGCCATATGGTGCATGAGGGTATACTGGGACGTGGAATGCGTGCCAAAATTTCGTCCGTAAAGCTCCGCGATTTTGTTACAAATATAATACGAAAGTTTAGTCCAAGTCCATCCTTCCACCACCACGTCCAATCACTCCTCAGGTACTCCTTATCATATAGCACATTTTTTGAATTGTGATCGATTTTCTCTGGGACACAAATTTTTTTTTTGCATCTGTAACTGCAGGTATATAACCAGCCTCCTTTAAAGAGGCGGTTAAAGATGCATGGTGCCGTGAAGCTATGCAGAATGAGACATGAGCTTTGGAGGATAATGATACCTGGACAATGGAGACGCTTCCGGCTGAGAAACGTGCTCTGGGGAGCCGGTGGGTGTATAAGATAAAGTATAATTCTGATGGGAGTGTTGAGCGGCTTAAAGACCGTTTGGTGGTTTTCGACAATTATCATGTTAAAGGGATTTATTACACTAATAAATTTACTCCGGTTGCAAAAATGGTTACTGTTTTTGCTTTTCTAGCTGTAGCTGTAGCAAAGAATTGGGAACTACATCAGATGGATGTTCATAATCCTTGTTTGCATGGAGATCTTACCGAAGAAGTGTATATAAAACTACCACCTGGTTTCCGAACCACACGTCCTGATCAGATATGTCGGCTTCGAAAGTCTCTTTATAGGCTTAAACAGATGCATCATTGTTGGTTTGCGAAGTTGGCATCTTTTTTGTGGGAGTACAAATTTTACCAATCGTACTCTGACTACTTGCTTTTTACTCTTCATAGAGTGATGTTCAGATGAATGTTCTTGTGTATGTCGACGATTTGATTCTCTCTGGCAATAATTCTGCTGCTCTTACCGCCTTTAAGAATTATTTGAATACATGCTTTCACATGAAGGACCTTGGGGTGTTAAAGTTTATTCTTGGAGTTGAGGGGTAGCTCGAAGTGCGGAGAGAATTTTTTTGTGCCAACGAAAATATACACTTGACATTATCTCTGAGACATGATTGTTGGGGACGATACCCTCAAGTTTTTCTATGGAACAACATTATCAACTGGCACGCTATACAAGTCCACTGTTGTTGGATGAAGAAGCATATCGGCGACCCGTGGGACGGTTGATCTATCATTCCTTTTATTGTAACTACTAGTTTTCTTATTTTGTACATTTATTTATTGATTTTAGAAAATGCTGTGTGGTCCCAATTATATTTCAAGGCAACTCTGCTAGTTTATATAATGTCACCCAAGTTCTAACTTTACCAGGTCCTCACAGTTTTGTCCTACGTTTAGTTTGTTCTAGTAAATTGCAACCAATGTGCTGCGTTACGTACATTCTTGATAAAATTTTACAGTATCATCAAATTTATAAGCCTAATTTTTCTTCTCTAATTTTTTTTTTTCCAAATCATTTGAGACATGTTTTGTCATATGTTCATGTTTACTGCTAGAAAAGGAAACTCGTCTATTGGAAGACGTATTCTAAAGCAATTATTTGAGATATATTGAAAGACCTGTGTTCTAAATAATTTCTGAGATATATGAAATATATTATGTTTTGGTTGATTTGGTCGTTGTTTTGCTATGTAGGTCATTGGAGGAAGTCCAAGTCTAAAGAATATGTACTAGAAGATCGTTGGAAAAATATGAAGAAGGTGATTAAACTTTTTGGGTCATTGGAGAGCTTCTACTGAAAAATGTAAAGAAAGTGATTTAACATTTTAGGTCATTGGAGGAGACCTAAGTCTAAGGAATATGTACTAGAAGATATACCGAAGAATGTGAAAGAAATGGTTTAACTTTTTAATTATTTTTTTTTACTGCCATTTGTCCATTTCTTTTTTTTTCATGTTCTTTTTTAAAGTTTCATCTTTATTAATATAATTTATTTATTGAAAAAATAGACATTTATGAACAAATAAGGGTACACATTTTTTTATTTTTTATTTATCTGGACCCTAATAAAACTCAGGACCGGTTCTGCTCCTGGGCCGGTCCTGCCTTAGGCTCTCAAAGAACAATCAGGGTTGGACCAAAGGGAGGAAGAATCTAATTTGGATTTTAGTCAATTCTTCGATTTTCAATTCACATATCTGAATATTGTAGTATGTTGTATATTAATATCGTACTAATAAATAATAAAACGAATATAGTATTATCCTAATATATCTACTCTGGATGCACACCTAAGGTCAACATCTACACAAACATAAATTTTTAAAGGCAACAAGGGGGCACAAAACATCATAAAATATTTTGTCAAATTGACGAAATATTCATAAATCTCTTTGATGAGACTTAAAAACGATTCAAAATTAAACCGTATAAGCTGTATGTAAATATTTTACTAATTATTTTAAAAAAAAATAATTACTTAAACTATCTAATATTATTTATTTATAATTAAATAATTCTAATTCAAGTGGTTAAGATGGAAGGTATTTTTTCGGATTGTTTGAGTTCGATTACTTGGAATAACAGTATTTATAATAATTTTATACTAAAAAACTTTAACATTTTTTTTACTTACTAGTGTTTATAACTCCATTTTGTGGGGGATTATTTACACTAACTTACTCTATATTTTATATTTATTATGCGGTATTCCTTATTAAGAAAATAATTACACGAACATCCTCTATGCTTTTATGTTTTAAGAACAGCTAGTGTAATAACACTTAACACAAAAATATAAAATATAAATGAGCTCCGTGTAATAAACATAAAACATAGAAATATTTGTGTAATTACTTTTAAAATAAGAGAGGTACGTATAATAAATATAAAATATATGAGAGATTATTGTAAATTAGTCACGTTCATGTACGTTGCACGTACAATAAAAAAATAAAAATATTTTTAAAAAATAAATAAAAATTTAAATTATGTTACAAATATATTTTAAATATGATTTGAATATATTTTTATTATAATTTGTTACAGATATATGTTTTAAATTTTTTGAATATATATTTAGTTAGATAATGCCATATATTTAGTTTAAATATAATTTAAATATTGAATATATTTTAGAATTTATTATATGTTATGATAGTTAAAAGGATTTCGAAAATTTGTTTTTATTTTTAACTACGTGAGGAGATACATATAATTTTTAATATTTTTATAATTTTTTTATGATTTAGTAGATGATATACATACGACTTGGACGACTCATTTTGAGCCGCTTCCAAGCCGTATTATAATAGTAGAGATAACTTTTTTTTATTATATAAATTTAGGAGACATAAACAAATAACGTCTTTCAGTTTTTTTTTATATGTCCTTTCCACCGGGTTAGAAACTAAGTTCCCAAGGGGGATTCGAATCGTACCCATCTCTACGGGAGCCCCCCATCGTAACCAACATGTCATGACCCCACGGACAACGTCTTTTAGTTTTACTATTAGGATCATGCGATATGGTGTGATTACTGGAGAAAAGTGGGTCCCGCATATGATAATTTTTTTTAGATGTCTGACATAATATTCGGAACTCTTTGAACGCTGAATTGCATGTCCTTTGAATCCATTGTCTCCAACTTTCACTAAATAAATGAAAGGAATAATATGTCTCTATGGCTCAATCATTCGATCTTCCGCCACTAAATCATGATCTTATACATTTTTTTTATAATCACAAGGGTCACTCGAGTTCAATCCAGCTTCTGATATTAACATAACTGCTGACAAATATAACTATGACACCCGCTGTTAGGAACCGCCACTCCTAAACTATTTAGTTAAAAGTAGGTCTCACATTGACATGGGGCCATATATATATATTTTTTTAAATTTTCGGCATAACGTCACTCCTAAATAGTTAAAAGTAGGTCCCACATTGACGTGCGAGCCATTTATATATATATATATATATATATATATATATATATATATATATTTTTTTTTTTTTTTTTTTTAATTTTCGACATAACGTTCGAAACTTTTTGCACACTACATTGTATGTCTTTTGTCTCAATGTCCTCCAACTTCCACCATTTTATAAATGGAAGAAATAATAAGTTTCGGTGGCTCGATCCACTAATCTTCTGCCACCAAACCAGAATCTTATATCTCTTATCGATAACCACAAGAGCCACTCATAAGTGTGGATCATATCATTATAGAAAGTAGTCATGTCCAGAGGCGGGTGTGAAATATTAATTGGGTGGAGACAAGGCATTAATGTGTTGTCCATACGTAAACTTGATGGGGGTGTCACTGTCACTAATTTATAACATCCAGGACTCGGATGAAATTAGATTATTGTTGGTCTAGGGGATTGTAATCGTTAAGGTTTAACAAAACAAAAAGTATAAAAATAAAATAAAAATAAAAGTAAAATTTGTGATTGTTAAGTTTTTACAAAAAAAAAAAAGTTGTTCATAACAAAAAAAAAAAAAGTTCAGAAAAAAAATGTATAAAAGAATACATTTCAACCGCCAGTCGGATTGACACATATTCCGTCGGTCGACTGGCACAGATTTTGTCAGTCCAACTGGCAAAAAAAATTGATCATATTCAATTTTCACCAGAATATCTGACGAAAATCAAGTAGTAATTGTTTGGTTGCTTGTTCACAGTGAACAAACAAGAATTTGCTCACAGCAAGAAGTCATTGTTCATAGCAAGGAATCATTTCATGTGTTTGCTCACATTGCTTGATTTTCGTCATGCTTCCGGGTGAAAATTGAATATGTTCAATTTTTGCCGACCGACCAAATGTATTCTTCTATACATTTTATCTAAACTTTTTTATTTGTGCCCTATTTCTTACCCAAAAAAAAAATATTTACGAACAAATTTGATAAATTTTTTTACTTAGTGTACGGATTTTTAAAATAAATTATCAAAATTGTCTTTAATTTATAAGAAAAGTTATAAACTTTGTTTTAAAAATGTAATAAATTAGGGATAGCTTAGGTAATATATCATAAAAACCAAAAAATATTGTAAAAGTTTTTTTTGCAATTGCAATCCCATTGGTCTCTCTCTCTCTCTCTCTCTCTATATATATATATATATATATATATATATATATATATATATATATATATACTCTATTCTGTTCACATGTGTATTGGCTAATGTAGAAATATAAATTTATGACTCATATCCATTTATATATATGAATATACCGTTAGGAACTAAAACATATTTTTTCTTCTCCTTTTCGTTTAGAACTAGACTTTTGAAGTTCCTCACAAGCATTTGTCTTGCTCTTTCATTTCTTCGTTTATCCTCATCAACGAATCACTTCTTTAAATAAGATCTCTATTCCCTTTGTATGTATTTTCTACAAAAAAAAAAAAAAAAAAAAAAAAACATGTCCAGTTGGAAGTTAGTGGAGCTCAATTCCCAAATGAATTTCTGAAGGAAAAAAAAAATTGAAAAGATTAACATTTATTTTTAATGTATAATTTGAACCCACAATTTTTCAATTGTTCTATTATCCCTCACCTGCCCCAATTGGTTTGGCCATGTAATGATGTCATAATCTATGTTCCGATCATTTTTCCAAAAATATAAATAAATTTGTGCTCGCTACTTAAGTGGTCTAATTGTCAAAATATTTTTGAGAAACAGCTTAATTCAAAATAATAATAATAATAACCTATAAAAGTATGGTCACTTGTATAACACATTATCGAACGTATACATACTAAATTTTAAATATTTTGGAGGAACTTAGGTCCTGATCAACATTGAAGAAATATAAAAAACAATGTCGAGCCTCACCCACATGGGCCACGTGTATATAATAGTTCTTTTCTTTCTCATAACTCTATAACATAATAAAGCTGGTCCAAAAAATACCAACCATGCATACTAATATCCTATCAACATATAATACTTATTCAATGGAATAACAATGAAAGCATGGGAATCCAATTAATTGGTACAAGAATACAAGCACTATAGCTATATAATGACAATATTAAGTTGCAATATAGTTGGACATTGAAAATGCCCTCTCAACAACTCTTAAAGCAAGCATGGCAGATTACAATACATTCACTCTTGGCAATTAACACACTTATTCGGTAATTCCATTCTTTATGCAAATAATATCAGATTAGACATTTTTGTTGCTTTTAAATTTTTTTTTTTTCAAATTAAAAATAAAGAATAAATTGTAAATATTTTGTACGTCCCTTCAACTTTTCACAATCTGGTACGCTTTCCTGTTGTCAAATTTCTTTGGTAAATCCAACCTCTTTCAACTAACAAATTTTAAAACATAAAAATAAAAAAAAAATTGAAAAGCCAATTTTATCTCTCTTTTTAACTTAATTTGTGGGACCCTCCTCTATAATTTTGTATCTTCTTTTTTCCTGTCCTCTCTCCTAACTTTCATTTTAGGATTATTTAGTTTTATGGTCATGTATAATATTCAGGTCCCATATTATCCATAAAAGGATATAGTTCTCGTCATGACAATTAACTTGGATTAACCGTTAGATCTCATTTAGATTTTCATAATATTTAAAATTTATTTTTAATTTTAGAATCTCTTATAATATTCGAAATTTGAGTTTGTCTCTATTTTGAATTGTAAACCCCCTGATTTTTCAAGAATTTTATATTTGGATTTTACACGATTTTCTGGAATTTTCTGGGAATTTTCTGTAATTAAAATCAGGATTTTAAATATTAAATAATTTTTAATAGATAATAAATAATATTAAAATATTATGAAAATAATATTTTTGGGTGTAAAATGAAAAACTGGATAGAGTAATTTTTCTTGAATTTATCGGGCCCCGGACCTATTTTTTAATCACCTGAAAACTAATATTATTTATTTATTTATTTATTTATCTATTTAATTATTTATTTATTTTAAAACCTAAATCAGCCCGGCCCAACCTCGGCCCACCGGCCCGGCCCAATCCCCTGGCCTACAGGCCGGCCCAGCCGCTCGTCCTATCGGGTCGGGTCGGGTCTGCCCAACCCGCACCGCCACCCGACCCGAACCCGCTTCTTCACCCCCACGACCCAGCGCCGCGTGCCTCCGCGTCCCCAGCCGACTCCGCCACCTTCGCAGCGCAACCCGGCCGCCCCCGCCGGAGCTCGGCCAGCAAACCCTAACCCTAACCCTAGTCTCGTGTCAGCCGGACACGGGACACAGGACAAAGTGTCATGTGTCGTGTCGAACACGGTGAACCCCCGGTTTTCGAGTCCTGTTCAGGTACTCATATCTTTCTGCTCGTAACCCCGTTTTCGATTCTGTCTTTTGCATCGCGAAGCCTGCGTGACCCCCTCGGTGCCCGAGCAAACCGCTCGGTGCATCGCGTCCTGTGGTGATCGCGAACCGCGATCCAAAAACAGGAAAAACAACGCCCCGATTCACCCCGGAACTGGATACGCCCCTCCAAACGGGACCACTTGGTCGCGCGCGGTCTTCACAGATACGTGCGCGTCGTTGATACGGACGTGCGGGATTTCGCAGAAGCTGATTCGGATGTGCGAGCATACCGGGATCAGTGCGTATCCGCGGACAACGTCCCGTATCTGACTTTTCTGAATCGTGCCCTAACTTGGTGTACACACGTTGGATCGAAACGAAACTTACGCCATCGGACTCGTAGCAATACGCTGGTCCTGTGACCCAAGTTTGGTTCGATTCTGAGAACGTTGACGAAATCGCGTGTCGTGGGCCCTACAGGCCCCACTCGACGGACGATTTTGTGATCGGCTCATCGGAATCCAATTCTGGAAGTTCCGTTGGGTTCGTATCATCGTTCCTGACCTGTTGACACTAAGTTTGGTGAATTTGGAGACCTTTGACCCTGACACGTTTTTCGGCGCAAAGCGGGCCCACATGTGGATCCCGTTTTGATCCGAAATTACCGTTTTTGCCCTTGTCTCCAAATTGGACCCAAGGACAGGCGTTTCTAGCTGAATGATATTTTCTGGATCTGATGGTGATGTTTATTTCAGCAACCGGAGTACCGCCTGCAATTTCAGCTGAAGTCAAAGCCGCAATTGGAACCAGAACCACAGGCAAGTGTACCTCGCCAAAACTTGCAGCTTTGCTACCTATTTCCTGGACTTAGTTATACATCAGTAGGCAAGTGTACCTTGCCAAATCCTGCAGCTTGCTACTTATTTTCTTAACTTATTTATACATCAGTGGACATTTATACCGTGCCAACTTGCAATGATTTATGTTATAATACTTGCTGGAGTACTTGTGTAAACATACATAAACTTGATTTAATTGTTCAACCCAGGACCGAGTGATTTTACTTAGCGTCCGATTACTAGTCGGGTGCCAACCCCGTACGCGAAGTTGGGTAACGTCACATAGACATGGATACCGAGACCCGATATTTCTCGTACTTGTCTTATCAAGTACATCATAACCCAGGACACCTGACACTATTTATGAGACAGGATCTTCCCGAGATATTCGTGGTGATTCTGTATAGGATACAGGACTTGACAGAGATATTTTATTTATAGACAATATGACTTGTTGCATTAGCTATGATCCCGCTTGACATGGACATGAGACGTTATGGTCATGATATGCGTGATTACATTGGGTGGGGAGAGACACACACAGGCTACAGGTTGATTTTATATTATGCCGGCGTCGTAGTCTTCCATTGAGCTAGACAACTACATGATATCACTGCTATCGGCTCCCCGACACAGAGCTTGTAGTAGTATCAGCCTGAGTTCTGGTGCTGCTCTCATATTGCATATCACTTAGCTGGTTACATAGTTTACCCTATTGTTCATTTATTGCTGCACTGCATTTATTTTGGCTTGTGTTATCTGTACCTTGTTATGTCCCCTGAGAACCTGGAATGGACTATGTCCCCAGGTATAGCCGAAGAGATCCATCCAGAGATACACCGTACAGGAGCACTTCCAGGAGCTGTACCAGGACCTGAGGACGAGTTCGCACCAGAGGACTTCTCCTGAGCATTGGCTGTATATAGTCAGTTATTTCTGTTTCTGTTTCTATTTCCAGTTCCTTTATTTTCGTCTATTTGCTTGATGTATCAGACTTGTTCTCGGATTGTTCACCGAGACACTTTTATTGAGATTGTTAGTTTATATTATTTGTATTTATTCTGGCATTTAATCTGTAATTATCTGTTGTGGATGAGATTAGAATAGTCTGTGACCTGTATCATTGGTTCTATTTACTGTTAGACTACAGCTTAAGCATGCCCTGATGGATCCATTAAATTGGATTGTCCATCGGTGCGTGCTGCTGGCCATTGCCGCGCATCCAGTCCCTCGGCATTTTGGGACTGGGGCGTGACATGGTTTTTTTGGTGGCCCATGCAGGTCAACGACTAAATTGTTCGGTTTCAACTTAGGGACCGAACAGGCCTGCAGTAAGATAGGATAAGTTTTTAGGATCTCATCCACTTGCTTGAAACATTCTTGATGTCCATATCGAATCGAATTAATTCTTGACTTGCATCCTGCCTTGATTCCTGTGCGCTTCTTATTGTTCATTTTGGTTGCAGGGTTATGGATTCACGAGCAAACGACGAGACTCCTGCAAGATCACCATGTAAAACCCCCTTCCTAGAAATCGTATATACCTATTTATTTATTAATTATTAATTAAATTGTAGTAATTAGGTCTAAATAGGAGAAATAGATTTTTAATAATTTTTATGTTAGGTGTTCGGGCACTTAGAGGACTTATGGGACCATCAGGAATTTTTTGGAATTTATTCCATGTAGGAGACCCCTTGAGCTATTGCTAGCCTAACGATGTGCAATACCCTATTATAAATTTTCTTATGTGTGAATATATATATATATATATTCAAATATATATGTATATATATATTTAAAGAAAGAAAGGAAAAATAAATTATTAAATAACTAACTAATAGTATAATAAAGTATATAATAATAATACTAATAATAATAACAATAATATTAATATAACAAAGCACTACTATTCCTTAGCAAATATCTCCAGACCTACTTAGCAACTTCCATCCCCTTGAAATTTGCTCCAGCAACTCATTTGCTAAGACCCCATCCCTTCGTTGCTTGTTAACCCCGACCCTTCAGCGGACCCGATTCCCCCTTTATCCGATCCAACTCCACCCTCTCTCTTAATATATAATACATAGTATATATATATAATAGCCCTCTAAAACTCTAACCTAAATTCCAGACCTTCCTCTTCCCATCTAGAGCCGTCACCACAGCTAGAGAAGCCTTCCCAAGCCATCCAATCATCCCATCGACGTCGACATCGCGAACTGCAGTCTCCCACTCGAGGCACCTTCGCTCCGGCGTGTTTTTCCGTTGACTCGCTCATCCAAACGCTGTTCCGTTTTCATAGGTATGATCTTCCCTCAACCCTCTCCAGTATTTGTTTTATAGTCAACCTCGGAAAACGTGTGCCCCTAGGTGAAAAACAGCGCCCAAGTCAGCGCGAGCAGACAGAATTCTGCAATCACAGAATTCCAGATTGACCACCCATATTGCCGAGTTCGTATCTCCCACCACAGAGATCTGAATTCGGTGATTCTTTTTGATACCTGTAGATTACATGACCTAGTTTATTTTCTGTATTATAACTTTGTGCTATTAGTCGCTGTGGACAGAATTATATTCGTCACAAAACTGCGCGCACCCACTTTTTCTGGTTTTCCAAAAGTTGGAGATCGGAGCGCGCCCCGCCAAACGGGACCGCCCCGCCGTGTGCCAAGTGTACCAAATGGTGCACACAGCATAACGGGACACGTGAAAATTCGTGGAGACTGATTCGGACGCGTGAGCGCACCGGAATCAGGCCGTATCCGCGGACACATCTCGTGTCGCCACTTTTGTGAAACTCGCGCGTATTTTGTGCACACATGTCAGATTGCGACGAAACTTGCGCCACTGGACTCGTGGTAACATGCTGGTCCTGTGACCCAATTTTCACGCATTTCTGAGACGGTTGACCAGATCGCCAATTGGCGGGTCCCACAGTTGACTTTTTGGACCAAATTTTGTTCGGCTCATCGGAATCCAAATTTGGACATACCGTTGGGTTCGTATTGACATCTAGAGTTGTTTGACCCATAGTTTGTCCCATTTAGAGACTGTTACCCTCGGTACACTTTTCGGTGCAAAGTGGGCCACACGTGGACCCCACTTTTATCCAAAATTACCGTTTTGTCCCTGTGTCCAAATTGGACCAAAGGGATATACTTTTTAGCTATTTTGTTCATTCCGGAAATGTTGGTGATATTTATTTCAGCATCCGGAGATATTTGTTCTGTGGCCATAGCTTCTGGTCCTGTGTATTGGACATCTGGACGTGACATTTTGCAGTTTCTTGCCAGGCAAGTATACCTTGCCATTGTACTGTTATTTATATGCCATATGTTGCATGCATCCTTATTTTCTGTCTTTAGTTCATATATTTAATTGTTATATAAATTGCGCGCGACGGTGACGTCGCGAATGTTTTTATTTATGTATTGCATTGACCTTGTTCATGAGACTACCCCATTATCATGTAGCACCATTAGGTTCATTGGCCGTGACACAGATGTTACACGAGTGTGAGTCTCATATAGATCACGGACTGCGTGACAGGTCTGGCCTCCTGTACGTATGGGCCGTGCGTTAGGAATAATTGCTGTTAGAAACTTCGCATGCTAGTAGACTTGGCAGTTATTAGAGATGTTATTGTGTCATGGACATGACATGCTTAGAGCATTGGGTGGGGAGAACAACAAGTACCGCATTTGAGCTCCTTTGCACTTTTTCTGTGAAGCCCGGATTCTCCGCTGGAGATACGGGTGATGATGACCACTATATATTATGTACTATCAGGCGGGCCACCGGCGTTCAAAAGACGACGTGCCTTTTAGGCCCCTGGCTCTTCAAAAGAGAACCATGCCAAATCCCAGTTTTCAGCCAGATAGCTCACTTGTGGGGAAAGGTGTTCTTAACTGCATTCACATAGATGGTTAGGCGACCCATTGGATATTTATTTCAGTACTTTATTGGCATGTGTTTAAGTATACTTGTTATGTCCCTCTGAGGACCTGGTCCGCTGCCAGGTGTACCTGTTCTTGAGTATTGCAGGAGCACAGATTTGGAAGGATATAGATGCTTCGTGGATGTCTTCTCTTCGAGCCGGGATTGGCAGCTGGTACTTATATTGTTTGAGTGAGTTGTACTTATATTGTATTTACTTTTCCCATTCGAGTTGGTAGTGGATTTGTTTCCACCCAACTATCATTCTTAGATACTCTCTATTGAGATCTAGTTCATAGATACTGGTTATTTATTTCTATATGATTTTGGTGGATGAGATTTAGATTTTACCCTGTGACTTGTATTACATTTTATACCACTTGTGGATTTTATATTCATATTACAGCGTACGTATGGATTTGGTTTCCATATATTGGAGTTGCCATATCCATGCGGCTGGCATGCTTACGTGTCCTAGTTCTACGTATTTTTGGGACTGGGGCGTGACATATTTTTTTTGGTGGCCCATGCAGGTCGAGAGCATATTGTCTCGGTTACGTTACTGTACCGAACAAGCCTGCACCTAGGACTAGAGTATAGGATCTCATCCACAATTGACTATGATTCATCTTCCTCCTATCTGTTCTATTTGAACAATTGTATCCTGCTTGATTCCTGTACTTCCTTAATAGTTTTTTAAGTATAACCTTCTCCTAGAATATAGAAGTTCCTGTTGTTAGATGATAATTAGAGTAGCATACTTATTTAGAATACAACGAGATTATAGATACACCACTAAGTTTAGAATATCTAGTAAACCCTAGAATTCCTTACCTTTAGAATTGATTTACCATTACCCCTGATGTATTATGAGGACTTGAGAGTAGTATAGACACTACTAGAGTTAGTTAGAAGTTTTACCATAATGTTTGACCCTAGTATTGAGGAACCAATAGAAAACCAAAAATTGAAAATTAGGATTGAACCTAACCTTCATAGTTAGATAGTATTAGAGAACTATAAACTTAGATCATTGTCTTATTATTAGTAGACAACACCTTAGGAAGCCTAGAGGAATATAATCAACACTTTTTCCTTGATCATACCTCGAACATAGCAACTAGCATACCATCCCCTTAGAAAACCATGATGCTATCTAGAGCCCTCTATTTTTAATTTCATATATTGCTCCTCTACGACCATAGCGCTCGCTATTTTGCGACGGCTAATTACGTTTCTTCTCTTCATCTTTCAACTCGTGCCATCTGACACTTCGGATAGTAGGCCAAGTAAATTTATTCTTTGTTAAGGGCTCACAGTTTACTAAGATTATAGTTGTAGCCTTGAGTGTGAATTTTTATGCTTGGTAGTTAGAACTTGATAAGTTTAAGTTGTTTTGTAGATTGTGACCAATGATTAACCCTTAGTTTTAAATTATGTAATTTGTACCCTCACCTCGATACAAGTTAGACCCTTCCTCCTTAACGGCCAGTAACCTTTCTATCTTTACTATTGACACTTGTTCTATAAGCGCTATGACTAAGAGGTAAGATGACCATGACCTATGTAATATAAGAGGATACCCTAACAAGTATCAAGACCTCTTCTCATAGACCTTAATAGAAGCTTTTACGGTATCCTTAAGACAATACAATAGTAGTTAATTATTTTAAATTGGGTAGTATACCTCACCACCTAGTATCACATAGCCCTTGTGATCCATTGATGAAGTGTAACTGAATGACATTAATTGTATGCTAACATAAGATGATAGTGTTTATTCAGACTATAGAACTTAGAGGCTCACACCCCTACTTTGTCGACTATCGACTTAGACAAGGAAGTAATATGATAGCTGTAGAGATTGTAGAGTCTTTTGTTATTGTTGCCTATGTTGTTTTGTTTTTACAAACTCGAATTATTTTGTAACTTCTCTCATCATAATCCAGCGTTATATCTCTGTACTACCTTGACTTATGCTGCTGTTATAGCCTAGTTTTGCAAGCTTATTCTTTATCGAGCTTGTTCATGACATGTATTATTGGAGTACTACACTAATACATTTCAGAACCAGTGTATTAAGGTCTAGCTAGCCTTAGTGCGCTTGGTTCGCCCTTCGCATTGCTACTTTACGTGGATTAGGATAAAATTTGCTTAGTTTCTTAGACAAATGTACTTGCCCTCTAAACCTGCCTGAGCATATCGTATCGGCTACATAACTGTACTAATACGAGCATGTGAATAGGAACTACCAAAATAGGATTTCAATCCACAACTGCCTTGACAATTCCCAATTGGATTCTTTAAACGCCTTGATCCCAATACTTCTATTCTATTACGCTGCCCTTGAACTCTTTATTATTGATCTTCGTCTTCCCTTATTTCGGAAAGATGAAACCTCGTGCTTGGTATAAGTTTGATACACAGAGAGTACTAGATATACCCGTAGGCCGATCACATACTTGAGGATTATTCTTTTGTAATTAAGGACATATCATATGTGATATGATCGGCGTTGAAGTTTCGAGGATTGAACGACATGAGTAAATAAATTAAGGAATATTTTTCTTAAAGTATATAGCCTTCTGTGATAGATGGGTAAATTCTAAGTTGGGTAGTAGTGCATTGTCAACGCGGAAGGAATTTCTTTTAGATTATGATCGAGTAAGATTAGATTGGGAGAGGTTCAAGCCATTGTAATTTTAAGAAATTTAGAAGGATGACTAAGATGATGAGGATCAATGAATTGATATTGAGGACCCAATATTTATACCTTAAGTGCATGAGTTAAATTTTTGAACAATGAAGGTAGAACCATCAATTTGAATTTAGAGGATAAATATAGAATTTCAGACTTGAATATTGGTGGACTGCATTTAAATTATTATTTTTTTTTTAATTTGGTGATTTGAATTAAGAATTAAAATTTTGGTTGAACGACCTATTTGAAATAATGAGGATGTGAATGGAATTTAAAGAGTTGAGGCATACGAAATTTTATAAGTGAAAATGGGAATATTAGACTCAAACCACTTCTAAAGGAGATTATGATAGTTAGAGGTCGTGAGATAAAAGTTATATGAGTATGTAAATCTTGGAGATGTTATGTGGATGTGGATAATTTAAAACAAGGGGAGAAGAGATAACCATAGGTTAAATTTTGATTGGAGCAGTGGTCATCTTAACCTAGAAGTGATTGCCATGGATATGATTAGGATTTTAGTTATCACAAGAAGATTGCGACTGACTTGCCTTATTGTACATAAAGGATTAACCGATTCTGCCTTATTTCAATTTTGAGGACGACATTGTTTTAAGCTCGGCAGATTGTGAACCCCTCACCTAAGAAATTGACCTACTCGGCTTAGATAGTGAGACTGAGGCTAGCACGAATCCACTTAGAAATAGAACACGGTATTTTTATTTAATTTTATAATAGTTATATCACTTAGCGCCCTTACCGTGCTCCGATAATTGGAGCACTACACTAGCCACTGCCTTCCTACAAATTCTACACCCTTATCCTAGACATGCCCATCTTCCATTCTTATCTTTGTGCAATTTTCCAATTGTTGGACGCTTTTATGCAAAAGAGCATTATGTGACCACACCATTGGACATGACACATGAATAAACCTATTTTTTACTCATATGGATTTTTCCATGATTTTTTTTTCGGGATGTGCAACGTGCAACATCGCCCACCCCTTTAAACCTAGCCTTGCATTTTAAATAATGCAAATCTTATACCATCATTGCATTCTATCGTGGCTTAATTTTAATTTCGAGGACGAAATTTTTATAAGTTGGATAGAATATAAAACCCCCTTCCTAGAAATCGTATATACCTATTTATTTATTAATTATTAATTAAATTGTAGTAATTAGGTCTAAATAGGAGAAATATATTTTTAATAATTTTTATGTTAGGTGTTCGGGCACTTAGAGGACTTATGGGACCATCAGGAATTTTTTGGAATTTATTCCATATAGGAGACCCCTTGAGCTATTGCTAGCCTAACGATGTGCAATACCCTATTATAAATTTTCTTATGTGTGAATATATATATATATATATATATATATATATATATATATATATATATATATATATATATATATATATATATTCAAATATATATGTATATATATATTTAAAGAAAGAAAGGAAAAAGAAATTATTAAACAACTAACTAATAGTATAATAAAGTATATAATAATAATACTAATAATAATAACAATAATATTAATATAACAAAGCACTACTATTCCTTAGCAAATATCTCCAGACCTACTTAGCAACTTCCATCCCCTTGAAATTTGCTCCAGCAACTCATTTGCTAAGACCCCATCCCTTCGTTGCTTGTTAACCCCGACCCTTCAGCGGACCCGATTCCCCCTTTATCCGATCCAACTCCACCCTCTCTCTTAATATATAATATATAGTATATATATATAATAGCCCTCTAAAACCCTAACCTAAATTCCAGACCTTCCTCTTCCCATCTAGAGCCGTCACCACAGCTAGAGAAGCCTTCCCAAGCCATCCAATCATCCCATCGACGCCGACATCGCGAACTGCAGTCTCCCACTCGAGGCACCTTCGCTCCGGCGTGTTTTCCCGTTGACTCGCTCATCCAAACGCTGTTCCGTTTTTATAGGTATGATCTTCCCTCAACCCTCTCCAGTATTTGTTTTATAGTCAACCTCGAAAAACGTGTGCCCATAGGTGAAAAACAGCGTCCAAGTCAGCGCGAGCAGACAGAATTCTGCAATCGCAGAATTCCAGATTGACCACCCATATTGCCGAGTTCGTATCTCCCACCACAGAGATCCGAATTCGGTGATTCTTTTTGATACCTGTAGATTACATGACCTAGTTTATTTTCTGTATTATAACTTTGTGCTATTAGTCGCTGTGGACAGAATTATATTCGTCACAAAACTGCGCGCACCCACTTTTTTCGGTTTTCCAAAAGTTGGAGATCGGAGCGCGCCCCGCCAAACGGGACCGTCCCGCCGTGTGCCAAGTGTACCAAATGGTGCTTACAGCATAACGGGATACGTGAAAATTTGTGGGGACTGATTCGGACGCGTGAGCGCGCCGGAATCAGGCCGTATCCGCGGACACATCTCGTGTCGCCACTTTTGTGAAACTCGTGCGTATTTTGTGCACGCATGTCAGATTGCGACGAAACTTATGCTACTGGACTCGTGGTAACACGCTGGTCCTGTGACCCAATTTTTACGTATTTCTGAGATGGTTGACCAGATCGCCAATTGGCGGGTCCCACAGTTGACTTTTTGGACCAAATTTTGTTCGGCTCATCGGAATCCAAATTTGGACATACCGTTGGGTTCGTATTGACATCTAGAATTGTTTGACCCATAGTTTGTCCCATTTAGAGACTGTTACCCTCAGCACGCTTTTCGGTGCAAAGTGGGCCACACGTGGACCCCACTTTTACCCGAAATTACCGTTTTGTCCCTGTGTCCAAATTGGACGAAAGGGATGTGCTTTTTAGCTATTTTGCTCATTCCAGAAACGTTGGTGATATTTATTTCAGCATCCGGAGACATTTGTTCTGTGGCCATAGCTTCTGGTCCTGTGTATTGAACATCTGGACGTGACATTTTGCAGTTTCTTGCCAGGCAAGTATACCTTGCCATTGTACTGTTATTTATATGCCATATGTTGCATGCATCCTTATTTTCTGTCTTTAGTTCATATATTTAATTGTTATATAAATTGCGCGCGACGGTGACGTCGCGAATGTTTTTATTTATGTATTGCATTGACCTTGTTCATGAGACTACCCCATTATCATGTAGCACCATTAGGTTCATTGGCCGTGACACAGATGTTACACGAGTGTGAGTCTCATATAGATCACGGACTGCGTGACAGGTCTGGCCTCTTGTACGTATGGGCCGTGCGTTAGGAATAACTGCTGTTAGAAACTTTGCATGCTAGTAGACTTGGCAGTTATTAGAGGTGTTATTGTGTCATGGACATGACATACTTAGAGCATTGGGTGGGGAGAACAACAAGTACCGCATTTGAGCTCCTTTGCACTTTTTCTGTGAAGCCCGGATTCTCCGCTGGAGATACGGGTGATGATGACCACTATATATTATGTACTATCAGGCGGGCTACCGGCGTTCAAAAGACGACGTGCCTTTTAGGCCCCTGGCTCTTCAAAAGAGAACCATGCCAAATCCCAGTTTTCAGCCAGATAGCTCACTTGTGGGGAAATGTGTTCTTAACTGCATTCACATAGATGGTTAGGCGACCCATTGGATATTTATTTCAGTACTTTATTGGCATGTGTTTAAGTATACTTGTTATGTCCCTCTGAGGACCTGGTCCGCTGCCAGGTGTACCTGTTCTTGAGTATTGCAGGAGCACAGATTTGGAAGGATATAGATGCTTCGTGAATGTCTTCTCTTCGAGCCGGGATTGGCAGTTGGTACTTATATTGTTTGAGTGAGTTGTACTTATATTGTATTTACTTTTCCCATTCGAGTTGGTAGTGGATTTGTTTCCACCCAACTATCATTCTTAGATACTCTCTATTGAGATCTAGTTCATAGATACTGGTTGTTTATTTCTATATGATTTTGGTGGATGAGATTTAGATTTTACCCTGTGACTTGTATTACATTTTATACCACTTGTGAATTTTATATTCATATTACAGCGTACGTATGGATTTAGTTTCCATATATTGGAGTTGCCATATCCATGCGGCTGGCATGCTTACGTGTCCTAGTCCTACGTATTTTTGGGACTGGGGTGTGACACACCACGAGATGCTGTGGTAACCAACGAAGATGAAGTAACACTAGTGGATGGAGGACAATCAGCTCAACAACATGCCTCGAGAGTCCAGCACGATGACATTCCACCATCGACGTCATTTACTCCACCAATGCCCGTAATTCCACTAGGGCAGGCCATGGACGGGTAGCAGGTGTTTCAAATGATCTATGCAATAATGCAAGCTCAACAAGAGACTTTGAGTCGCAGCCTAGCACTTGTACTGGAGCAGGCGAATCTACCAGCACGAAGGCCATCGACGGGCTCTATTTCTGATTTCCGCCAGCTGAAGCCCCGTACCTTCTCAGGCAAAGAAGAGCCCACTGAAGTTCATGAGTGGCTCACCAACACTCAACATCAATTAGAAGCAGCTGAGCTTCCAAAGGAACGTTGGATGACTGCCGTCCAAATGCAGTTGACGGATAATGCACATCACTGGTGGCTATCCGAGGAGACACGGCTCGGACCAGACCGAGTCACTTGGGAAGAGTTCTCTAGACTCTTCCAGGAGATGTACATTCCAGCTATCGCTCGATCAGAACTTCGGGACAAGTTCAATCACCTCACTCAGGATCCTAAGACGGTGGAAGAGTACAACGCTGAGTTCATTCGTCTAAGTCGCTTCGTCCCAACATGATCCCGACAGAAGAAGAGAAGGCTGAGAAATTCTTCGACGGACTAAACATTGAGCTACAGAAACTAATTGGATCCGTTGCACCTACTTCGTACTCGGACGTCCTTGCTGCAGCACGACGCATGGAGCACGTCATCAGGAGAGAGACCAGTCTGAAGCGGCCATCCACGTCAGCACCAGCCGGAGCACCACAAGAAGAAGTAGCAAAAAGACCTCACATACACCAGCCACCAGGAGCATCTCCACAGGCAATACATGTTTGTCCATATTGTCACCGGCGAGGTCATATAGAGAACAAGTGCAGACGAAAAATAAGATTATGTTTAGCTTGCGGATCCAGTCAGCATTTATTGAGGGAATGCCCTGAGCGTCGAGACAGAGCACCAAGGGTAAACCAACAAGCGCTACCAATACCGAGGCCAGCCTATCCAGCATTGGGAGCACCGCAAACGGAAGTTCAAGAAGTCCTACCACCAGCTCCAGGAGGGTATCAGCCGAGGCCACTCTTGATACCCCAGGCACTACTCTTCCAGCAGGCTCAGCAGCAGAAGAATCAACTGCAAAGACGCGAGCAAGCCCTGGCGATGACCGTGGAGAACACGCAGATTCGTGGAGTAGTTGATGCGCGTAAGTGATTCGTAGTTATCCGTTTCTAGTCTTGGTGTAGCTCGTGCCTATTGGTTCGTGACCTCAGCCCCAACCTAGTAATTTACAACTTGTTAATAATAACCTGGTTTTTCAAAAAGTTGTAGTTCTCTTGCTTTAACTAGATTTGTTTACTCTGGAAAGTGCATAACTTTCATTTTTAGGGAAACGGTATTTCCCTAAGCATCTTGTGATGTGTTTCGAACGATACTTACAACCGTGTCATCTCTGCTGACCGGTTATTCTTTGATTGCCAGGACGCAATCCTCTTAAGGGGGATAGATTGTAAACTCTCTGATTTTTCAAGAATTTTAAATTTGGATTTTACACGATTTTCTGGAATTTTCTGGGAATTTTCTGTAATTAAAATCAGGGTTTTAAATATTAAATGATTTTTAATAGATAATAAATAATATTAAAATATTATGAAAATAATATTTTTGGGTGTAAAATGAAAATTTGGACTTAGGATAATTTTTCTGGAATTTATCGGGCCCCGGACCTATTTTTTAATCACCTGAAAACTAATATTATTTATTTATTTAGTTAGTTAGTTATTTATCTATTTAATTATTTATTTATTTTAAAACCTAAATCAGCCCGGCCCAACCTCGGCCCACCGGCCCGGCCCAATCCCCTGGCCCACAGGCCGGCCCAGCCGCTCGCCCTATCGGGTCGGGTCGGGTCTGCCCAACCCGAACCGCCACCCGACCCGAACCAGCTTCTTCACCCCCACGACCCAGCGCCGCGTGCCTCCGCGTCCCCAGCCGACTCCGCCACCCTCGCAGCGCAACCCGGCCGCACCCGCCGGAGCTCGGCCAGCAAACCCTAACCCTAACCCTAGTCTCGTGTCAGTCGGACACGGGACACAGGACACAGTGTCCTGTGTCGTGTCGGACACGGTGAACCCCCGATTTTTGAGCCATGTTCAGGTACTCATATCTTTCTGCTCGTAATCCCGTTTTCGATTCCGTCTTTTGCATCGCGAAGCCTGCGTGACCCCCTCGGTGCCCGGGCAAACCGCTCGGTGCATCGCTGTAAGCCCCCTGATTTTTTCAAGAATTTTTCTGGAATTTTTCGGTTTTTTTCTGTCATTAAAACCTAGATATTTTCTAATTTGATAATTTTTAATTGCTACTAATTAATATTAAAATATTATGGAAATAATATTTTATGGTGTAAAATGAAAAAACCGGACGTAGGGTAATTTTCTGCGTATTTATTGGACTCCGGAAACCCGTTTAAAGCCCTAAAAACTATTTATAAAATAAACCAATTCAAACCCCTAAATAAACCGGGTTTATTTCAACAGAACCAAACCAAACCCAAACTTGAACCAAACCGATTTCTTAATGGGTCGGATCCGAATCGAACCCGACCCGAAACCCGTTAACAAATCTCAGAAACCCTAATTCTCCTCGGCCTCGACTCCGCGGCGGCGCGCCTATAAAAGGATGCCTCGACTTCTGTGCCGCCGCCGCAAACCTTAAATTCTCTGCCGCCTTCCCCCAGCTCCGGCGCCGTCCTCTTCCTCGGCCACCCGCTGAACCCTCGACTCCCCAATCTCCTCAGCCTCATCGACACCTAGCCTCCGCCAACCCACAGCCACTCTCGTCGACCGTCCCTCCGCCTCAGCCCGCAGCCTTCCCTTTCCACCTCCGCCGTCGCACCGCCTGACCCCGACGAACCCATCCCCACCAGCACCTCCCCAAGCCCGCCGCCCGCTGCAACTTTCTCCACCCTCGACGACCTAGCCCTAGCCCCGAGCACCCTCGGCTTCGTCCCCGATCCTCACCACCTCACCACGCTCCGAGCACAGCCCCATCGACCTCCTCTCCTCTTCCTCGTCGACCTCATCTTCCTCCTCCCGAATCCCCTCCGTCGTCTCCGATGTCTCCTCACAAACCCTAGCCACCCCCTGTCGACATCTCCTCCGCCTGCGCAACAGCAGCCCCGGCTACGCCTCCCCGCACTCCCCGACTTTGGCGACTCCACCCCGCAGCTGCCAGACCCTGCTTCGCCCTCCTCCGGCCAGCCACGATGGCCCAGCAACGAGCAGAAACCCTAAACCTAACCCTAGGACGAGCAACAGTACTGGACACAGTGGATACAGGACACGAAGCTCGACACGGACACGGGAAAATCATCGTACACGGAGCCCTGTTCAGGTAGCATTTTCTCTCTCCTCGTGATTCCGTTTCCGATTCCGTCTGTTGCGTTGCGTAGACTGTATGACCCTCTCGGTGCCCGTGCAACCCGCTCGGTGCATCGCGTCCTGTGGTGATCGCACACCGCGATCCAAAAACAGGAAAAATAACGACCCAATTCACCCCGGAACCGAGTACGCCCCGCCAAACGGGACGACTTGGTCGCGTGCGGTCTTCGCAGATACATGCGCATCATTGATACGGACGTGCGGGATTTCGCAGAAGCTGATTCGGATGTGTGTGCACACCGGAATCAGTACGTATCCGCGGACAACGGCCCGTATCCGACTTTTCTGTAAATCGCTGTAACTTCGGGTACACACGTCGGATCGAGACGAAACTTGCGCCATCGGACTCGTAGCAATACGCTGGTCCTGTGACCCAAGTTTGGTTCGATTCTGAGAACGTTGACGAAATCGCGTGTCGTGGGCCCCACAGGCCCCGCTCGATGGGCGATTTTGTGATCGGCTCATCGGAATTCAATTCTGAAAGTTCCGTTGGGTTCGTATCAGCGTTTCCGACCTATTGACACTAAGTTTGGTGAATTTGGAGACCTTTGACCCTGACACGCTTTTCGGTGCAAAGTGGCCCACATGTGGACCCCGCTTTGGCCCGGAAATATCGTTTTGCCCTTGTGTCCAAATTGGACGTAAGGACAGGCGTTTCTAGCTATTTGATATTTTCTGAATCTAATGGTGATGTTTATTTCAGCTACTGGAGTAGTACCTGCAGATCATAGTGAGACCAGAGCTACAGTTGGATCCCGGACCCCAGGCAAGTGTACCTTGCCAAACTTTGCAGTCTTGCTACATATTTTCCTTGATTCTTTTATATTGCTGTGCATGCTTAACCTAGGACCGTGTGACGTACTTAGCGTCCGATTATCAGTCGGGTGCCGACACCGTACGCGGTGTTGGGTATTGTCATTTAGAGATGGACATACGTGACACTTTATGTTCTTGTGCTTGTTTTATCAAGTACATCATGACCCAAGGACACTTGACACTTTACATGAGACAGAATCCTCCTGAGATATTCATGGTGATTCTGTATAGGATACAGCTTATGACATATACAGTTTACATGCTTAGATTTTATCCAGACTTGTTGCATTAGTTATGATCCTGCGTGTCATGGATATGAGACATGAGATTTCATTGGGTGGGGAGAGTATTACCATATCAAAGACTGATTATATTGTATATTGACATCTGGATGTGTCTTAGTCTCTGACACAGAGCTATAGCACCAGTTCTGGCCCTTCGAGAAAATACTGCTATGGGTTTCTCCGACACTGATCCTGTAGTAGCCTCAGCCCGAGTATGGAATAATGTTCTCATTTGCATTACACTTAAATGGTTACATATTTACCCTATTGCTTTATTTATTGCTGCACTGCATATTTATTTTGGCTTGTATTTTCTGTACCTTGCTGTCCCCTGAGGACCTGGATCCGGATTATGTTCCCAGATATTGCAGACGAGATCTACCCCGAGGTTTACGGGACCGGAGCATTGGCATTAGCAGGAGCAGGTGCCTACATTGGAGCAGGACCAGGATCCGAGGACGAGATTGTACCAGAGGACTTCTCTTGAGTATTGGCTTGAGATACTCATTTATTTCAGTTTATAGTTACTCTATTTCCAGTCTATTTCATTGATGTACCAGACTTGTACTCGGATTGTTCTCCGAGACACTTTTATTGAGACTTGTTAGTTTATATTTATTTATATTTATTCTGGCTTTGATCTGTGATATTCTGTTGTGGATGAGATCAGATAGACTGTGACATGTATCATTGGACCTGCTTATTGTTATATTACAGCTTAAGTATGCCCTGATGGATCCATTAAATTGGGTTTGTCCATCGGTGCGTGCTGCTGGCCATTATCACGCGTCCAGTCCCTCGGTATTTTGGGACTGGGGCGTGACATAGTTTTTGTGGTGGCCCATGCAGGTCTACGACTAAATTGTTCGATTTCAACTTAGGGACCGAGCAATTCTGCAATAAGAATAGAATAAGTTTTAGGATCTCATCCACATGCTTGAAACGTTCTTGATATCTATATTGTATTCGAATTAAATTTCTTGCATCTTGCCTTGATTCCTGTGCGCCTCTTATAGTTATTTTGATGCAGAGTAATGGATTCAAGAGCAAACGACGAAACTCCAGCAAACACACCAATAGTTGCGGTAGCCACCTACGGAGAAGATGGAGTGGCACCATTGAGTGGAGATCCCTCTACTCACCAAGGCAGCCAAGCAGATCAGCATGCTCCTAGATTTCGGCGAGACGACATCCCACCGCCTCCGCAGTTCATTCCACCAATGCCTGTATTCCCACCAGGACAGCCTATGGACGGGCAGCAGATGTTCCAAATGATCTACGCAATGATGCAAGCCCAACAGCATATTTATCAAGAAGCTCAACGTCGTTGTAAACCCCCTGAATTTTCAAAATTTTAAAAACTGAATTTTTCACAATTTTCTGGAATTTTCTGGGAATTTTCTGTAATTTAAAAACTGGATTTTAATTATTCAATGATTTTTAATTAATATTAAACAGTATTAAAATATTATGAAAAAAATATTTTTGGATGTAAAATGAAAAACTGGACTTAGGGCAATTTTTCTGGAATTTATCGGACCCCGGACCTATTTTTAAATGCCTAAAAAGTATTTATTTATTTATTTAATTAATTAATTATTAAATAATTATTGATTTTATATTATTATTATTATTATTTATTTATTAATAACCCTTAGCCCGGCCCAGCCCGGCCCACTGGACCCAGGCCCTTGGGCCGGCCCACCCGCTCCCTCTACCGGGTCGGGTCGGGTCTGCCCGAACCCGACCCGCCGCAACCCCCGACCCGCCGCAACCCCCGACCCGCAAACCCACGAACCCATCCCCCACGACCCACGGCGGCCCGCTTCCTCCGTCGCCCCGCCCGCGGCCACGCCCCCGCCGGCGCCGCGCTGCCCGCCACGACCTGCCCCACGTCGACCGCCCGTCTCGGCCTCCCCCAACCGCCCGACCACCCTATAAGAACCCAGCCTCCTCCGATCTCCCCCACCGTGCAGCCCCCAGCCAACCACCACTCGCCGTCGCCGTGCCCCCAGCAGCGCCGCCACCGCCACGCCGTGCAGCGCCGCAGCCAGCGCCGCTCCCCGAGCCACCGGACGCCGCCCCTCCTCCTCCTTCCCCGGCGAGCAGCACCAGCAGCAGCAGCACGAACCGCCTCCGGCCGCCGTGCTCGCCGCCGCCGCCTCCGCTCGAGTGCCGCGCCGCCTCGCCGCAGAGCTCCGGCCACCCTCCGTCGCAGCCCGGCCGCCCCAGCGCCGTCCTCCGGCGAAAGCCCTAACCCTAACCCTAATTCTCGAGTCCGTGTCCGACACGAATCGGACACGTGTCAGACACGATTTGGCCCTGGTTTTCGGGTCCCCTTCAGGTGCGTGTATCTTTTTGCTCGTAGCTCCATTTTTGATTCCGCAAATTGCGTTGCGAAGCCTGTATGACCCTCTCGGTGTCCGGACAAACCGTTCGGGGCATCGCATCCTGTGGTGACCGCACACCGCGATCCAAAAACAGAAAAAAACCAGACCCCGATTCGCCCCGGAACTGGGTTCGCCCCGCCAAACGGGATGACTTGGTCGCGTGCGGTCTTCACAGATACGTGCGTCTCGTCGATACGGACGTGTGGGATTTCGCGGAAGTCGATTTGGGTGTGCGTGCACACCGGAATCAACGCGTATCCGCGGACATCGTCCCGTATCTGTACTTTCTGGAATTTACCCTAACTTGTGTACACACGTCGGATCTAGACGAAACTTGCGCCATCGGACTCGTAGCGATACGCTGGTCCTGTGGGTCAAGTTTGGTTCAATTCTGAGAACGTTGACGAAATCGCGTGTCGTGGGCCCCACAGGCCCCGCTCGACGGGCGATTTTGTGTTCGGCTCATCGGAATCCAATTCTGAAAGTTCCGTTGGGTTCGTATCAGCGTTTCTGACCGGTTGACACTGAGTTTGGTGAATTTGGAGACCGTTGACCCGAACGCGTTTTTCGGTGCAAAGCGGGCCCACCGGTGTACCCCGTTTTGGCCCGAAACTGCCGTTTCTGTCCTTGTCTCCAAATTGGACCCAAGGACAGGCGTTTCTAGCTGATTGATATTTTTTGGATCTGATGGTGATGTTTGTTTCAGCAACCGGAGTACCGCCTACAATTTCCGCCGAAGTCAGAACCGCGAACATAGCCGGAACCACAGGCAAGTGTACCTCGCCAAAACTTGCAGCTTGCTACATAATTCCTGGACTTAGTTATACATCAGTGGCAAATAAAGCTTGCCAATTCTCAGATATTCTGGCTATAGTATTTACTTGATTTCTTGTAGATTCAAAAATAACTTGTTTAACTGCTCAACCCAGGACACCTGACACTTTGCATGTGACAGAATTGCCTGAGTTTTATCTGGTGATTCCGTATAGGATACATTTCATGTCATTTCCAGTTACATGTTTAGATTCTATCCTGACTCATTGCATTAGTTCAATCTTGCGTGACTTGTACCTGATATTCTCTGGAACTGTGACGTGAGATTACATGGGGTGGGAAGAGTAAAATCATATCAAGGCTGAATATAATATAATATAAATCCTGTTATCTGGCGGTATCTTAGTCTCTGATACAGAGCTATGGTACCTTACTGGCCCCTCGAGAAAATACTGGTATGGTTTCTCCGACACTGATCCTGTAGTAGTCTCAGCCTGAGTATGACTAAAACTCTCACTTGCATATCACTAGCTGGTTTACATATTTACCCTGCTGTTTATTTTATTGCTGCAATGCATATGTTTTGGCTTGTATTTTCTGTACCTTGTTATGTCCCCTGAGGACCTGGAATGGACTATGTCCCCAGGTGTAGCCGCAGAGAACTACCCCGAGGTGTACGGTACAGGAGCACTCCTTGGAGCAGAACCCGGAACTGAGGACGAGATAGTGGCCGAAGACTTCTCTTGAGCACCGGCTTCAGTTATACAGTATTTCCATTTCCAGCATTTTAAATTCCTGTCTTTTCTTAAATGTAACAGACTAATTCTCGAATTTGTTCCCGAGATAGCTTATTGGAGATTTCAGTATTTATTTCCATTGCATAATTTCTGGCTTTTAATCTGTGACTTTCTGTGGATGAGATTAGAAATACCTGAGACTTGTACTTAGTATTGCTAGACTACAGCTTAAGCATGCCCTGATGGATCCATTAAATTGGGTTGTCCATCGGTGCGTGCTGCTGGCCATTGCTCACGTGCTCAGTCCCTCGTCATTTTGGGACTGGGGCGTGACAGTCGTGAAGCAGATTACTTAAGAAACAGCATAGTAAATGCACTGGATCAGGCCAAGCTACCAACTCGCCGACAACCGACGGACTCTATCACCGACTTCCGCCAGCTGAAGTCCCGCACCTTCTCAGGCAAGGAGGAACCTACTGAAGTTCATGAGTGGCTTACCAACATACGACATCAATTAGAAGCAGCAGAGCTACCACAGGAACATTGGATGACTGCCGTCAGAATGCAATTGACGGACAATGCACATCACTGGTGGCTATCTGAGGAGACACGGTTCGGACCAGACCGAGTCACTTGGGAGGAGTTTTCCAGACTCTTCCAAGAGATGTACATTCCAGCTACCGCTCGATCAGAACTCAGAGACAAGTTCAATCACCTTATCCAAGGCAATATGACAGTGGAAGAGTACAACGCGGAATTTATTCGTCTGAGTCGCTTCGCCCCTACCTTGATTCCGACAGAAGAAGAGAAGGCCGAGAAGTTCTTCGATGGACTAAACTTCGAGCTACAGAAACTAATTGGATCCATTGCGCCCACATCCTACTCGGACGTCCTTGCTGCAGCCCGACGCCTAGAGCGCGTCACCAGGAGAGAGACCAGTTTGAAGCGGACTTCCACATCAGCACCAGCCAGAGCACCACAAGAAGAATCTGCAAAGAGACCTCACCTACAGCAACAGCAGAGCGCATCTACACCATAAGTAATAGTCCTCTCTACTTGTCACTACTGTGGCAAAGCAGGCCATCTCGCCAGGGAATGCAGACGCAGGTTAGGACTATGCTTAGGTTGCGGATCCAGACAGCACGCAGTGAGAGACTGCCCTGAGCGTAGAGAAGGAGCACCAAGGGCAAACCAACAAGCTCTACCAGCACCAGGAGAATATCAACCAAGGCCACCTTTGGCACCTCGACCAGCACCCTACCAGCAAGCCCAGCAACAGCAGAGGGCACCCCCTCAAGGACGCGGACAAGCTTATGTGATGACTTTGGAGGATGCGCAAATGCATGGAGTAGCTAATGCGCGTAAGTTTTTATAGTTTCTGTTTCTTGTATTGTTTTAGTTTTTGCATGTTGGTTCGTGACCCTAGCCTTCACCTAGTAATTTTGAGATTGCTTAATAACCTAGAATGTTTTTTAATGGATAACCTAATATGTTTAAGTGATAATCTAGTTTTTCTGAACTGTAGTCTTCTAAATCTCCTTCATACGGGAGATTGTATAACCTTTAATACAAAGGAAAAACTATTTTCCTTTGTATTATTCTTACACCCTCAACCTTGACTCTCCTTGATCATGATGTGCTTCGAACAATATTTGCAACCGTGTCATCTTTGTTGACCGGTTATTCTTTTGATTGCGAGGACGCAATCCTCTTAAGGGGGGTAGATTGTAAGCCCCCTGATTTTTTCAAGAATTTTTCTGGAATTTTTTGGTATTTTTCTGTCATTAAAACCTAGATATTTTCTAATTTGATGATTTTTAATTGCTACTAATTAATATTAAAATATTATGGAAATAATATTTTATGGTGTAAAATGAAAAAACCGGACGTAGGGTAATTTTCTGCGTATTTATTGGACTCCGGAAACCCGTTTAAAGCCCTAAAAACTATTTATAAAATAAACCAATTCAAACCCCTAAATAAACCGGGTTTATTTCAACAGAACCAAACCAAACCCAAACTTGAACCAAACCGATTTCTTAATGGGTCGGGTCGGGTCGGATCCGAATCAAACCCGACCCGAAACCCGTTAACAAATCTCAGAAACCCTAATTCTCCTCGGCCTCGACTCCGCGGCTGCGCGCCTATAAAAGGACGCCTCGACTTTTGTGCCGCCGCCGCAAACCCTAAATTCTCCGCCGCCTTCCCCCAGCTCCGGCGCCGTCCTCTTCCTCGGCCACCCGCTGAACCCTCGACTCCCCAATCTCCTCAGCCTCATCGACACCTAGCCTCCGCCAACCCACAGCCACTCTCGTCGACCGTCCCTCCGCCTCAGCCCGCAGCCTTCCCTTTCCACCTCCGCCGTCGCACCGCCTGACCCCGACGAACCCATCTCCACCAGCACCTCCCCAAGCCCGCCGCCCGCTGCAACTTTCTCCACCCTCGACGACCTAGCCCTAGCCCCGAGCACCCTCGGCTTCGTCCCCGATCCTCACCACCTCACCACGCTCCGAGCACAGCCCCATCGACCTCCTCTCCTCTTCCTCGTCGACCTCATCTTCCTCCTCCCGAATCCCCTCCGTCGTCCCCGACGTCTCCTCACAAACCCTAGCCACCCCCTGTCGACATCTCCTCCGCCTGCGCAACAGCAGCCCCGGCTACGCCTCCCCGCACTCCGCCGACTTTGGCGACTCCACCCCGCAGCTGCCAGACCCTGCTTCGCCCTCCTTCGGCCAGCCACGACGGCCCAGCAACGAGCAGAAACCCTAAACCTAACCCTAGGACGAGCTACAGTACTGGACACAGTGGATACAGGACACGAAGCTCGACACGGACACGAGAAAATCATCGTACACGGAGCCCTGTTCAGGTAGCGTTTTCTCTCTCCTCGTGATTCCGTTTTCGATTCCGTCTGTTGCATTGCGTAGACTGTATGACCCTCTCGGTGCCCGTGCAACCCGCTCGGTGCATCGCGTCCTGTGGTGATCGCACACCGCGATCCAAAAACAGGAAAAATAACGACCCAATTCACCCCGGAACCGAGTACGCCCCGCCAAACGGGACGACTTGGTCGCGTGCGGTCTTCGCAGATACATGCGCGTCATTGATACGGACGTGCGGGATTTCGCAGAAGCTGATTCGGATGTGTGTGCACACCGGAATCAGTGCGTATCCGCGGACAACGGCCCGTATCCGACTTTTCTGCAAATCGCTGTAACTTCGGGTACACACGTCGGATCGAGACAAAACTTACGCCATCGGACTCGTAGCGATACGCTGGTCCTGTGACCCAAGTTTGGTTCGATTCTGAGAACGTTGACGAAATCGCGTGTCGTGGGCCCCACAGGTCCCGCTCGACGGGCGATTTTGTGATCGGCCCATCGGAATTCAATTCTGAAAGTTCCGTTGGGTTCGTATCAGCGTTTTCGACCTGTTGACACTAAGTTTGGTGAATTTGGAGACCTTTGACCCTGACACGCTTTTCGGTGCAAAGTGGCCCACATGTGGACCCCGCTTTGGCCCGGAAATGTCGTTTTGTCCTTGTGTCCAAATTGGACGTAAGGACAGGCGTTTCTAGCTATTTGATATTTTCTGAATCTAATGGTAATGTTTATTTCAGCTACTGGAGTAGTACCTGCAGATCACAGTGAGACCAGAGCTACAGTTGGATCCCGGACCCCAGGCAAGTGTACCTTGCCAAACTTTGCAGTCTTGCTACATATTTTCCTTGATTCTTTTATATTGCTGTGCATGCTTAACCTAGGACCGTGTGACGTACTTAGCGTCCGATTATCAGTCGGGTGCCGACACCGTACGCGGTGTTGGGTATTGTCATTTAGAGATGGACATACGTGACACTTTATGTTCTTGTGCTTGTTTTATCAAGTACATCATGACCCAAGGACACTTGACACTTTACATGAGACAGAATCCTCCTGAGATATTCATGGTGATTCTGTATAGGATACAGCTTATGACATATACAATTTACATGCTTAGATTTTATCCAGACTTGTTGCATTAGTTATGATCCTGCGTGTCATGGATATGAGACGTGAGATTTCATTGGGTGGGGAGAGTATTACCATATCAAAGGCTGATTATATTGTATATTGACATCTGGATGTGTCTTAGTCTCTGACACAGAGCTATGGCACCAGTTCTGGCCCTTCGAGAAAATACTGCTATGGGTTTCTCCGACACTGATCCTGTAGTAGCCTCAGCCCGAGTATGGAATAATGTTCTCATTTGCATTACACTTAGATGATTACATATTTACCCTATTGCTTTATTTATTGCTGCACTGCATATTTATTTTGGCTTGTATTTTCTGTACCTTGCTGTCCCCTGAGGACCTGGATCCGGATTATGTCCCCAGATATTGCAGACGAGATCTACCCCGAGGTTTACGGGACCGGAGCATTGGCATTAGCAGGAGCAGGTGCCTACATTGGAGCAGGACCAGGATCCGAGGACGAGATTGTACCAGAGGACTTCTCTTGAGTATTGGCTTGAGATACTCATTTATTTCAGTTTATAGTTACTCTATTTCCAGTCTATTTCATTCCAGACTTGTACTCGGATTGTTCTTCGAGACACTTTTATTGAGACTTGTTAGTTTATATTTATTTATATTTATTCTGGCTTTGATCTGTGATATTTTGTTGTGGATGAGATCAGATAGACTGTGACATGTATCATTAGACCTGCTTATTGTTATATTACAGCTTAAGTATGCCCTGATGGATCCATTAAATTGGGTTTGTCCATCGGTGCGTGCTGCTGGCCATTATCACGCGTCCAGTCCCTCGGTATTTTGGGACTGGGGCGTGACAATCGCGTCCTGTGGTGATCGCGAACTGCGATCCAAAAACAGGAAAAATAATGCCTCGATTCACCCCGGAACTGGGTACGCTCCGCCAAACGGGATGACTTGGTCGCTCGCGGTCTTCACAGATACGTGAGCGTCGTTGATACGGACGTGCGGGATTTCGCAGAAGCTGATTCGGATGTGCGTGCACACCGGGATCAGTGCGTATCCGCGGACAACGTCCCGTATCCGACTTTTCTGAATCGCGTCCTAACTTTGTGTACACACGTCGGATCGAAACGAAACTTGCGCCATCGGACTCGTAGCAATACGCTGGTCCTGTGACCCAAGTTTGGTTCAATTCTGAGAACGTTGACGAAATCGCGTGTCGTGGGCCCCACAGGCCCCACTCGACGGGCGATTTTGTGATCGGCTCATCGGAATCCAATTCTGGAAGTTCCGTTGGGTTCGTATCATTGTTCCTGACCTGTTGACACTAAGTTTGATGAATTTGGAGACCTTTGACCCTGACATATTTTTCGGTGCAAAGCGGGCCCACATGTGGACCCCGTTTTGACCCGAAAATACAGTTTTTGCCCTTGTCTCTAAATTGGACCCAAGGACAGGCGTTTCTAGCTGATTGATATTTTCTGGATCTGATGGTGATGTTTATTTCAGCAACCGGAGTACCGTCTGCAATTCCAGCTGAAGTCAGAGCCGCAATTGGAACCAGAACCACAGGCAATTGTACCTCGCCAAAACTTGCAGCTTTGCTACCTATTTCCTGGACTTAGTTATACATCAGTGGGCAAGTGTACCTTGCCAAATCCTGCAGCTTGCTACTTATTTTCTTAACTTATTTATACATCAGTGGACATTTATACCGTGCCAACTTGCAATAATTTCTGTTATAATACTTGCTGGAGTACTTGTGTAAACATACATAAACTTGATTTAACTGTTCAACCCAGGACCGAGTGATTTTACTTAGCGTCCGATTACTAGTCGGGTGCCAACCCCGTACGCGGAGTTGGGTAACGTCACATAGACATGGATACCGAGACCCGATATTTCTCGTACTTGTCTTATCAAGTACATCATAACCCAGGACACCTGACACTATTCATGAGACAGGATCTTCCCGAGATATTCGTGGTGATTCTGTATAGGATACAGGACTTGACAGAGATATTTTATTTATAGACAATATAACTTGTTGCATTAGCTATGATCCCGCTTGACATGGACATGAGACGTTATGGTCATGATATGCTTGATTACATTGGGTGGGGAGAGACACACACAGGCTACAGGTTGATTTTATATTATGCCGGCGTCGTAGTCTCCCATTGAGCTAGACAACTACATGATATCACTGCTACCGGCTCCCCGACACAGAGCTTGTAGTAGTATCAGCCTGAGTTCTGGTGCTGCTCTCATATTGCATATTACTTAGCTGGTTACATAGTTTACCCTATTGTTCATTTATTGCTGCACTGCATTTATTTTGGCTTGTGTTATCTGTACCTTGTTATGTCCCCTGAGGACCTGGAATGGACTATGTCCCCAGGTATAGCCGAAGAGATCCATCCAGAGATACACCGTACAGGAGCACTTCCAGGAGCTGTACCAGGACCTGAGGACGAGTTCGCACCAGAGGACTTCTCCTGAGCATTGGCTGTATATAGTCAGTTATTTCTGTTTCTGTTTCTATTTTCAGTTCCTTTATTTCCGTCTATTTGCTTGATGTATCAGACTTGTTCTCGGATTGTTCACCGAGACACTTTTATTGAGATTGTTAGTTTATATTATTTGTATTTATTCTGGCATTTAATCTGTGATTATCTGTTGCGGATGAGATTAGAATAGTCTGTGACCTGTATCATTGGTTCTATTTACTGTTAGACTACAGCTTAAGCATGCCCTGATGGATCCATTAAATTGGGTTGTCCATCGGTGTGTGCTGCTGGCCATTGCCGCGCATCCAGTCCCTCGGCATTTTGGGACTGGGGCGTGACATGAATGGTCAATTCAAGCCAATCGTCATAACGAAATCCAAACTATCTTTTATACAATATGAAAACTTAAACACAAAATTTTAATATTATACGAAATTCTAAAACTAAATAATCCTTCTTTTCTTCCTATGTTCTCTCACTCTCGACGCTCATTTTTTTCTTCCCTTTCTTTTTATATAATAATAATAATAATAATAATAATAATAATAATAATGAGTTAGCTTATACGAAAATAAACACTTCTTCTTGCATCCGGGTTGCAGCACATCAGCTCCAAGCCGCACCGCATTTCCTCACATTATCCCCCCTACCCGTCCGAAGGCTCCCAGCCCGAAGGTTTAACGTCCTAAAACCTCATCCGGTCCAAATGCATCACGCAGTCGAAGTTACATCGCACAGCTCTACCGTACCTGTACTGCATCCACCATCAACCCACCACTTAATTTTTTCAAAGAAAAATTAAATGGCATGCAGGGGGCTCGAACCCGCAACCGTCTGGAGTGTATGCCTCCCGAGTGAACGATGTTCGAATCCCGGAGCGATCATATGTATATATTCCATCTTCCATAATATAATGGGGCTTCAAAACGGCTCAAAAGTGAGCCGTCTAAACAGTATGTATATCATCATCAAATAATTATTTTTAAAAAATTAATATTACGTAAACAATTGTTGAAAAAAAAATCAAATTATTATAAATAATTCTACAAGGATTCAAACTCAGCCAAACAAAGAGAATAACTCACACCTTAACCACATGAGATAGAAGAGATATTTGTTTATAATTAGATAATATTACTTAGCTAACCGTTTTCAAGACTTTTTATAAAGAGTAAAAATATATCCACAACTAATTATAATTAAAATATAATCAAATATATGACAAATTATAATTAAAATACAAAAATATATATAATAAATTTTAATTTAAATATATTTAAATAATTTTATATTAATTTTAGAGAAAAAAATTATTTTACGTGCAACACACTTGAATTTACTATATATATAATGAGGCTTCAAAACGGCTCAAAAGTGACACGTCTAAGCCGTAAGTAAATACTCTACCAATTAATAATAACAAAATTCTAACTACGTGTGTATGTGTTTTCTTTACCTAGAAACATCTTAAAATCTTTATAATTACCTAAACATATATTCAAATGTATATAAAGATATATAACAAATCCAAATAAAAATATATTCAATATTCAAAATATATTTAAACTAATTTTTTTTATATCTAAACATATATCCACAGTTTTACAAACAGTATAACAAATTTAAATTTAAATATATTCAAATCAAATTTAAATTATTTTAATATAATTTAAATTTTTATTAAATTTTTCAATAATATCAATAAATCTTATAAATCTAAATTTTCTATATATATATATATATATATATATATATATATATATATATATATATATATCTTAATTTACAAATATTTTAAAAAAAATCAACAATATTTAAAAAAAAAAAAATTACGTGCATTGTACGTGCATTTATATATATATATATATATATATATATATATATATATATATATATTCACTAAAGACTGGATTCAGACGATCAATTTAAAAGCAGAAAAAAAGAATTCTGAGATGATGTTTAGAAAGTCAAGATATATAGAAATTTACTACAAATGTATCGAATACTGCCATTCTGCACTAGTGATAAGTCACAGACAAGAATAGTAGGAAGAATGCAAAACCTCCAAATTGAACTGTGGTACATGCACAAGACCTACAGATTTTAGGCTGAACAGAAGCTAGATAATTTGGAGCAAACCCAACATTCCCGATTGAACAGAAGCATCCCCTTTTTGTGCGATTTTGTTGAATTTGAGCTCTAACTACAAGCACAACCTCTTTCAACTCCAATTCCAGTTAAGTGGACTGGCAGGCAGTGTGTCTCCCTTGACTACATCCAAGTTAGATAGGCCTTACAATTCTCTCAATTTCTACCGACTCAATTTGGAGTAACTGCATTCTTCTGAAATTTCACCAAACCAATTGGTATAAATTAGGTTGGAACTTTGAACATATTTCAGCATTTGAAAGAAAAAACCATAGCTAATTTGAATGTAAGAACGAAATAATGATATTGCTTACTGGACATACTTCGAAGATAACAAAAGATTACAGAGAAAAGCACATACACATCGATTTAAATTTCCTTCAAACCCCAACGAAAGTGCCTCCGTAAGTCGGACAGAAAGAGGTGACATAATGTTACAAAATCACAGATGACGACATATTATCTCAGAAAAATAAAATCACAACAGGCCAAAGGGTTCGGGCATCGGTTCGAACCTATGATCGAACACGGGGCTCCGGTCGGACTTGTCTTCAACACTATGCAGCTAACCCATGTCCTTATAGTCCTCTTCTTTCGGCATGAAAGCATCATAACGAGAGGTACATTGGATATCCACCTCACTTTCTCTTGTCGCAATAGAATTCCCTGTTGGGGGACTTGGTAACTGCAACGTCGAGTCGGCTGGACTGTAAACCATTACAGCTTCCATTATATATCACAAGCTCATCACTGGCCTACGGCACCACAGGGTCAGGCTTGCATGCTGGTCGGCCTTTTGGAGTGGTGGAGCGGATGCTCTGAGGAAACAGGGACGAGGCTCGGATGCCTCCCATTCCTTGTCGGATGTCCTGTGTCAAAGAAACAACTCACGATAAGGTTAATCAAATGGTGAGAGTTTTCTACATGATGAGGGTGGGTAAGACTTACGGTTGCAAAGATACATTCCAAGGGAGGCATATTTGTATCCTTTAACATATGTGACACTATACCTACATAATCATCAAGGATATTGTGCATCACCCTATACACCATTCATGCGCACGTGTACATGTGCTCCAAGGTTTAAAATGTGAGAACTAACGCTGATACATACTGGCCAGATCGTATCTTATCAGGATCGAACAAATCCACAACTGCTGGTTAAAATTGGTCTATCTGGTATCGGACTAATATTATAAAGATTTGGCTTTTTTTTGGATCTTTACAGCCCAAAACTTATCAAATTTAGTCAAGAGTTACCCATGTTGTCAGAAATATTTCCAACTTACCAAAAACTTTTCATACCTTTTCAGAATAAACTGGTCAAAACCTCCCTCCCAAAACAAGGCCAAAACTTTTACCAAATCTCGGAAAAATGTGTATATTTGGCTTTACTTCCATTGTCATACTCTAAGAAGAAACTTGCAAGCCTATATATGACAGACAAGTTGCATGTCAAGTACGAAAATCACGCCATAATTTCATAAAATTCATGCAGTTATTCACCAAAATCAACATAAAACTACATAACTAATCCATGTAATTAATTACGTTTGAACTTTAAACTTACATTTCTTATATTTCGATAAATTCTAACATTCTAGAACTTTTAATCAGAGTTCTGAAACTTCACACTGATATTCCAATTTGAGAAAGACAAAACTGCTGAAACTACCAATACTGATATTCATATAGAGATTAGAGGGTGTTTGTACTGAATCTACTGAGAGAAGTACTGCAATTTTCAACCTTGGGTGTATATGCTTGTTCTTGCAGGGATATATATGCCTAATTGTGTTCAACCCATTTCCATATCCTAGTTTCCTTTTTTAAAGATTTAGTGCATTTGTGTGTATGCCATTGTCTCGTAGTATGTATCCTTGTCCATGGAGTAACCTAAGTAAGGCTTCAACTTTCTCGTTTGAGAAAACCCCTACTACTGATATATGGTATGCCCCAATATTACTGAATACACCATAATATTTAGAACTTCCAAGGAGGGTTTTAACCATAGTATAAGCCTTTATCTTATGCAGATGCATAGAACAAATAACAGATGGAGGACTCATACAGGCACCAATTTTGTGCATCATAGTGCATTTTGGAGCATGTGTCACTACACCGTCACCTTTGGACATATATGCTCATCATGGCCACACAGACCAGCATCAACAGATGAAACAAGCTGTTCATGGGGTCACCACTACAAGAGTAATATTAAAAAATATTTGACATCTATAGATACATCATGTCCAAATATTTCTAGATTTTAATCCGTGTCACCAGTGATTTTAATCCACGTCCAAACTTATTACTAATTAATCCTATGATGACACTGATTTTAATCCGAGGCATTATAATATTAATATGAGAAAATAAGAACTAGATGAGGACAAGAAAGCAGGCAAATTAAGCAGGACAACTGCAGGTCAAAAGATCTGACCAAGTATACATCGAGTATCCAGGCCATCTGATAGAAATAATATAAGCTTGAATGTTTAAATATGATGCGACATTACTTGCATGAAGGAATTATCAATATATTCATATAATTTATCAAATGTATATTAGGGAAGTCGAAAAGTTTATATATATATATATATATATATATATATATATATATATATAGGATCTAGATCGGGAGCCCCGCCCGCCAAAGCCCCGCCCCTCCTGCACCATCGGATCGGGGGACCCGCGCCGATCCAATGGCTAAGGATCGCGGGGCTCCCGATCCAGACCCATATATATATATATATATATATATATATATATATATATATTGGACATCAACAAATGAATGCAGATGTTAGAAAGAATGGACCGTACCATGTGCCTCAAAGCCATGTCAAGTGACTTCTTTGATATATATATATATATATATATATATATATATATATATATATATATATATATTGGACATCAACAAATGAATGCAGATGTTAGAAAGAATGGACCGTACCATGTGCCTCAAAGCCATGTCAAGTGACTTCTTTGATATTGTCCTTCCAAATCCAGTACTTTCAGCGGCAGAAGTTGGCTTGGTAGGCCTTCTCACTCCACCATCTGGTGCTGCTGGCTGTTGAATCTCGTGAGAGGCTTCGCAACCATTGCTGCTATGCAGTTTATTTGCAGTCCTTGGTGGGTTCTCTGGAAGCCTGCTCCTACTCACAACAGGCAAGTAATTCCTCCGATTAGAACTTGTAGGAGCTGCCGCCAGGGGTGCCACTGACTCGGAATTTGGACTTGCACACAATGTCAATGCCATTCCCGGTCGCGTTTTGCCTGCTGAAGCTGGCCTTTCAGGCAGCTTAGTCCTTAGGTTCGGTGGCACATCATTCGGAAAATCCGGAAGATCAATTGGCCGCACTGGAGCTCGGGGACGCGGACCAGGAGAGTTTGGACGCAGACCAGGAGAGCTTGGACGTGAAGCTGGAGCTGCCTGATTCCGAGTATTTGCAGCAGGAATCCGGCCAACAGATGGGTATCGGACGCCGATGCTTGGAGCTGTAGAAGCTGCTGGTGTAGTCGGTCGACAAGTGGGGGTTGACGGGCTGCAGTTGGGGCGAGGATCAATATTTGGCTTTGGGTTTGAAGGAGTTTGGGGTCTGGAGGAGGTTGGAGTTGAGGGTCTTGAATTATTCGATGGCCGAGTGAGTCTATCCCCAGATATGGTAGGGGTTGGTCGTGTTCTGGTCGGTGTAGGCAAGCGAGATGCAATCGGGCGTGAAGCTGTTGAGGATCTTACAATGGTTGACCTTATAGAGGGTCTTGTAGTGGTGGAAGTCGTGGAGGGTCTGGCTCTCGTCGAAATGGTAGAAGGTCTTCCGGAAGTTGGGCGACTGCCTGGAGTTGACGGCCGGGGCGAAGTGACTGAGGCTGAGCAAGTGTTGAGCAAAGTAGTTCTGTTATTATTTGAGAAAGAGCTAGTAGCGTAGTTGTTCGAGATAGATGGTCGAGTAACTGAACTGCTACGAAGTGGCCTAGTAGAATGACCGTTTTCTGTCTGAGATGTGGATAGCTGCAATACATGAATCATTCATATTTCTACCACTCTGAACTATCTAGCATGATTATACCAACAAAGCAATAAAAACAAAGACCAGTCTGAGACAATTAACCCATGTGCTTGTAATTTATCCATTTTGACAGGCATCCGGAACTGTGTAACAGCATTGGTGGGATTAGAAATGAACAAAGTTCTAAGGGTTTTTTTATATTACCCCCTTGTTAGGTGACGTATATTGAGATTACCCCTCCTGTTAGATGAAGTATATTGAGATTACCCCATGTTAGATCAAAAGTCGGGAACACCCCTCTCAAAGTGTCGCAATTGAGTAAAATGACGACACTTTGAGAATAAACACTTTGAGGGGGGTGTTCTCGACTTTTGATCTAACAGGGGATAATCTCAATATCCTTCATCTAAAAGGGGGTAATATAAAAAAGTCCAAGTTCTAAAGAAGTGGATGTCAAGACTGTAGCTAAACATTTATAAAGAGATGTGAGAAAGAGTGCAGCATAAAAGGTCCACGCAGCTTAGGATTGCCATTTTGGCAGCAAGCTTGAGTTAATAAATCAGCTAATTTTGTTAGGTAATCATCTTGACAAGAATCGGCAGATAATTTTGAGTTATATTTTCCTTCCGAATTAAAACAAAATGAAAAGCAACGAATTGCAACTCATTAAATTTTATTGCTTTCTCTTCTCATCTTTTTGCTTAGAGAAAATATAGATTTTTCTACTTGGCTAACATGCCAATGCCAGATGCTTGCTGTTACACCCAATGGTTACTAATTCTATATAGAATATTTATAGGTTCTTCCATATGAGGAATCCAGGTTCCACCGGAAAGGATTTCCAAAGACAAAAACAAACAACTGGCATTGATCAACAACATCAGTTAATCAGACTTGAAATACTAAATATAAGGGTCAAAGTTCTTATTAGGAATCCAAGATAATTAGCAGCATAGCAACAACCATCTCAGCAAAAAAGTAACACAAATGCTCAAGCTGTGCCTATTTAACATAGTTGTTCTATACCTATATTACGTTAGGAGGAACGATTGTATGAAAACTAGTTTATTCCATAAAGGATCAGTTAGTTGCTGTTTCTGAAAAACATACTAAATTTTTTCTACAAAACTTCCTCAAATATGGAAGAGAATTGAGCTGCAGAGACCTGGATCTTTATTAAGGAAAAATTTTCAAAGAAAGTCAAAAAGGTGGCAGTGATATGGTTAAGTATGCTGGCACTAATATTCAACACACAGAAAGCAGCATGAAGTAGAATGTAAAAGCAGCAGAAGTTACCTTTAAGATATAATACAGGAAAAAAACATGGATTTCAATAGAAATTACTACGAACCAAATGAAAGATGACACTTACCCTTGAAGGTCGCGTATTTGATACTGATCTAGCAGTAGTTCTTCCCCTTGGTGTTGAGGATAGTGGACTTGGCTTATCACTTTCCTTAGCAGCAGAGGACGGAAACAGAGGAGTTTCAGGAGTCAGGAGCCTATCCATGTCAAATTCAAACAAACAGGTGGTTAGCTATGTAATCCCATGGAGCATAACGTCGTTCAAGTAATAACTAGGAACATATGAAGAGCATAAAAACAAAGGAAAACTTGAAAAGTAAAACTTTGAAGTTGGATGTAACTTTGTGTTTCGAATTTTTTATTGGTTATGTTTTGTTTAAGTTGGCTGATAGCTTATGGGACTGTCAAAATTCTGACAGTCCTAGTTTTATATATAAATGTGCAGAGACAGTGGGTTAAAACTATGGCTGTCCAGATTTTGACAGTCCTGTTAGCTTATAGGACTGTCAAAATCCTGACAGCCCTAGTTTTATATATAAATGTGCAGAGATAATGGGTTAAAACTAGAACTGTCCAGATTTTGACAGTCCTGATAGCTTATGGAAATGTCAAAATTCTGACAGTCCTAGTTTTAACCCACTGTCTCTGTATATCGACATATATAAAACTAGGGCTGTCAGGATTTTGACAGTCCCATAAGCTATCAGGACTGTCAAAATTTGACTGTCAAAATTTTGACAGTCCTAGTTTTAACCCACACAGTCCTACATTTTCCAAAAAAAATTTGGACTTTAAACATATATATATATGTTGGAAAAGATACCAAAGCTCAACATATATGACTCATTGCACAACATACAATACTTCATTTTATTTCTATCATAGTCACTGTCTATTGCACTATCACGCTACAAAAGTACAAGATGTTAAGTTCCATTTCTATCGCATACTTAATTACAAAATGATACAAAAGTATAAGATATATCAATCAATTAGAATATCAAAGTAGTCCTTAGGCAAGATTTTGGGATCCTCCATCTTCATCATCTTCTTATAGCCAGCAATTGCATCCATGTAGGGTGTCGTCCATGCGATCGCTTCCTCCGGTGCGTGTTTATACCAAAGCGTAGAAGGTGGAGGAATAGGAGAATGACCGATCAACCTTGGGATGACAAAGTGTTGTCCGACAAGCCCTATCGAACATAGATTGAATAGTCTGTGTTCGGCCGGGGGAGCGCACATTGGAAAGAAAGTATTGTTAATACCTTGTGAGATAATTACAATAGGTATCTTATACCTATTAGAGAATACGTATGCAGCAGGCGGGACATCCATGTAATGGTCTGGTCCGATAACTGTGTCCGTACAAGGTATGCTTGCCAACAAATCTCCAATAATTTCTTCGTCGAGTATCTGCCTATAGAAGGGTAGACGAGACTCCAACTCCTCGTACAGCTCTTCCCTAACATGTCTCCATCTTGCTTCAACTGAATAGCCAAGATGTCTTGCGAGTGCATGAAATCCACAATGGCCATCCTTAAGAACATCACCAATAGACCAAATGAAATCCCGTATCTCAGGTAGAAAATTTTGAATGTATAGACTATATGAATCAGAGAAGTTATCTAAACCCCCCGCCATGACTGCATCGTTTGTTTTCTGTTTCTTCCCACTCCGAATAGTAAGCTTACTCCTTTTCTTCGAAATTACCATACTTTCGATAACCGACTTTGACTCAACTTGCTCTAAATTGCGTTCAATATGTTCAAACAAGGATGGATCTCTTTTAGTTGACTCCACCTCCTTTTTTTTGCTCAACTCATTCTTGAGTGTGGTCTTCCCTTAGGAGTTCGAACAACATATGTCTCTTGTAATCGAGTTGTTGCCGGGACTGCAATTTCTTGGATTTTAACCTCAATGGATTTTCTCTCCGGTTCCGATGCGACACACCACCTTGCGTGAAGGAGTTTCACTTGTGGCAAAGAAAAAAAATCATCGTGAACTTCCACCATCGGCATGATCGACAACTGTCTTCAACGTTGATCAAAAACATCTATTGGAATAGGTATAGATTGACGACGATATTCGTTAATCTCATGTGCATAAGGAAGGCCGAGTGAATGTCGATATGAACAACCGCAAACCTCGGGATCATAACCAACGAACTTTGACCTACCAATATCCTCAAGTAATAAGCTTAAGGCCTTGTGAGATACTACATGGATTAAAGCATCCAAGAAGTGTTCATGCTTTGCAATATTGAGGCTCGTCTCAAATGATGCTACAATCTCGTTCACCGTGGAAATAATCATCAAATGAATTGATTGCAAATGAAGACAAAATTATCGACCGATGACCGTAGATATCTTTTTAAACTTGAGTGTGATCCTTCGACCCGGTTCGTAGTAATTGTGCCATAATGCTTCACCATGTTCGACCATGCTAAGACGAATTGTTCTTTATGTGGTTCTAGCCAAGTATCTTTGATATAAGAAATGCATGTCGGGTTACTCATCTTCCACTTTTGTTTGAACATGTACCATGCTGTGTCGTAGCTGTCTTTAGTACTTGCTCACCATACAAGACTCCAATCACTGTAGAATTCTTCGAAGAGAAGCTTGTCGATTTTACCGTCCACATTTTTAAATATTCTCTTGCATTGAGCTTGGATATTTCGATTTATATGCCAAGTGCATAGTAGTCTATGCACATGAGGAAATACAATATCTATAGCATTTATCAACGCATATTCTCTGTCGGTAACAAAAATATAGGACTCTTTGTATCCTGTGTAAAGGGATTGTAGTTTCCTCAACGCCCAAGTGTAATCCTCTACTGTCTCACTCTTCATAAAACAAAAAACGACTTTAAATGTTTTCCCATAGACGTAAACCCAACAATGTGAAAAAGAGACATCTTGAACTTGTTGGTCTTATATGTACAATCAAGGGCTAACACGTCTGTGAAGGGCCTAGCCAAGTGTGTGCAATCAGGATGAGCCTAAAACAATGAAAGGAGTTCATCATTTTGTGGATGTCTTCTATGGTACTCCACGTAGTGATGCTCCCCAAGCAACTTCAATACTTGTTGCATCGCCATTCTTCCTTTTATACTATTACATTTCGCTCTCGCCATACTAATATAGATCGTCCTCATGGTTGACTTGTTCTCATCTTCTTTTTGTCGCACGACAGAATAAATTTGTTTGGGTGCAACTCCGGAAAGGAACAGTTCTTCAACCAACTTTCTCTCATCCTTGTTCAACCGTGCCACGTAGGCATGACCCGTAAGTGTCTCTGGAATAGGATGATTGTGTATTCCATTCTTAACTTCGACTATCCACTTCACATCTTCTACTTTTACAATCAACACCTTAAATGGACAACCACAAATTTTCGTCCCAACGTTTTTCTTGGGGATTTTTTTTTTCAACAACACTTTTTTTTCCGATGCTGCTTGAACACACCTCCTCTTTCGCAGCCCAGCTCTAAATATTTTCGGCCCGGCCGAGATCTGATCGATCTTGCAATGACAATGACTATATTAAGTCGTCTTCCAACTTCTCAGAACCAATATAATGCTTCTCGTGGGATGCAAATCGAATATTCGTCGAGAATACCTTCTCCACATCAACCCCAATAGCAGGATGTACCACAGCATCTGTACGAGGTTGGTCCTATAACCAATATAAAATAATCTAAAAATTAATAACTTCAAATAATTGACAGTCCAAATTAGGACTGTCATAATTTGTACAGACTAATGTATTGAGTAGACTGTCAAAATTTTTACAGTCTTTAAGAAAATACGTTGGTCACTATTTTATCTTTAGGACTGTCACTATTTTGACAGTCCACATAGTCTATAGGACTGTCGAAATTATGGCAGTCCTATATTTATATAGAGTTGTCGAATTATTGACAGTACTATATTTATATAGGACTGTCGTAGTTTATACAGTCCTTACACGATGACTGTCGAAATAGGGTTGTCATTTTATGTACCGTAGGTGCTTCGGAACAACCGACATATTCTTCGGAAGGAGCGGAGTGCATATTTAATGGATAACATGATCCGACTTCTTCATCGAAGATAATTTCATGCATCGTTCCTACAATAGTCGAATAAAACTAAATATTTTGGTGACAATCGCAAAACTTATTCATCGTATGTTGTCGAAGACATACCGAAAGAATATTCGTTAGACAATCACCAAATCAGAATTTTTTTCCACTTGGGACCACAACTATCAAATTCCAAAGTTAGGTTTAGATTTTAGGACTTGAGAGAATGAGAGTTTTCTTCATGTGAAGGTGAAAAAGAAAGAAGAGAAATAATTTTTACTTATATAGGTTGGTGTGGGCAGCCCTAAGTAAGTTTGAGAAGTGGCAAACTTGTAATTTTTAGGAAGGGAGGAATGGGCAGCCCTGAGTGTATTTTGTAGTGCCCTTATCGCAAACCTTAGTTAATTGTATTTACCCCCTCCCCTCCCCTCCCACCAATTTCATGTTCATATTTCTACAACCCTTCTATTTTTTAATTTATTACTGTTACCCTCCCAATTAGTGTTAAAAATGGGAGATAAATACAATTTTTTTTTTTGCTAAATGCATGAAATAGGAGTAACACTAAGAAATTAAAAAATGGGTTTGTAAAGTTAGCAATATGAAATAGAGTTAGCAATATGAAATGGAGAGGTAAATACAATTAAAAAAATTCAGTACATCTAAACAAATAAAATAAAAAGTAACAGGAAGTATCAATGTAATTAGTAACAGCTAAAAACAAACCCTAACCTACTAAAATAATCAACCGACACGAAAACACATAAAACTTCAACAAAACAAAAATCAGATCGCACTCACCGTTGTGGCTGTCGGATCCAGCGGCGGCAGCGGCACTTCCGGTGGAGGCGCGGGTACGGGAGAAGGGGTCGAGATCGTCGCCGCCGTCGGCGGCGATCCCGTCCCGCCGGAGCTGGTGGGACCCGGTGGAGACCCTCCTCCCACTGGCGGTGGGCTCGACTGCGAACCGGTTCATCGTCGGCAGGATCACAGCAGCATTCGGAGCTCCTCCTCCTCCTCCTCTTCAATGGCGACCGATCGATTCTTCTTTCGATCAGAAGAGTGAGAGCTTCTTTTTTCCCTTCCATTTTTGTCGATCAGAACCGACTGAGAAGTATTGGTGGGGTTTAAGGCTATTTCGGTCATTTCAAGCTTGAGTTTGAGACACGCATCTCTGTTGTTACATGTTAGAATGGACAGAAAATTAGTGACAAAGAACATAGTTGGTAGAAATTTCAGGAAAAGAACAAAAATGCATCCCAGGGCGGTTTGTTCACGAAAATAGGACGAAATAAAAAATTCATAAGTGAAGAATTTGCGTAAGCATTGCGTATATCCGTCATGCGTATGTATATTTTTTGAGTTCATTCGAATGGATTATTGTTGAAGTGAATTGAAAAGTGTAATTTTTTTTAGTTTCGATATTTGATTTGTAACAAAGTGGTAGTTGAGAAGTGACATGATTTTTCCTCCAATTAATATTCTCATATTTTTTTTTATGGAATAAAAATTAAGTAGTAAATATTATGATTAAATAACAAAAATAAGTATTAATTTTTGAAGCCCACCTTATTTTTAATAAATATATAAATAATTAACATATTATTATTAATTAAATTTTAACAAATTTGGTATAAATAATAACATATTATTATTATTATTATTATTATTATCAATTTTATAATTAGTCCTAAATATATTTTTTTTCTTTTTTCACTCTCCTACCAATACACAGAAACCAAACAATCTCCCTACCAATTCTCACTTATTATTCTCTGTCACTCGCTGGCGGGGAAAGGCACGGAGGGTTCGTGGTCGAGGCAGGTCCGACGCTATGCAGCGGTCGTCGTCGATGCTGTCGATGACGCGTGAAAGAGGCTCTCGGAGGGTTGGAGGGTTCGTCGATTCTGTCGCCTGCGGAGAAAGGCTCAGAGGATTCGAGCCTCGAGGACGTCGTCGTCGATGCGGCGGTCGCACTCGGCCGTGAACGCCTCGCCTCGCCTCCCTTGCCTTCCTCCCGGCGGTCGCACGTGAGCGACAGCGGCGTCGCCTTCTTCACCGGCATCGGCAAGTCCTCTCCTACGTACACCCTAACTCTCGTCCACTTCCGCAGACATCCGGAAAAAAATTTCGGATGTGAAATGGGTGCAAAATTGCAAAAAGAACGGGGGACAGGAAGTGGAGATAGGGAGTTCTTGTCTGCAGTTCCGAGTTGAACCAAACAACCAATTTGGCTGAAGTAATGTGCAGTTCCGAAAAAATTCCACTTCTGCCGTCGAGTTCCGCTATCCAAACACATCCATAGGACATGCGTTCATTCTTACGTATTAAAAAAAAAAAAAAATTTAAACAAACAAAAACGTACTTAGTATTTGAGTTATTTCTCATTTTATTATTATTTTTTTTAGAAAAAAAATGCGTTAATTTTTAAAAAAAAATCTGAAGCCGCTTGTACTACGTGAATTTTAAAAAAATTTAAATTTTTTTTGGGAAGAAAAACGTAAAAAAAAAAAAATTTAATCGAAAACCACAGGTGCTATGTGAGTTTTCAATTTTTTTTTAAAAAAATTAAAAAGAAAAAACAAAGAACACGTAAAAAAAAATATTTAAATCAAAAGCCGCATGTACTATATGGGTTTTCAAATTTTATTTTAAAAAAAACTAAAAAGAAAAAAGAAAAGAAAACGTAAAAAAATGTTAATTTTTTCTCATTTAACTTCGAAACGTACATCATATATGCGTTTTTAAATTTAAATTTAAATTTCTTGAAAATACGCGTACTACGTTTTGATTTATAATTTATTTTTGTAAAAAATTAATATAAAAAAAAAATTTGAAAACGCACATGGTATGTACATTTTTTTAGAATTTTTTGCATTATAGTCTCTTATAATTCATTATTTGCAACTTCAGTCAAAATAGGAAAAAAATTATTTTATTTCTCATAATTTCTTTTATAAACTTCAATCAAATCAAAATAAATAAATAATAGTTATTTTTTTTAGATTTTTATTTTTTTTAAGACCAAAAAAATTTAAAATAATTGTTATTTTTTCACTAAATATATTTTGTTATTTTTTTGGCCCAAAAAATAAGAGAAACCACATGTTTGTAAATTAAAAGAGAAAAAAGTTAACTAAATTTTTTATTAGCTCAAAATTAGCAATTGAAAATTTTATGTGTTAAAAAAAATAATTTTTATGGAAGCAGCTATGACATCCTTTGCCAATTATCATAATTAAAAGTTGCAAAGCAGTTGTCACATTTTTGTCAATCACGTCACGACAGTGAGAGAAACCACCCGTTTAAAAAAATTATTTGATATTTTTTCGTTTTTTTAAACGGGTAGTTTCTTATCCGTTGTGTGATGGACAGATATGTAACAGCTGCTTTGTAGCTTTTGACCTAGGTAATTGGCAGAGGGTGTGACAGTTGGTTCCATAAAAATTATTATTTTTCAACTCATAAATTTTACAACGACTATTTTTGAGCTGAATATTTTTTAATTATTTTTTTCTCATTTAACTTACAAATCGGTAGTTTCTCTTTTTTTTTTTGGGCCAAAAATAAAATAAAATATTTTAGTGAGAAAATAACATTTTTTAAATTTTGGGGTCTTAAAAAAATTAAAAATCTAAAAATTTTAAATTTTAAATTTTATTTATTTATTTTTAAACGAGTTCTTTTCTTTTCTTTTTTCAAAAAAAATTGAAAAAACAGGTACTACGTGGGACTTTTGATAAATTTTTTTTAACGAGTTCTTTTCTTTCTTTTTTTTAAATAAAAAAAGCTAAAACGTAAGTAGTACTGCTTCAGTTTCAGATTTTTATTTTTTTTAACGCGTTCATTTAAAAAAAAAAATTTGAAGGAGAACTCATGTGCTAGATGAGTTTTCGTTTTTTTTTTTTTTAATACGTGAGGGAGAACGCATGTACTAGGTGCGTTCTTGTTCTCTTCTGAAAATTTTTATAAACTATATTCTCGGCAACTAATTTTGTTAAATTTAAATTTTTTTTTCTATAGAATGTAAGTTGAGGTTGACGGAAATGACTGTATTGCCCCCTAAAGCATTTTGTTGACAAAAAAAAATGTTACTGTTACCGCCTTGTTAATCATTATTTAGTTGTTTGTTTGTTGAGGGGGATACATAGAGACACAGGTCTGGTACATGTGATCTAGTAGGGCCCGCGGAAGGGACAGCTAGGAGGACTATCTAGGACCTACGGATCACCAGAACTCAAAAAGTCAATTATATATATATAAATATTAATAATTTGTACCTAAAATAAAATTAGTATATAATATAGATATATTTTAACACAAAATAATTGTGTTACAGTGATTTTTATGTTAGGCTTGTATGTCTTAAATTTAATTTTTTGTGACAATTTTTTTTAATTTACTTTCATTTCAGTTTTTAAATTTTTTTTATATTATATATGGGTGTTTCATTTTGAAAATTTATCTAGGATTCTCTTGAACTCAGGGTCCATCCAGTCCTGCCTAAGAACTAAAGTGCATATTCCTTTTTTATATTATAAAAAACAAAATAGAAATTAATATCTAAGAAGAAGAATGTAAGAAAAAATTTAGCTCAATTTTGTTAAACATGCAATAAGAAAATATTTAGATGATCAGATCAGAACACAGATGCGTGTAATAAGTTAAATAATTAATAATAATTGTCGATTTAGTTAAATATAATTTTTTAATAAGTTATATATTTTAGCTAGAAAGCTACTACACTAAAAAGTTTTGGGCCGGCATAAATCAAAAATATATTGAACATACCATAGACATCCTAAAATATACTTAAGACGCATCAAATTATGTTGGTGTTCGTGTCTTTTCTATGCCATGTTCCTATCCATATTTGAACAATATAGGTGTTAAATAAGTTAAATACTAGTTATTGTGGTTGAAAATTGGACACGGCCAGCAAATATTTTGACACCGTATTTAAAAGTGTCCGAAACAAAAATTTTAGGTCAATCCACATGAGATAATCAATTCATGTCTAACGAACACCAAGCACAGATAAAGAGAAGTATACGACGGTGACTACGTCACCTGGACAAATTTTAACATTTATGTAAACACCCTGATTTTTAGAATCTAATTTAAATTTTTTATTAACTAATTATTGTAGAAATTTTTTATTATTATTTATTAATTATAATTATAATAAATGGATTTATATTTTTGTATTAAATTAATTATTAAAATAGTGCAAACAATATTTTTTGGGTGTAAAATTAATAATAGAATATTGTGTAAATTTTCTGAAATTTATTGAATTCCAAAACTATTTTTAATGGCCATTTATGCATATATATATTTATTGTTTTAAATAAACCAACCCAAACCGAACAAACCCAAACTAAATAAAACCGGACCTAAATCCGTACCCACTCTTCATCTTCCAGTAATAGAAAACCCCATAGCCGCACCCCCTCACTTCCCCTCCCCGAAACCTCCCCGACCCCTCTTCTTCATCTTCTTGTAGCCCCTCCCCCTTCACTCCTATATAAGAACACTGCAGACCACCCCCACCAGTTAATATTTTTAAATTCTACTTGAACAGTAATTTAGATAACATAACCAAAATTTAATCTCGTTAATTAGTTTATTTTAATTCGATGTATGCTATAATTTATTCGCTGTTGAATTTGAACGAAAACTTGGTTTTCTAAACCCAAAATTTTCTGAAACGGGGTACGTCCCGCTAAACGAGACGACTTCGTCGTGTGCGAATTATACCGAAAGGTGCGTATCGTCAACGCAGACGTGTGAGATTTCGTAAAAGTTGATTTGGATGTGCGTGCACACTGGAATCAACTTGAATCAACTCGTATCCGTCGAAAAGTCTCGTATCGGCCTGTTCTGACACTCCTCATAATTTCATGTGTGCTTGTCTTTTTGCAACGAAACTTGCGTCATCGGATTCGCAGCATTACACTGGTCCTGTGACCCAAGTTTGGTTCGATTCTGAGAATGTTGACGAAATACCGTTTCACGGGCCCCACGGTTCCACTTGACGGACGATTTCGTGACCGGCTCATCGGAATCCAGTTTTGGACGTTCCATTGGGTTCATGCTATCGTTCTAGACTCGTAGACACTAAGTTTGATGAATTTTGATAACTTTATCTTTGGCACATTTTTCGGTGCGAAGTGGGCCACATGTGGACCCCGCTTTGACCAGAAACTGTCAATTTTGTCCCTGTGTCCAAATTGTACTTATGGGTAGTCAATCATAGCTATTTTAAGTATTCTGAGAATAATGGTGATATTTATTTCAGCATCTGGAGGCGTACCTGGAGATTCCACTTATATCGGAGCAACTGTCGGAGCTCAGAACCCAGGCAAGTAGGGGTGAGCAACGGTTCGGTTCGGTTCAAACCGAACCGAATATCCAAAAACCGAAAAAACTGAAAACCGGTTTTTGCAAAACCGAAAACCGAACCGAATTTGTAAAGACCGAAAAAAACCGAACCGAATTAAATCGGTTCGGTTCTCGGTCGGTTCGATTTTTTAGGTCCAAGTGGTGAGTGTATTCCAAATTCATAAAAACCGAAAAAAACCCAAACCTAACTAAGAAAAACCAAAATTGTGTACGAAAAATAACAATAAACTAATTTTATATCAAGTGGTGAGTGTATACCAAATTCATAAAAACTGATTTTTTTTCTTTTACAATGTAGTGATTCGGTTTTCGGTTCGGTTCGGGTTTCGGAATCCAAAACCGAAAACCGAATCGATAACCGAAATTAATCAAATGATAAAACCGAAAACCGAACCGGTTGATTAAAAACCGAATCGAATTTCAATTTCGGTCCGGTTCGGTTTTCGGTTAAAAACCGAGAATTGCTCACCCCTACAGGCAAGTGTACCGTGCCAACTTGCAGAAGATCTTGTGCTATTATTTGCTTGTATTCTTTTTATATACTTTTGTGTTGTACCTGTTCAACCTAGGACCGTGAGACGTTGCTTAGCGTCTGAACAAAATTCGGGTGTCGAAGCCGTACACGGAGTCGTGTAACGTCACTTAGAGAGTTGATATCACAATCCTATATATTTTTACCTACTTGCTTTACCAAGTACGTTATACCATAGGACACTTGCCACTATTCATGTGACATAATCTCTCCTGAGTTATTCATGGTGATTCTATATAGGCTTAGAGGATTCGTGACATGAGACTTGCATATACATAGATATCATTATGACTCATTGTACTATCTAGAGGACATGATCTTGTGTGTTATGGACATGAGACGTGAGATTACATTGGGTGGGGAGAGACACAGTCTAAGGGATGATTACATATATATACTTTATTATTGAGATGTTTTAGTCTCTATATCAGAGCTTGGCCCATTACGTGATATTACTGCTACTGGCTCACCGACAGAGCTTGTAGTGGTCTCAGCCTGAGTACTAGTGATGCTCTCAATTTGTATTTCACATAGCTGGTTACATAGATTTCCCTGAGGATCTGTTTTATTTACTGTATTTTATTTGGCTTGAGTATTTATTGTACCTTTGCTATGTCTCCCGAGGACCTGGATCCGGATTATGTCCCCAGGTACAACAGAGGAGGATTAACCCGAGATATACGGGACATGAGCTGACGTTGGAGTAGTACTGGTACCAGAGGACGAGATTTTGCCAGAGGATTTCTCATGTGTATTCTGTTACAAACTCAGTTATTTATGCTTCCAGTTATTTTATATCTTGACTCATGGACTTATGTATTGACTTATTTTATCGGGTTGTTCCCCGAGACACTACAAATATTGAATTAATGATGGACTATTTCCTTTATCTATTATCTTGATTAGTCTATCATATTTAGTTATATTTCTTTCTGTGGATAAGATTAGAATTATTCTGTGATAGATGGTGTAGACTACATTTATATTTGTTACAGCTTAAGTGCACTCTAACGGGTGTCACGACCCAATTTCGTAGAATCGTTTGAGGCGTCCCCCGAATCGTGACCGCCGTACGGGCCTGGAGTTGCGCCCATACAAGGCTTTAATGATTTGCATAACAAGCACATATTCAGAGTACGCAGATAAATTGAAACACAGATTTGAAACATGGAAAAGTTCTCTTTATTGATAATGAACATCTATTACGAACTCTTGAACGAGTCAGCTAATATGCCGCACGGGCTTACAAAAGAGATGACTCAAAATGAGATAGCAGTCCAGTACATTATATCCCTTTACTAAACTTCAAAAGATATAGACCTCCAGGCGGGAGGATAGCTTTGCCACGGAGCTGCATTTGTGTATGAAGAGTTGCAGGCTCCTGTCTTCAAAATGCTTCAAAAGGGCGCGGTGAAGATGCGCCAACAGCTGGACTGGATCGGAAAGACGACTTTGGCTCCTCGCTCGGTTCGCCTAGGTGCGGAGAACCTGTTTCAACGAGGGTCAGCATGTCGAAACATACTGGTGAAGGCGAGCTAACCGAACTATACCAATTAACACGTTATTTTAATGAAGCATGCATATTTGTGGGTTTCTATCTTGCCTTAGTTCATTTACAAGTAAGCAGCATATAGAATTTACTGAAATGAACGTGCCACCGTTCGGTGGATTTACCTGCCCGTCTGAATTACCTGCACAATACTTACCATGCCTTCCCTGCCACGAAGACACAAGTTAGTTTGCAACAGGTTTAAATATACACGATAAGCACACGATGCATTGCAAGCCATATTCACACGATAAACACACGAGACGTTGCAAGCATATACACACGAGGATCACTGGCTTGATGCCATAATGGACATAGTCAAGGACTAGGATAGCATGCAACGAGAAAACACGAAAAGCTCATAAAACACGATGCGTTGCAAGTTATCTCGTCCGCACACGATTGACTATAAACACGAAGTCTGCCCGGATCGGATCGGTGCCAGTGCCCCAGAACCGTCCGCAGAACTTATATCCTTGTGCACAAGTTATCCGTGATCGAACACACGATGCTTAGTTAAATTATCACTTCACGCAGTTGAGGCAACGCGAGTAATGCATGATTCATTTTGCATAGCCTCTAGGAACAGTTATGCGCATACACGATATGATTCATAAATAGCACAATTTATAGAAGAAGATATATTCTAACTACAATTGATGCATATGATGAACATTCCGAACAAACAAGCATGCAAGTAAGTAACCGTTCACGAGTTTGATTGACAAGCAGTATTAACCAAGTCTATTCTCTTTTATCTTAGTTTATTTTATTATTACTTGGTATCGTCTGATCGGGACTAAGAAGAGTGCATGATTTTAGGGTGTGAAGCTTGGAAGCAGGGCTAGCTAATCGGGACGGTAGCCACTCACTTGGATTGTTGGAAGGGAGAAGGAAAGAGGCGCTTCACGAATCCGCTCGCAAGCCGCCTACTGCTCGTTCACCTGCATTACGAACAGCTCGATCAATACCTCTTCCACTTTTTCAATCTCGAAATTGAAATACAGTTCAATGAACGAAAACAATAAAAACTATCGAAATCGTTCAAGGAAAACAAGCAAATCCCAAAACCAACTCAAAGCACGAAAGCAACAAGCGACATCGAAAACTGAGGCAATAAAAGATAGCAGCGGAGAGGTCCCTCCTGACTCTGCCGCTAAGCCGATCTTTGGGGCGCGGTCCACTAAATATGGGAATCGATTCCGAAGAAACAAATCCATAACGAGGACGAGTTCTTAATTCAATCTATCCCGATCGAACGATACCGTCTAGTGTTTCTTAGCCGCGATCTCCGTACCGGGAGAACGGAGCGCTACAACGGGTTCATTAAATTGGGTTTGCCCATTGGAATTGTGCTGCTGGCCATCGCCACGTGGCTAGTCCCTCGGTATTTTGGGACAGGGGTCGCAATTGATTGTAGGAATTGTAGAAGCTATAGCCATCATGATACATGCCACAAGGTTCCTCTGCGTCGGTTGCTGCGATGATGAGATAATCTATAGCCTTGAGATCCTCCTGATCATCCTTGTCTTTGGCCTTCTCAGCATTGAGCTTCATGAAGTTTCTCTTGATATAACCTATTTTGCCACAATGATAGCGGCCCTCCTTGCGGTCCACAGTCGCAAGATCCTGAGAACTCTCCCCCGTCCTCGCCTGTGACTTGGGTCTTCCCTTCCCGTAGGAAGCCACGAGAGCGGACTCCTGCGACGATTCTACTTGCTTATGTCAGATCTCCTCGTTCAACAAGTTGCTTTTGACTGCTTCCATCGTGACAACTCCACCAGGCGTAGAGTTGCTCACCGACACCACCAACGTCTCCCAGCTGTCCGGTAGAGAACTCAAAATCAAAAGGGCCTGAAGCTCATCATCAATCACAATCTTTATTGCAGACAGCTGATTGATAATACCCTGAACCTCGTTCAGATGTTGTGCCACTGGGGCATCCTTCGTGTACTTCGAGTTGGCGAATCATATACGTCTTATTGTCAGTCGTCTTTCTTTCGTACAACGAATGTAGCTTCTCCCATAATGCTTTTTGTAAACTCCCTCGACCAGATTTCAGTAAATTAGGATTAGTTTAGACTAATTAGAATTATAGCAACTTTTTAAAATTTTTATTTATTTAATCTATTGATTGTGTACCTGTTCATTACACAATTAATTAGGATATCCCACTTACTGTTAAACCCTAAACAAATTTCATATACCTGCCCTAGACTTGTTAGACTATTTTTTCTGTATTTTGTACAACTTCCAGAAACCTTGTTTGATGCTTCGTTTTAGTCGTACAAATATCGTTACAAACGTACGTATTTATTTCCTATTTAATTTTTTGCTCTTTACCCATCTCTGTACTCCTAGAGATTTGAGGACCATAGGTACCTGTTTTGCCCAAATAAAAATACGATAATATTCTAGACTGAATATACTACAATTAGTGTATTGACACCGTAGAGAAATTATGACCTTAATAGCCTCTAAATAATTAGTGAACACCGTGCGCAGTATTTATTAATTAATAAATACGAGGACCCGTATCACCTAAGAAATTAGACCCTGCCTCTGCCCAGACTCACCCCACACTGTCCAAAATACTTTCCCCAGCTTTTTCCCCATTTTTGTACAATTTAGTAATTCGGGAAATCAGTAATTAAAATTGGGTAAATTACAAAATTACGCAAAATACAAATTTTATGCTTTTATGCAATTTATGAAAAGTTAGAGGTTTTTATGCAAAATTGCATGCAAGGTGGAAAATTTCTATTGTCTAGACCATATGTGTATGGGACCCACCCAAAACACCCAGAAAAATTCTGTAGAAATATCTAAAAAAAATCAAATTACCAATATAACCCTGGATTTTCACTTATTTACAGAAATGCCATCCACCCCAAACCCTATATAAACCCCTACCCTCTTCCCTTTCAAACTCCACAACTCTCCCCTCCGACCACCGCCGGCCACCCAACTCCGGCCAACCCTTCGCCTTGACCCCCTCTCCCCTCCGGCCAAGCCCCACCGCCGGCACCACCCTGCTCCGCCGGCCACAGCCCCCGCAACCTCAAACCCCCAACACCACCACCCACTGCCACCACCACCCGAACCACTCCCACCGCTGCCTCCGGCCACCGAGCACCGCCACCAACCCCACCTACCGACTCGCCCCGACCTCCTCTCTCCGACGACCACCCCCTCACCGCCCCACGACGCTTCCTCCGGCCGCCCTCACCTCCACAGTGCCCCGACCGAGCTTCCGACTACACCATCACCTCCACCTCCGACGGCCTCCAGCTTCCACCACCGCCGTCGTGGACCTCCGCCACCACCACCAACCTGACCGCCACCTTCTCCTCCGCTGTTCCCCCACCCTGCACCACCGCCTACTCCGCCGCCGCTGCCGCCGTAGCTCCCACAAGCTGCTGCTGCTAGCAGCCACTGCTGCTGTTGCCGCTCCCCCGGCCGCCTCCGGCCAGCTCCGCCGCCGTCCACCCGCCGTCGACGACGTGTGGACCCCACCTGTCAGAGGGTATAATACCTAAACATAATATATATGTATTTATATATATATTCCTTTATGTATATGTATATGTATATATATGTATATATATATGTATATATATATGTATATCTATAATATATAATAGATATTATATTTAATATACTGTATAAATACAGTATATTAAATACAGTATATGTATACTATATATTATTATTATAGATAATATATAAGTATATATAAATATGTATATAGTTATATATACCATATTTATTTATATGTTATATATTTATTATCATATATAAATAGTTATATATATAACATATTATACATATGTTATATATAATAATATTTAAATGTATATATGCATTTTTAATTCTGTTTTTACTTATATAATTATATATATGTAATATATATAAATAAATGTATTCATATATTTATATAAATATTATGTTTATATATAACATATTATATATATGTTATATTATTACTATTATATTTATATATATGTATGTATATATATACTATGCATTTTCTTTTATTTATTTATTTATATGCACCTGTTTATATATATATAATTAATATCATAGTACTGAATATACATATATATTATATATCTATTGCTGGATAATACAGCTTATATATATATAACTATTTTCAATTCTTGCAAATGTCATTTCAATTTATTATTATATATTACTGTGCTGGATAATACAGCCTACATATATATGAATAATTTCAATTCTTGCACTGTCATTTAAATTCATTATATATATATATATATATATATATTATCTAAATACCTTATATACTATTACCTAGATATATATGTATTTACTTTCTGTCCTGTCATTTCAATTTATATATATATATATATATATACATCAGTGGATACACCCTGATACCATTATATTATTTATATATGACAGAGGATATACCCTGCTACTATTATAATTTCTATATATACCTGCATTTTCCTGTTCTGTATATACTATATATACTGCTATATATATTATATCTATATATATATATATACATACTATATATATAACTATATTATATATGTGAATATAAGTATATATACATATACTTTATATTACAACCTTGATATTCACAAACCCTGTCTGTTTTAACAGAAACCAACTGCAGCACAGCCAGTGACCCCCAGTCACAAGCACCCTCAACCCTGACTGGGAGATCAGGTTTTCAGTACTATCAAGGAGTAGGCAAGTATACCTTGCCAAGTTAATGTTCAAATTAAATTATTGATATCTGCTTTGTTTCTGAAATTCATATACCATGATTACCTGAGACTGCCTTGGGTACAGTCAACTGATACGTTGACATTAGCATATTTAACTTAGTCTTACAGACTCACCATTTGCTGTGAGAGTGTTCTAATACTCTCCTAGACCCTATCACGGGAACACGCAACATGGTTGCAATGCATATTGGGATGCGAGCTGCGTAGTTGATTAGCTACCAGTACGTGTGACCCGCATCATGGATTAGAATAACTCAGGAAATGTACGACTTGACATTTAATTTCATTGGGATGGGAAAGATAACTGGTAGACGTATGGGACACCCCCTCCATAAATGTTTTATACTTTCGTACCATGATGGTCGATTGCAGAGTTCCCTTGAGTCAGGGGGCATATGACACATATACTAGCCAGTCCCCACGATTGGTGAACTACGTCAGCATATGTCTAGCCGATACAATCCCATGCGTACTACAAGGTCTTTACTTGCATTTCACTTAGAATGATTAGCACCCTGTATTTATTTTTTTATTCAGTATTTACATACTTGGCATGTCATTTTTTTGTATCTTGTTATGTCCCACTGAGGACCTGGTTCCCTGCCAGATCTAGACGAGGCTTTCTACCCCACTGTGTACGGCCCTGAGCAGGAGGCTAGATGTGTTACCGAGGAGGAGCTCGAGGAGACACCCTCAGAGAATGCTTGACCCTAGAGGCCTGCCACTTGGAGATGGAGATATTTTGATCAGATAGACACTGCTTAGTTTATCTGATTTTTCTGCGCTACTATCAGTTTTTGTAGTAGGCTTGTAATCTCACCAGTTGTGTACTGTATCAGACTCAGTTTTATATATATTCAGCACTTGCTTTTCTGATATTTTGTTGTGGATGAGATAGTTTTCCTGTGTTGTTCTTGTAGTATCTTAGGACAGCGTAGCACGTCCCTATGGGTCTATTCAAAATAGATTAAGCCCTTAGTGACGTGTCAGCTGGCCAGTGACACGTGGCCTAGTTCCTGACATTTTGGGACTTGGGCGTGACACTTTTGCTGAAATCTCCATGGACACGTGGTGAAACACCGAGTCATCTAACCATTGACGGATGAATCCAACGACCTTCTGATCCAGTCATTTTTAGTCTTCAGCAGCTTTGTCTGACGTCTTAGCGTTGTCACCCTCCAACGGACTATGCAAGTCCTTGCACCAGAGTAGATCCTCCATCCTTGGCTTCCAAATCGCCAAATTCTCCCCTGTGAGGGTGATCATACGAGTGTTCATCTGCTCCGTAGACATAATTATCATAATAAAAAATCAGTAGCTCTGATACCAGATGTTGGTATCGAAGATGTCATACCCCAGTCCCAAAATATGTAGGACTAGGAATACGTAAGCATGCCAGCCGTATGTATATGGCAACTCCAATATATGGAAACCATAACACATACGTATGCTGTATTATGAATAACAATAATTCACAAGTGATATATATTTGTCGCAAGTCACAGGGCATAACTAAATCTCATCCACATAAATCATAAAGAAATGAATAACCAATCCACTATATAACTGAATCAAGTATAAGATGCTTGATAAGAACAAGTAGTTGGGTGGAGACAAATCCACTACCAATCTAGAATATAAAAGTAAACACAATAAGTACATCTAATGAACAATGAGGCTCGAAAAGAAGACCTCCTCAAAAGAGAGATAAGTAGCAAGTCCTCACCAGGTCCTTAGAGGGACATAACAAGATACATAGAAGCATGCCAATAA